>SJYO01015393.1:2808074-3259500 GCA_006410555.1 Capra ibex | reverse complement strand
CCCTCCCCCCCCCGCCCCGGCGGTGCGGTCGAGAGAAGAAGGTCCTCCCCCGCGACTACGTGTTCTGTCGTCCGGGACAGGTTTCGGTCTTCGACCTTAAAAGGAGGCAACGGAACGGGGAAAGGCAAATCGCGGAGTTTTTAATGTGTCGTTCGATTTTTACCGGTCACTTCTATCTAACCTCACCCGCACACTCACGTTTCTCTTTTTGTCTTTTTTGAATCTGAACTCTCATACAGGTTTTAGTAGTTGTTTTTTTAAAGTCACAGACGAATATACTCATACGATAAAATTAATTAAAAAATAACTTATTTTAAAGTCAGTATTTGTTTAAACATCTCTATTATCAAGTCACTTTAGGGTACATGGATAGCGGGCGTTGTCGGTGATGGTTGGAATCAACAAGAGTCAAGTATAGGTAAGTAAGTGAAAAAAAGAAGAAAACGACCTTAGAAATTTTTCGTTTAGGTTCTGTAACTTAGGGAAGAGACCGTTTACGGAGTCTTGTACGGAGATTGTCAATATTTTAATAGAAAATAATCTGTATTGGTATTATGGTGACAGTATTGTTTGGTTTAATTTTTGTTAAGGAATTACACAAGACTAACACACATGAACAAACATTTGTAAAAATTAAAAGTTTTATTAAAGTCTTAAGGTCTTTTGATTAAAATTTAAAGTGACAGAATAAGGTCTCAGAATGGGATTCTAATACAGACCCTTATTTTATTATCTAGTTATTTCAATTTTCAATGGTAAGGTACTCCTAATAATTTATTTATTTATTTACCGGTAGGAAATACGACTTCTTCGTCGTATTGTTGTATTTTCCAGTTCTTTTATGATAAAAAAAGTAATTACTATAATTTAGTAAAAATTATTTTTAAAATATCAATTTATTAAAAAATAATTTACTGTAATAATTTATTTTTATTAAAAATAACTTACGTAATTTAAATTAAGTTATAGTTGGTCTTACGAAGACTGAATTGCCTTAAGTAAAACCAAAACATATGTTTACTGCATCTCAAACATCATAAAACATGGAACGATAAAGTAGCATTGTAAAAAGATATATTGGGGGAAAGTTACCGTCTTTTTATCGGTAGACCCTTTACGTGGTATTAAATAATTGACTTTTTTTACATAAATAAAGGTTACGTACCATTGGTTTTGTTGCAGAAGATCTAGTACCACATCACAAATACATTCTTTAAGGTGATTTCTCGTCCAGAAGGTCTGGGGAAGTTACTATGATCCCCCGTCCTTCTCGTACGCGTCTCGGGCACAAAACCCCTCTGCAAACGAGAAAAGTCCCTACGTCCTCTGGAAACACCGGTCTTGGACCTCGTCTCCGGTCTGACGTCGGGACGGATTTTCTGTTCGTCGCCGACCAGGTGGGTCCTGGGGAGTACATGCACCTGACGAAACTCGTATCCGTAAAAGATTTTACGGTAGGACTTTTTGTATGGAAGGTAGTGACACCTCTCCGTGGTCTAAAAACAAGGGAGTTAACTGATATAAGTGGTTTAATTTTTTACCTTGATTATTCCTTACGGTAATTTGTGTCGATCGAAGGTATAGTAGTCAGTCCTTCCTTCTATGCGGTCTACTATGTACACTCGTTCCAGTAGATTTGTCGAGCTAGACCCGTCAAGGAAATACGGGTACGTCTACAGTCCTCCAACAGACCTACGAGTTCTTATTTGACGTTGTCTGTGTCCGTATCGACCTTAGAAACATAGTCGTAGACAATTGGGAGGTGCCAGTGTCCTGTCAGTCTAAGAGTGGTATGTGTGAGTGTGGACGTGTGAGTACGTGTCTTTGTGTGTGAGTGTGGACGTATGTGCGTGTGGATGTCCATTAAGGGTCAGTGTCGACTACGTTGGGGTCTCGGGAAGGGAATTTTCGTTTGTATCTTTTGTTTCCAAGGTTGTCTCAGTAGGATAGTGAAAAGAGATCTTCACAAAAACATCCAACTCAGATTCTTAGACGTAAAGTCTGTTCGATTCTTCTCTTTACGGTCGAGTTTCAGTGAAAGGTGTCGGATCTTGTAGACGAAATAGGAAAATTGGATGGTCCTCTGTCTCGTCCAGCTCTCCTCTAAAAGAAATAATTTATATACTTCTACTATAAAAAATTTTAATATAAGGGTAAAAGAAGAGGAGGGATGGGAACCCGTCTATGTGAAAGGGTTTTTTTTGTCGAATAGACGGACCCAAACTTAGAGTGGAGACAGTGGGATCGACACACTGTGACTTTTTAGTTTCACAGTCAACGAATCAGAACGGGATAAGAAACACTGGGGTACCTGACATCGGTAAGTCCGAGGAGATAGGTACCCTAAAAGATCCGTTCTTGTGCTCACCAAACGGTAAAGGAAGAGGTCCCCTAGAAGGACTGGGTTCCTAGCTTGGGTCCAGAGGGTGTAACGTCCGTCTATAAAATGGCAGACTCGGTGGTCCCTTCGGGTGGGTACACTAAGACCCTTCCAGTGATTTGGAGAGACACTCTCCTTCTGTCGTTGCGTAGAGACTATCGCAACACTCCTAACTCAAGTGTGTATATTTGTGTGTCTTGACGCAGACAGTGTGTTGTCAAAGAATCCGTTTATAAAGGTTAATCATAGTAAATTCTAGCATAAATAAAGTTTAATCGATTGTAAAAAAATTTTTTGTGTTCGAAATAGAATTAATATTAATACTATGTACAAGTAATAATTTATAAGAATGTTGTGTCTTTTTATATTTCTTTTAATTTGTCATTTTAAGAAGAAGGTTCTTTGGACGGCTGACATTCGTAGGAAAACCTGTCAAGGACTGCGTCGTCCTGTAGTGTGGCCTCTATTTCAATGTACGGACCGCCGGGTCCTGAGGAGGGCCTAGAGACAGTACCCTTCACGAAGGACGTAGACACTATTGTCTAACCACCAGACAGAGGTCCTTTATTATGGCGACTCCGGTTACAAAGACATGACCCCTGTTAAGACGGGGAGTACCCCCTGTAAGTCGTCACAGACCTCTGAGAAACCCAACAGCGGCAACCTTTCTTCCCCTACGGTGACCGTAGGTCACCCTCCTCCAGTCCCTTCGATGGTTTGAGCATGTTACGTGTCTTGTCGGGGTGCTACTTAATAGACCGAGTTTTATTCCCCCCCTTTGGGGCGAAAGTCCAACAAAGTCAAGATCTTCTATTATTTATGATATTGGGCCTCCCAGTCAGTGGATCTTTTGTTACCATCACAACGCGACTAACTACTTGAAAATTTATGAGGTATGACCAAAAGTTCCTCTGTCTAAAAGAAAAACCCCCCGAGGTTTTAGTGACGTCTGTCACTGGCTTCGACTTCGAGGTTAACAAACCGGTGAACGACGTTTCTCGGCTGAGTAACCTTTTTTGGGACTACGACCTTTTCTAACTTCCGTCCTCCTCTTCCCCTGTTGTCTCCTACTCTACCGACCTACCGTGGAAGCCGACTTCCCTGTATTTAAACTCGTTTGAGACCCTCTATCACTTTCCGTCCCTTCGGATTACACGACGTCAGGTACCCCAGCGTTTCTCAGTCTGCACTGAATTGCTGCCTTGTTGTTGAGCAAAAGTTTCTCGAGGGTCGGGAGTACGGTGTGGGGCGAGTTGGGGAGAGACTAGTGGTCTCCAAGGGTCCCAGGTCGTGATTTCCCTTCTGTGGTCCGGGTCGTTCTCCTTCCGCGTGGAGGTCCTGGTCCGGAGGCGGAGACGTCATGTCGACAACACTAATTCGGGTCCGGGTCGGACTCGTCGACGATCTACAACCGGAACGGGAACCCATTGTCCTCTCTTCTCGGGTCTGGCACTCTTCGAAACGTAAGGTGTGTATCTTTGTGACTTGGTAAAGAAGTGTTTATACAGGACACTACTCCTCCTCCTAACCAATACAACTAAAGTCTAATCGAGAAAAACTTTTTTTTTGTTTTGTTTTGTTTTGAACTTGAGACAAAATAGGACTAGTAGACCATTGTGTGCAAATGATTATTTGTAAGTTTCCTTTGTTCTAAAAGACTAACATCACTCCTAGAGACGACTAGTATCGAGACGACCTCCTACCTCTTCGGGTGAAGAGAGTCGTGGTCCTTTTTTTCTCTCAAATTCCCTGAAGGGACCGTCAGGTCACCAATCGTGAGGTGCGAAGGTGACGTCCCCCGTGCTCAAGCTAGGGACCAGCCCCTTGGTTCTAGGGTGTACGAGACGGCCCACCGTTTTTGTAAAAATGTTTCAAAAAAAAAAAAAAATTTCTCCAGTTTTGTCTACAGCAAGTGTAGTCTGTGGAGATCTATTCACCACAGAGGGGTGAAATAAGGGGTGAAAGGGTTGGGGGAGGTACACGTCGTCGTCTAGTCTACACAGGACGTATCGGACAGAAAGTAGACGAGCAGGAACCTACCCCGGTCCTCGGAGAATACAAGACGAGCCTGGAAACTTTGTTAAGATCTTCTCTCTGAAGTCGTCGGTTTTCGACCCTTTGACACGTTCCTTATACACTAATAAAGATTTACAATAGAGCTTTTCCTTTATTTCTCCGAAACAACTCTTTGAAAGGACGACCACAACCGGGGAGTCTCAGGACTGGGAAGGTGAGTGACGAGATCTTTTTCTTTGGTAATTAATTGAGTCCGGGACGTCTCTTCTTTTTCTTAGGGTACTAGAAACCGGTCTGTGAGGAGGCTCTGTGTCCTTTAGTTTGACACGCACGACAACACGTCGACCTAACTCCAACCTTGGCACACCCGTATAAAGGGACCTTTACGCGAACCCTGCTTACCGACGGGTCGCAAGGTGGTGTTCCTGTCGTGTATGAACTAGATCGGTCAACAGATGTCGACCCACAAAATGATTTTAGCGACGTCTCTTGTCGGTATATTAAGTTAGAAACACTGAAAAGGTTTTCCCACCAAAGGACCTTCACCTTAACGACCCAGGACCCGAGGCCTCGGGTACGTGAGTAGTGGTCGATAGGAAAAAGACTCTATCACTTTTGAGAACCTACTCGTTTGTTTCTCTCTTAAAATTTCTTTGGGGACTTCTGTACAAGGGTTTACGACACTTGCTCCAAACGTCGTTTACTCTTCGGACACCGTCGGTGCCCGACTTATCGTCGGTTCGGTAGGTCGGGTCCGTCGGACTAGTCGTCGACTAAGTAGGGTCCCTGGTGACGAAGGAGGGTTGCCGTCTCGGGTCCAGTAAAGAGTCCGGACCCTGGACCAGCGTGGTCGATCCTCCTGGGATCTGTCCGACCCCGTCCCCGAAATGTACGATCCCAGAAGTGGACGATCCCAGAAGTGGTAGGTCTCCCTTCAGTGAAAACGTCGGAAGTGGTACATGGGCAGAGGGACGGTTGGGACCGGGGGTCGGGGGTGACGGTGGGACAGGGTCTGAGAAGGTCCCTCAGTCTTCCTTCAACGACTGGACAGGGGAGCCCCTTATTAACATAATCACTATTCCACCGGGGACCGCCGAAGCAGTCGTCTAAGTTCCGAAACCCGACTCATTAGGAAACCACAGACGGGGTCGTCGACCACCAGTGTCTAGCCCCTCCTTGGAGGGAGAGGGGATCGGGACGACCTGACAGTAGAAAGAGGGGGTCGTGTCAGTGTGAGGACCGACCCGGACTCCCGGTCCCACTTTGTTCTCGAGCCGACCCTAGTTTTACTGTGCTTCTCGGCTATATTATCTTAGTTTTGTTTGACATCCTTGTTCGTCCAGTTTGTGACGGCCATAACGGCCACAGAAGATAAGTAAATAAAAAATAAGATATGGGTGGGATCTTATGGTTCTTTTCTTCCTGTTCGATTTTTATTCGAAGACAGATAATTCGTGGAACACTAAGTGTATGGGTCGACTGGACTACGAGACTTGGACGGGGGACCTCAGAGGGTAACTGACTCCTCTTTTTCACCTGGACCGTACTCCAGGTTATAATTCCTGTTATAGACCGGGACCTCCACGGAAATCTTTCTCTCCTCAGTCCCGTCTGACGGACCTCCTCCACTCGGGACTTGTCCGGAACTTTCTACCCTCACTAACCTATCTATCTCGTCCCCCCGTCCTGTCGAGTCTACCTCTTCTCGTCTCTTCTGAGCGGCCCCCTTTCTTCAGGGGAGGAAGAGACGAAGGGGTGAGTCGAGAGGGGAACTGTCGGGGAGGGGCTCCGGAAGTTGAGGAAGGAACTCCAGGAAGGGTGTGTGAACGACCCTCCTTCGACTCCTTGGGTCGGTGCCTCGTCAGGACCACAGGTGGAGGAGGGTCGTAGACGGAGGGACGACCCCCGAAGTTCTTTTTGGGACATGGACGGGTCTGACAGTGGCGGAAGTGAGAGTCGACCCGGAGTCTCAGGGACCGACTCAGGGAAAGGATTCGGTCCCCGAAGTCTGGAGTACAGAGGTTCCGTAGGGGAATTCGAGACGAGAGCGGGGTCGGGGGAAGGCGGACGGGGGAGGGAGAGTGAGACCCGACACGACCGGGACGGTACGGGGAGGAGATTACGGCGGTGTGGGGGGACCGAGATCAGATGGGTCACGTCTCTACTACTCGGACTCCGGTTCTCCGTCCTAGGGAACGGTTTGAGTGTGTCGGTCCTTCTACATTTTGGTCGCAGACCTTCCTCTATACGACTGATCCTCTGAAGGACTTCGGGACCCAAGAGACTGAGGAAGGTCCGCTGGAGAGAGGTCCAGTTTCGGTAGGGAGATGCATACGGGACGTGGGGGTCCGAACGAGTCCCTAACTTATAAACTAAATATAGGGTAGAAGTCGAAGTGGGAGAGGGGGACGGAGAAAGAGGAGACATGGAGAATAATATTTTTTTTTATGAGGACCTAAACTTCTACCTCCTTCCTGGTACTCGGTTCCTTGTGACCACCGGTGCCATTTATTTTAATCCTTACGTAAGAGAAGGCCCCGTAGGTCCTCGCAGTTTCAGGACTGTTGTAGAAGCACAGACTGAGCAACGCTGGGGTACCTGACATGTCCGTCACCTTAGGAGGTCCGGTCTTATGACCTCGCCCATCGGAAAGGGAAGGGGTCACCTAGAAGGGCTGGGTCGTTAGCTTGACCCTAGAGGACGTGACGTCCGCCTAAGAAATGGTCGACTCGAGAATCCCTTCTGGAAGTAAAATCGGGTTCCTCTGGGTAAAGTCCGAAGACTGGAAGATTTTGAATGTCTATAAATAGGATTCGAGGATCACACCAGTAAACAATGTCCTTGTTATGCTTAGATTATGTCTAAATACAAGGTGGTCTATAGTAGGGAGACTCGACTTAATTTCGGAAAGTTATGTTAGTCACTCGTCACTTCCATAAAACACAACTTGAGAATGGAATTTATCTTCTTTTAATCTCAGTCAAACTTATTTAACACGGGGTAATCGACCATGTCCCTCAAAGTGTAACGGATTTACATTTATAACAAAAGTGAAACTCCGGAACCTCCTAAATTCTATCCCTTTCATTTAGTAATATTTTTAATTCTAGTGTGTAATGTTTTCTTTTTTTTCCTTGAGGACAAGAGTTTATAAATAGAAAACTATAGAGGGATCTGTTCCCTTTTTGGGAAAGGAGTTGCGCCGGGGAGGATGTTTGGGGAGCCGGGACAGAGGAAGAGGAGAGCCGGGAAACAAAGGTCAGGAGGGGTCGTGATGGTTGGGAAGGGTCCCGGTCGACAGGGGAGGGAGTCTCGTTGAGAGCGGTACCACGGTCGACCGGGACGACGATTTCGGGCCGTCTCACTGACGAGTCCCAGAAGAACCTCTCATGACACCACCTTTCACCCTCAAACCCCCATTCTGTGTTCAGACTTTGGGGACAGAAGTAGGTGTCAGACGAGGTAGAGAGACATCGAGACACCGGGTTTCCCTTAACGAATTGGAGAGACTCGGAGTCAAAGGACTAGACACTCAACTCTTGTTACTACTATTGAGGAATTATCCCTTCGACACTCCGAACTGTCGTAAACACATTCGTGAGAAGAATTACTGCAGAAGAGGGAATAACGACTGCTATGTTTGCTGGAGGATTCTGTGTACTGGACCATCTGTGGGGGTAGGAACTTAGGAGGGGACGGGAACAAGGGTGTTGGGCGCGACAGGGCTAAAGGGGAGAATCGAGGAAACGGGTGTCTAGGAGGAACCGGGTCTGAAGGTCCTAATCTCCGGGAGTCGAGTCGGAGTCCGTGAAAGGAGGTCGTGCCCTACGAGGTCCACCAGGGAACTAGGATTCCAAAGTCCCTGGGATAGACATGTCTGTTCGGCCCTTACCCAGCCAACACCACACACCTCAACCAGAGGTATGGTCTTGAGACCCCCTTAGGTACCCACTTTCAGGCCCCGTCTCTGGGTCCGTCCTCAGACCACACTTCACCGACACCTTCGGCACTGACACACACTCCAGTGGGCTCCCCTCTCACCCTTTCAGACGACCCCATGTCCTCTACGTCTGCTCAAGTTCCCCTGTCTTCTACCATTTCGGCACAAGGTCTTCTTCACCTTCTCTCTCCTCGAAACCCTTCTACCCTGACTGGTCAGTCCGAGTTCCTCTACGGGAACCGAAACCCCCAAGTCACTTCGTCCTCCGGAACGCCTCTTCCCAGGACTCCCTGACGGACAGCCCCTCCCCACCTCTGCTTCCGTCTCCGTCTCCTCGGGTCCAGTCCCCGGCGTCGGGTCACCGGAGCTAGAAGACTCCGGGGTCTTTCGCCTAATGGGACGTTTCGGGGAGCTCGACTGAAAGGTTTAGGGGTTATCACGAAGGGACAGTGTCCCTCCCAATTGGGGTGAATGTATTCCCGGGACGTGGTGGGCGAGACAGGGGAATTGAGGCACTAGGAGGGTCTTCGGAGCGTGACAGGGGGAGGGGGAGTCCGAGATTCCGATCCGGTTGGGGACGGGGTCTACGTGGGTCTACGTGGGTCTACGAGTCGAGACGACTCCTACGTACAGTATGGGTCTGGTTGTCCCCCGAAAGACGAGACCGGACCCGTACCCCTACCCCACCCCCGTCTCCTCGTCCTCTCCTTTCCGATAAACGATTCCTGACGAGATCCTAGAGTTGTTGGGACTCTACGTTATTATTATTATTATTGTCGGGGTAGCAAATAACGACAAGAACAAATCAGAAATTCAGCACACGCTGAGAAACTCTGACGTTCCTGATGTCTAGTAATCTGAGGAGACAGGTACCCTAAAGGGTCCGTTCTTATGACCTCACCCATCGGTAAAGAAAGAGGTTCCTCCTACAGTCCCTAACGTGGGCGTAGAGGACGTAACCGTCCTAAGAAATGGCGATCCGGTGGTACCTTCGGGGGGTAGTAAATAATACAAGGATGATTCTTGGTCCGGGGTCTTGTGAACCTCTTAGTAGAATTAATCGAAGGGGTCGACGAGATGCTCCGTCCATGAGAACAGTAAGGAAAAAGGTCCTCTGACTTCGAGTCTGTCCAATTTAGTAATGAGTCTCTCCGCACCGACCGACACTCTCTCGTCCCTAAACTTGAACCTAGACAGAACCGACAGAGGTGGGAGCGAGGTCCCGGGTAGGGGGTGGAGTCTTGGTGGGCGCCCGAACTCGACCCTTCTGACTCAGACCCCTTCGGCTCCCTGGTCGGACGGACCCTGACACTTCCGTTCAGTCCCATCCGTCCACGTCCCCGACACAGGAGGAGGTCAGAACGTCCTCTGGGAGGTGTAACCCGGATCGCAGGTAACGGACGTCCGGCCGGAGTCTGGGATGTAGAGTGGGTAAAGGTGGACACTACCCTCAACGGAGACATCCCCGTAGGCCCCCGACGATCGGGAGGTCCCCACGGGTCTGGGAGTTTAGGACCCGGGATTCGTCAGAGAATAGTTCCCTAATTCACTCTTCGTGACCCCGTCTTTCGACCTGAATGGGTCCTGGTCGTCACTCGTGGGCACACACCTCGGTGTGTGGGGACAGGGGTCTGGGTGAACAGGACCCCATCCACCTCAGGTGTGGAGGGAATTGTTAAGCTTGTCGAGCCCTCGTGTCTCGTGCTCCTTGCCCCGTCGGGCCCTCGATCACACCCCCGCCGTCCTGACTGGCCGAGGGTCCCCGTGGAACCTTTACGACGTCCACACCGGCCAACTAGGGGACACCTCTGTCATTTCCAATTCTCCTAGTATTCGACGCAGGTCGTGACGGGACCCTCCTAGAGGGGCTCGGTCTCGGCGACGACACTCCCGTTCAACCCCGTCGAGGACCCAAATCTGTCTCCCCCGTCCTCCGTCCTCGTGTCTCTCCTCTCCGTTCTCCCTCTCTTTCTCTGTCTCCCTCTTCCTCTCTCTCTTCTCTCTGCCTCAAAGTCTCTCCCTCCGTCCCCGACCCAGGTCGAGTCTTTAGGACTCCGAAGGGAATCCGTCCGTCTCCGACGGGACCCTGGACGGTCCTGTCCGGCTGTCGCGGGTACTCGAGGTTGTACCGACGTCGCCACGGCCGCCGGCACAGACGGAGGTCCTTCCTCAGAGGTCCGTCCACCCCGGACCCCCTCCTCGGCTGTCCATACCAAAAGGAACTCCGTCTACATCTGGGAACCCCTCTCCTCACACCCAGTGTACAGTCCGGTTCGGGGGTCCCGATATCCGTTCAAATTCCTTTGGACGGTCCTTTGGGTCTTAGGATCTTTGTATCGACTAGTCTACCCTCTTCTTTCCTCTCTTCTCCCGGGAGTCTCCAGCCCTCGTCTCTAGGGATCACCGCCACAGGTCTTCCGAGAACACGTCCTACCTCGGACTCGGGTGGACGTCTCCCCCTGGCCCTTCACCTTGTCTCTCCCAGTGAACAACTCTTGACCGGCAACCTCTTCGCCCCTCCCCCACACTGTTCCCTGTGCAAAAGGTCGACCCTCTCTGTGCCCACACAGACGTACACCCACCCGTCCTCGCACTCCCGCCACTCCCTTCCTCCCGCCTCCCCGGGGAGTCCTCCACCCCTACCGCACACTGACCGGGTCGCGTCGGGGGTGGGTCGGGCCCGACGGGAATCCGCACCCGGGGAGCGAGGTCACGGCGCACACGCCCCTGTCGTCGTCGCCCTTCGTGATGCCGTAGATGCGGACGTTGCCGACGTCGCCGAAGAAGTTCTCCTCGCACTCCGCTTCCGACTAGATGTCCACTCTCCCCCGCGGGCAGGGTCTCCTCAGGGCGGCCGGTGACTCGCAAGGACCCTCCCTCCCTCACCTCCTACGAGTCCCCTCTTCCCCGACGTCGGTGTCACAGACTTTGGGTACCGGGTCCCGGGCCCGTCCTGGGACTGAGGGACCCCGAGGGGAGGTGGGCGTCCACGGTCCACCCCCGTCCCTACACGGGCCACCTGTTCCGGGTGGCGTTGGTCACGGTCCGGACGGCCGACTTCTTCACGAACGTCCGCCCGTACTTGGTCCTGCCACTCAGTTCTTGGGGTAGGGCCTCTCCGCACCATCTTCTCTGTCCCCACGTACTAGGCACCCCACAGGACTGGGAAGGGTGGAGGGGTCGGCACGTCTTACTCGCGGTCGGCGCCTCGTGGCGGGTCCAGGCTTACCTGTCGCACCTCAGTCTTTGCCTCGGGGCCGACCTCGGGGACCGTTGTGGGGGACGGGAGCGTCCCGGGTCGAGAGCCCCCGGGTGTGGGCACAGACGTCGGTCTTGGGACCCTGGGGCCCGGGAGTGCGGAGGCCCCGTGGTGGTGAAGTACCGGTCGGACTATTGTCGGCTTTGGACGTGATTCGACCTCGGACTCCTACCATTCACCCGATTGCCGACTCGAGGTCCAGGGTGTGGATCCAGGGACTTTTCGGTGAAGACGGACGGAGCCTTGTCCCCGACTCCGCGTTGGAGAGAAGGCTGTCGGCTACTCTTATAGCTACAGTGACCGTTACTAGGGCTCAAGGGGAGCAGGGGTATGAGGAGGAGGAGGGGGACACGAGACCTGTCGTAGGTGCTCTGTAGCCGAGCGGACGAGAAGTACCGGCAGTTCACCCGGTTCTTGGACGGCCACAAGAGGTTGGACGGGAAGGCCCTAGTCCATATGAGCAGTCACGCCGAGTGTTCAGTCGGCCCGACCCCCGCGTGTGGAGGAACACGTCCACTACTGACCTCCCCGTGCGTCGAACGCCTACCACTTCGGACCTCTGTGGGCACGGAGTCCCAGTCGCTACCAGTACCCGTGCATAGAGACCCTACGCCGTCAACCCCAGTAGTGGATCCCCTGTGGCTACCGGTCCCTGCGTGTCCCTGGTCTGTAATCTTCCGTCACAGATACGAGGAGACCCAGAAGAAAGGAGGATCTGTTTGGGAGACCGGAATCTCTACGAGACAGAGACGCAGTGTCCCACCAGACGTGTGACACTTATCGTAGTCACCCGTTTAGACCCGAGGGAACCTTGTGTTTACGGGGACTGAAGACCCAAACTCAAAGTCGGGTCGGAGAAGTGAGCAGACCCGAAGAGTACTCGTTCCGTTGGACAGTCCTGTAGGTCCTCCTCTCCGGGTGACCCGCGCCGTCAGGAATCGGCCACCAAACCTACTTCGTCGAGTCTTCGCTGCCTCAGACGACTCATACCGGTTGAACCCTACGACCACCCCTCACAGGGACTCGACGGGTCGAAGAGTGCCGAGGTCCTAAACAGACACGAGGTGGAAATGGAAAGCTACCTCGGGTCTCTCACAGAATCTCGACTCCATAGACCCGACCTACCACGGTTCAGGGTCTCGAGGCTCGGGGACCGACTACACTTCGTCTCCAGTCTTACAAGACCCATGGACCCTGGTCGGACAGGACAGGATTCTGTCGACTCTTGAACCGTCTCCAAGGTCCGACTCGGTCTCTTCGACACGTAGTCGGTAGTGTGAACGGGAGTGGGGGGAGAGACCCGTGTCCACTAGGACGACCTTCTCCGTACCTCACTTGAGAAAGAGGAACCTCGGTAGGTCACCAGAGACGGAGACCTGTTAACGGGTGACGACCGGAACGGGCTCCGGAGACGACCGTCGTCGAGAGTCCCGGCCGATCACGACCGGTCACGCCTCTGAGCTTATGACGTCCTTTGGTAGAGTGCCAAGGCCCGTGACCGTCACCTGGGGTGCCTCAAGCGGACGTACTTCCGGGACCAGGAGAAGTTTGGTCCAGAAACAGGCTCCTAATCTTTTCTCACCCACCCCTACTTCCGTCCCTTAAAACCACTGAAGGAAGACGGAGAGTGAAAGGGAGGTAGTGGGGAGTATCTGGACTTACACACATCTAAAGGGACGTTCGTCCTCCCCTCCCGACGTACCGAGGACCCGACGACCCGAGGGGTGAGGACTCCGGGGCCGACTACCACTCCGCCCACCCCCCGGACCCTTCCTTCGAGTGTCGACGACGAAGAGAGGTCTTTGTGCACCGGACTTCCTAGGACTCGTGCACCTCCGGAACGTCCTGGTCAGAGTCCACTACGAGTCGGTCGTGTCGTTCCGGGTAGTGGGGTCGGTCGGACACTCCACTGGACTCGTGGACGGATGGACGGGTAGACAGGGAAGTCGAGAGATGGTGGGACGGGTGGAAAAACTGTGACAGAATCCCGACGTGAGTAATCTACCCTGTCCCTAGAGTCACGTCGGTCGTGTACCGACTGTGGATGACACACGGTCCGTCTCGTGGTCCGGGTCCTTATCCCTGGTTTTTCGTATTTCGTTCGAGCGACGAAGATCCCCTACGGGTCGCGTCACCGGTGCGACTTCAACGCCTGGTCGGATCGACCATGACTCCCGGCATACGTATACTTCCTCTGTCTCTGAGTGACCCTCCGTCCCGCGTTTCGTGACGACTCTCCCTAAACACCTCCGTCCCGACCACAACTCCTTCCTCTCCCACATGTTCCTCTCTTTAATAGTAAATGCTTCCCTCTCATAATTCACAATCAGTGAGTCAGTACAAGTTGAGAAAGACTGGGGTACGTGACATCGGGTGGTCCGAAGAGACAGGTACTGAATTCACCCATGGATTCGTGGGGTGAGGTCATGAGAACGGACCTTTTAGCGTACCTACCTCCTCAGACCTTCCGACGTCAGGTACCCCAGCGACTCCCAGCCTGTGTTGACTCGCTGAAGTGAAAGTGAAAAGTGAAACTACGTGACCTCTTCCTTTACCATGGGTGAGGTCACAAGAACGTTCCTCTTAGGGTCCCTGCCCCATCGGATCACCCGACGGCAGATACCCCACCGTGTCTCAGTCTGTGCTGACTTCACTGAATCGTCGTCGTCGTTAGGGAAGAGGTCCCCTAGAAGAGTTGGGTCCCTAGTTTGGAACCGGAGGACGTAACGTCTGTCTGAGAAATGGCAGATTCGGTGGTCCCTTCGGGCGTTTCACTCTCTCTCTCTCGTTTATATGTATACAAGAATCCAGCTCTGGTTGCACCGAACACCCCTAGAATCAAAGGGTTGGTACCTAGTTTGGGTCCGGGGTACTCACTTTCGTGACTCAGGATCAGTGACCTGGTAGTCCCTTAAGGGTCCTTAAATAAAAGAATAAGTTTATATACACCATAATTACTAGTACATTAATATTATTAATATACTAGTAATTATTATATCAGTGTATGATAATTACATTCATTGAAGAATGAAATATTGGAAATGTGATAATTTGTTATAAATAAGTGATAAAAGTAGTGTGAGGAATTGACTTGTGACCTCCTTCCGGTGTCACCCAGGCCCCATCCACTTACCCCGGAAAGGAACTTTAAGGAGGAATGAACGGCACCGTGGAGAGCAGAGAGGAGAGGTAGGGGAGACGGAGAGGACCTTACCACGACACGGGTTCTGAGTCCGAGACTTCGACTATTAGTGTGACAACCACAGGAGAGAGGACAGGTCCAAACCCTTTAACGAGGACGAGGAAGGCAGAAACTCTAAATAGTGAAGACTTGCACAACTCGAGGAGAAAAAGGCGTTCTGGTATCCCTTATGCGGTTACCTCTTCGAGGAAACACTGTACAAGTTTTTGATCACCTTCATCTTTATTTTACTCACGTTGGTGAAACACTTTGTTAGATGACTTCGACTTTTAGACCCGATGGGAAACTAAGCCGTTAACGTGAGTACCTATACACATGGACAGTCTTTACAGGTGGTTTTCTAACAAACTTCGTCGAAAAAAGTATCATCGGGGTTTGACATGTCACTGTCACCCTACCTGATATTTAACACCATTTATGTATAAGTCAGCACAGACAAACGTTGAAGTACTCGACATCGGGTGGTCCGAGTAGACAGGTACCTTAAGAGGTCCGTTCTTATGACCTCACCCATCGGTAGGGGAAGAGGTCCCCTAGAAGGGTTGGGTCCCTAATTAGGACGTAGAGGACGTAACGTCCGTTTAGGAAATGGTAGACACGGTGGTCCCTTTGGAATATTTTGTCGTTATTTTTCCTTACTTGGTAGTTATAACATACTGTGGTACCTAGATAAAGTCTGTGTTTGTTTTGGTAGGTCCGTGGTCAAGACTAATATATTTCAAATTCTTGTCCGTTCTGATTCGTTACCAACATCTTCAATCTTATCTCCAATGGAAACCCATCCCCCACCCCAACTGACCCTTCCCCAGGTTCCATACGATTTTTACAAGAAGTAAAACTAGTTCCACCGCCAAAACGTGAATAAGTGAGTAATTTTTAATTAACGTGGTACGTGAATTCTAAACACGTGAAATAACAATCTGGATTTTTCTTTTTTTTTCACTTTTTTGTTTTGGTCCTTTTATTTACACCGGTTCCAAGAGGGAAACTCCTGTGACTACCACACTCGTGTCCCAACTCAAGGTAGACCAACGGTGAGGTTCAGTCGCAGGTCCACGGTGCTTAAGTTTGTGTCACTTTTCAGAGGACCTCCTAAGTTGTTGGGTCGAAGAGAGGTCTACCGTAGGGTCGTGGGGTGTCGAAGAGGGGTAGAAAGAAGGGGTAGGAAGTAGTGGAGGGACTTTTATTTCCACTCGTGGTACGTCGAGTTGTATCGTCAGTGTCCGTGAGAAACACCTCCCCTTAGAGGTAGTGAATAAAGGAATACCTTTCTACTTCAAGTCTGTTTGGAGAAGGAAAAGTTTCCGTCTAGGTCCTCTGGATGCTTTTTCATGAAAATTTTTACAATTATGCATACTCCGTGATCTATGTGGTTCTGTCACTTTACTCGTGACTTACACATAACAATAAATTGAGAGTCTAAATGGACCGTCTCCCTAGTCGATAGGGGTGAATATTCGCTTTTAATTCTCTCCTGACTTTTGAACCACACTGAGATGAATTGAGACCGTGACGGAAGAGGGGTACGGGGATCTGGGTACCTTAGTCGACTTGTTAAGACAAGTAAAAGATAGAGGTTTCTTCTGTACAAATTTCGGGTCTTCTTTTTTTTCCGGAACACTCTTTAGGACCACAAAGGGACGGGAAACCGGACACATACGTAAGAGGAGCAAAAAGTCTCTAGCCGACAGAACTACGTCCTTCCTACCAAGTCTTGTGAGACGAGACCCTTACTACCGATCTGACTACGGGTCTCTCCTGTCTCATCCCGTTTATGACGGGTCGAATTAGAGAAGGGTGAATTCGTGAGTTTGATGAACTCTGAGAACTTGAAGATCTTCGTAGACTGAACGGAGTCAATAAACCCAGTAAATTACAGTTAGTACGGTACTATGATCGATTAAGGGATAGGTTTCAAAATAGGTATTCCAAATTTCCGGTGTGGATATCTTTCAAACTCATTTCGGTATAATCGTTCTTCGTACCAACTTCATACTGGTTTGTCCGGGACTTGTAATAAGACGTCAGAACGAAAACCCTTGTGTTTCGACGTTTCCGTCGGTCGATTTCAAGTGTACGATCATAGACCCTACACACTCGTGTGTTTAAGATGTGACCCTCTCTCTGACCCTTGAGGTCCTTCTTCAGAACCTCTGAATCTCCTCCAGTCAACTCAAGTCAAGTGAGTGAGGCAGCACAGGCTGAGAAACGTTGGGGCACTTGACGTCGTGCGGTCCGAAGGGACAGGTAGTGGTTGAGGGCCTTGAATTAGTCTGAGTGTAGGTAGTTCAGCGACTACGGTGGGTTGGTAGAGTAGGAGACAGTAGAGGAAGAGGAGGGCGGAAGTTAGAAAGGGGTGTAGTCCCAGAAAAGATTACTCAGTCAAGAAGTGTAGTCCACTGGTTTCATAATCTCAAAGTCGAAGTCGTAGTCGGGACGGCTACTTATAAGTCCTGACTAAAGGAAATCCTACCTGACCAACCTAGAGGAACTTCTGAGAGTTCTCAGAAGGGGTTATAGTGTCGAGTTTTCGTAGTTAAGAAACCACGAGTCGAAAGAAATATCAGGTTGAGAGTGTAGGTATGTACTGATGACCTTTTTGGTACCGAAACTGATCTACCTGCAAACAACCGTTTCATTACAGAGACGAAAAATTATACGATAGATCCAACCAGTATTGAAAAGAAAGTTCCTCGTTCACCTAAAATTAAAGTACCGACGTCAGTGGTAGACGTCACTAAAACCTCGGGTTTTCTTATTTCAGGTAGTGACAAAGGTAACAATGGGTTAGATAAACGGTATTTCACCACCGTAGTCTACGGTTCTAGAATCAAAAGTAAAAAAAAGTCTACACATACAAAATAATATAAAAGTCTAAATGGTTAAGTATATGTAAAAAACCACCAAAAACGGTATGTAAGTGTACTTAGTCGGTACCCACATGTATACAAGGGGTAGGACTGGGAGGGATGGTGGAGGGATGGGTAGGGTAGGGAGTCCCAGTAGGGTCACGTGGTCGGGACTCGTGGGACGAAGTACGTAACTTGGACCTGACCACTAGATAAAGTATATACCATTATATGTGCAAAGTTACGATGAGAGAGTTTAGTAGGGTGGGAGCGGAGACGGTCTCAGGTTGTCAGACAAGAAATGTAGGTACAGAGAAAACGACAGAGCGTATATCCCATTAGTAATGATAGAAAGATTTAAGGTATACATACGTAAATATGTGACATAACCACAAAAAGAAAGACTAAATGAAGTGAGACATATTATTCGAGGTCAAAGTAGGTGGAGTAATCTGGCCTAAGTTTACGTTAGAAAAATTATCGACTCATTATAAGGTAACACATATACATGGTGTCGAAAGAATAGGTAAGCGGACGGCTACCTGTAGATCCAACGAAGGTACAGGACCGATAAGATTTGTCCCAACGTTACTTGTAACCCCATGTACATAGAGAAAGTTAAGGCCAAAGGAACCACACATACGGGTCGTCACCCTAACGACCCAGCATACCATCAAGATAAAGGTCAAAAAATTCCTTAGAGGTGTGAAAAGAGGTATCACAGATGTAATCAAACGTAAGGGTGGTTGTCACATTCTCCCAAGGGAAAAGAGGGGTGGGAGAGGTCGTAAATAAGAAACATCTGAAAATCTATCGTCGGTAAGACTGACCGCACTGTACCATGAAGTAACACCAAAACTAAACGTAAAGAAACTATTACTCACTACAACTCGTAGGAAAGTACACAAACAATCGGTAGATATACAGAAGAAACCTCTTTACAGATAAATCAAGAAACCGGGTAAAAAAAAACTATCCCAGTGAATAAAAAGACCTTAACTCGACGTCCTCAACGAACATATAAAAACTCTAATTAAGAAACAATCAACGAAGTAAACGATAATAAAAGAGGGTAAGACTTCCCACAGAAAAGTGGAACGAATATCAAAGGAAGTAACACGTTTTCGAAAATTCAAATATCCAGGGTAAAAAATTAAAAACGAAAATAAAGGTAATGAGGCCCTCCACCAGTATCTCCTAGGACGATACTAAATGCAGTCTCTCACAAAACGGATACAAAAGGAGATCCTCAAAATATCAAAGACCAGAATGTAAATCTAGAAATTAGGTAAAACTCACATAAAAACACATACCACAATCTTTCACAAGATCAAAGTAAGAAAATGTTCACCAACTGGTAAAAAGCGTCGTGGTGAACAATTTCTCTAACAGAAAAGAGGTAACATATAAGAACGGAGGAAACAGTTTCTATTCCACAGGTATCCATACACCTAAATAGAGACCCGAAAGATAAAACAAGGTAACTAGATACAAAGACAAAAACACGGTCATGGTTTGACAGAACTACTGACAACGAAACATCATATCGGACTTCAGTCCGTCGAACTAAGGAAGTGAAGGTAAGAAGAAAGAGTTCTAACGAAACCGATAAACTCACAAAAACATTAAGGTATGTTTAACACTTTAATACACAAGATTAAGAGACTTTTTATGGTAACCATCGAACTGTCTCTAACGTAACTTAGATATCTAACGAAACCAATCATATGAACAAAAGTGATATAACTAAGAAGACTAGGTACTTGTACCATATAAAGAGGTAGATAAACACAGTAGAAACTAAAGAAAGTAGTCACAAAATATCAAAATATATATATCTAGAAACAAAGAAATCCATCTAAATAAGGATTCATAAAACAAGAAAAGTAACGTTACCACTTGCCTTAACAAAGGAATTAAAGAGACAAAAGAGTAACAATCACATATCCTTACGTTCCCTAAAGAGACACAAATAAAATATAGGACGTTGAAATGACATAAGTAACTAATCGAGATCGTTAAAGGACCACCTCAGAAATCCCAAAAGATACATCTCCTAGTACAGTAGACGTTTGTCACTCTCAAAATGAAGAAGAAAAGGTTAGACCTAAGGAAAATAAAGAAAAAGACGACTAACGACACCGGTTTTGAAGATTTTGATGTAACTTGTCATCACCATTCTCACCCGTAGGAACAGAACAAGGGCTGAAATCCCCTTTATGAAAGTTAAAAAGTGGTAACTCCTATTACAAACGACACCCAAATGCTATATACCGAAAATAATACAACTCCATACTACAAGGAAGATACGGACGAAAGACCTCCCAAAAATAGTATTTACCTATAACTTAAAACAGTTTCCGTAAGAGACGTAGATAACTCTATTAGTATACCAAAAATAGAAAGTTGAACAATTACTCCACATAGTGTAACTAACTGAACGTTTATAACTTCTTGGGAACGTAGAGACCCCCATTTCGGGTAAACCAGAAAAATGATACAACAATCTAAGACAAACGATCTTAAAACAATTCCTAAAAACGTAGATACAAGTAGTCACCATAACCGGACATTATAGAAAAAAACCACCGTAGAAACAGACCAAAACCATAATCCCACTACCACCGGAGTATCTTACTCAAACCTTCAAATGGAAGGAGACGTTAGAAGGCCTTCTCAAACTCATCCTATCCACAATCGAGAAGAGATTTAAAAACTATCTTAAGTTGACACTTCAGCAGATCAGGACCCGAAAACAAACGACCTTCTAAAGACTAATGTCAAAGCTAAAGACACGAACACTGCCCAGACAATTCTAAAAGATAAAGAAGGACCAAGTCAAAACTTTTCAATATGAAAAGATTCTTAAACAGGTAAAGAAGGTTCAACAGGTAAAATAACCGTATATCAACGACTATCATCAGAGAATACTAGGAAACATAAAGACACAACAGACAACACTAAAGAGGTAAAAGTAAAGATTAAAACAACTAAACTAAGAAGAGGGAAACAAAGAACTACTAAGACCGATTACCAAACAGATAAAATAAATAGAAGAACTTCTTGGTCGAAAATCGAAACAACTAAAAACGATACCAGAGAAAACAAAGAAAACGCAAATAAAGATGAGATTAAAAACACTAAAGAGAGACAGATAATTGGGACCTCAAGAATTAAAGAAGGAAAAGATCAACGAAATCCACATCTCAGTCCAATAAATAAACTAAGGAGAGGACAAAGAACTCCATCCGAACATAACGATACTTGGAAGGGGAATCGTGACGAAAATGACTTATGGTATCCAAAACCCAACAACACAAAAATAAAAGTAAGCAAAGATACGTATAAAACTAAAGAAAAAAGTAAATAAGACACTAAACAACCAATAAGTCTTCACACAACGAATTGGAGGTATACAAACATAAAAATTATCAAAAAAAAAAAGGACATCAGTTGTAGATTAGAATGACGTGACACTAATCTTTTCTACGAACTCTACTAAAGTTAAAAAAAAATTAAATGGTTCCGATCTAAATACCGGGTCCTACATAGATAGGACCTCTTCCAAGGCACACGTGAACTCTTTTTCCACTTTAAGTAACAAAATCCCACTTTACAGGATATCTATAATTAACAGATTAACCAGGTAACATAGTAAATTTCAAACAAAAAGGAACGATTAAAAGACAAATCAACTAGATAAGTATCCACACTCACCCCATAATTTCAGAGGGTGATAATAACACAATGACAATTAAAGGGGAAAGTATAAACAATCGTAAACGGAATATACAATGTCACGATACAACCGACGTATATATAAAGATTAACAATATAGAAAAAGAACCTAACTAGGAAACTAGTAATACATCACAGGAAGAAACAGAGAAACGTGTCAGAAATAAGTTTCAGATAAAATAGACTATACTAATAACGGTAAGTACGAAAGAAAACCAGAGGTAAACGTACTTTATAGAAAAAGGTCGGGAAGTGAAAGTCAGACATACATAGGGATCCAAACTCCACCCAGAGAACATCTGTCGTATATATCCCCAGAAAAAAAAAAAAAAAATATGGTAAGTCGGAAACAGAAAACCAACCTCGTAAGTTGGGTAAATGTAAATTCCATTAATAACCATTCCTACTAGGGTAACGGTAAATGAAACAACAAACACCAAGCTCAAATATTTGGAAAAGACACAAAGGACAGATCTCTTCTAGGAAATCGTAAACGACTGCTCGACCAAACCACCACGACTTAAGAGACTCGAAAACGAACAAACATTTCGAAAACTAAAAAGGAAGTATAAACTTACTCTAGGAACGACCCATGTCATTAGACCGGACATCCAAAAAGAGAAAGTAGTGAAATTCATACAGGACGGTAAGGGAAGACCGGACTTCTCAAAGATAACTTTCTAGTCGACAATAGGAATACCCTTAGTGGGAACACTTAATAAACAACAAAAAGGGAACGACGAAAATTATAAACAACACAAACTAGAAGTAATTAAACTAATTTTACACAAAACCACACAAAGTGGAACCCAAATAGGACAAACACTGAGAGACCCAAAGAACCTGAACCCACCGATAAAGAAAGAGGTAAAATCCCTTCAAAAGTTGATAATAGAAGAGTTCATAAAAGAGTACCAGAAAAACATAATAAGAAGACCCTGAGGATACTAAGTTTACAACCCCACAAATTGTAACAGGGTCTTCAGAGACTCCAACAGGAGTAAAGAGAATTAAGAAAAAAGGAGACACGAAGTAAATAAAGGTGGTAAGATAGAAGGTGGAATAGAAGACGGAGTCAATAAGATGACAACCAAGGGAGGTCCCACGAAAACTAGAGTCAATAACGTAATAAGTAATAACTGAGAAAAAAATAAAGAAGATCTAGGAACAATTTGAAAAGAACGTAGAAGAGTTGGGAACAGAGGTCTGATAAGTAGACATTGAGGTAAAACAAAAGTTCTAAAACCTAATAAAAATCATAGTAATAAGACTTAAGAAAAAGTCCATCTGAGGGATAGAGGAGGAGAAAACAAACCAAACCACCGGAAAATGGTACAAGGAAATGGACGACTTATAAAGAGACGGAAAAGTAGAACAAATCCAACGACACAAACCCCACCGGAAAGACATACGACCTTCAAACGCCAAGGAGAAATAACACCTCCAAGGAGGGACACCCACCACAACCTACTCATCGAACAGTTCCAAAGGACCAATCCCTTCGAACGTAACCACAAGACCACTCGCCTCGACCTAGAGGAGAGACCTCACGTTACTACACAGGTCGTCACTTAAAACTCCCCCAGATACCCAAACCACACTGAAAACAAGTGGCCATAAAAATACGAGTCCCAATACAAGGACGTAACAACCTCTTAATAGAACCATACAGAACGAGACTTTGAACAACCGAGAACCCACCTCGAACCAAAGTCACATCCATACCTCCGAAAACCTACTCGAGAACAGCTAATTACTAGGGACCTCAGTCCTCAAAAGACCACAAGAGTTCAAAACCTAAATTCGGAGGACGGAGACCGAAGGTCAGAATAAGAATGTCATCGGAGTTCTGAAGAGGTAGGTATGTCGTGGTTACTATTTTGTAGACAATTACCACTTTTCTAAGAGGTGTCACCCCCTGTGGGTCTCTCCAAGTGTCTCAATGTACCTCTTCTCTTCTCCCTCCTCCTTCTATCGCCACTGGTCCTCTTCTCCCCCCTAGTTTTCCCCTCTCATTAGATCGGTCATTAGTTAAGGGATAAACTAGAGGTGTCAGATCTTGTGAGTCTCTCCAAGTGCCTCAAGGTATCTCTTCTCTTCTCCCTCCTTCCTCTGTCTCCACTGGTCCTCTTCTCCTCCTCCTCAGTTTTCCTTTCTCTGGTTAGATCGAACACTAGTCAAGGGATTCACAAGAGGTGTCGGGTCTTATGTGTTTCTCTAAGTGTCTCTATTCATCTCTTCTCTTCCCCCTCCCTCCTCTATCTCCACTGGACCCCCTCTTTTTCCTCTCAGTTTTGCCCTCTCTCGTTAGTTCGGTCATTAGTGTGAGGATTCATTTTTACCTATGACTTCTAACCTAAGAATTTCCATGTATTAACTATTGTTTATGGTTTTTCGTTTCTAACTTGTAGATCTCATCTCCAACGACGACGACGATTCAACGAAGGCAACACAGGCTGAGACACGCTGGGGTATCTACCGTCGGGTGGTCCGAGGGGGTAGGGACCCTAAGAGGTCCGTTCTTATGACCTCACCCAACGGTATCTGAGAGTTTTTATGTTATAATTTTTTTAACGTTTTCAATAAATTTTTTTATACTTCAAACGAAATTTTTGTCCCAGAAAAAAAACGTTCCATTATCATCTAAAATTTTTACTTTTAATTTCCTCATTATTTCTTGAATTTTAAAAAATTAATTTTTTTAATTTTTTACTATTATCATTTTATATAGATCATTAAAGAGACCTCGATAACTCCCGTCACACCTCAGTCGAGTCAAAGTCTATCAGGGAACTAGGTCGAATATGAAAAGTTCCAGATATCCAGATATATGATATCCAGGGAAGGTTACATCGGTTACGATAGATGTTCCAAAATTAGACAACGTGGACAGGGAAGGTTTCGCCAAGGGAGAACAAATAAAACCGAAGGAGACAAACGTTCAGAGAAATCATAGATTGAAGGTGGGACTGTGTTCCCCCGCTTCCACCAGTAAATAAATCCGAGTGAACAAGTTAACACGACCTCCCTCCTTGTAACGGTTGTTTATAGTGACCGCACACACCACACATGAGTGTCACAGACCCGGTGTGACCCAAACGGGGGTGAGTACTGCACACACGAAAGGGCCAGATGTGACGAGTCCGAGGTCCAACGAGACGTCCCCTTGACAGATTCCACCCCGGACCCAACGCACGTGAAGGGTCCAGATTCGACGAGTCCGAGTCCAAGAACCCATGAGGTGTTTCCGTGTCTGATCCAACCCGGATGCAAAACACGGGAAGGACTCGAAGGCTCGTCGAGTCCGCTGGTTCACGACCCGCTCACGTGTGAGGGGAACACCGGCCACGCAGAATAGTGGAGGGGACAGGGTCGGTGAGCCAAAGGACCCACGCGTCGTCTTCACAGCAGAGTCCACACGACACACAGAGGAGACCCCTCGACTAGAGACCAACGTTGGGGGGACCACCTACAGTTGGCAGGTCCTAGGGTCCTTCTGAACCAATCGTCGACCCTCGGACGAGCGTCAAACCATTTCCTACGGCAGAGACCCCGGCTGAAACGGGGAACGGAAACCGAGACCGACAGTGGGCGGACGGAGGGACGGAGATCGCTCCTTACCCGGTCAGGCGACAGTCGATCGAGAGGAGACCATAAGCGAGTCAGGAAACAAGACACGCACCGGTCCGTCACCGAATCCAATCTCTAAAAATGTCCTTTCAAGAAAAAGAGAGACCGATAGGGTACCAAACCCAACGATAGAGTAATCGAGGGAGTCTAACGGGAGTCCCGTTGACGAATGGGATTCGTTACGTCGGGTGCGAAGGGACAAGTCGGGACCGAACGACCACCACCTGTGCTCGTAAACCCGATGAAGAGGTGACCCTCAACGTCAGTCCGCACATTAGACACCCAAAACAAAAAAAGGGGAGGACCAATACAACGGGAGACTCTAAGGTTTTAAGGGGTGTCTGGGGGGACCACTCTCCTAAAGGACCACAAACCTTTGAAGAGAAAATACTGAGGGAGGGACCCTACCCAGAGGTAAAGATTGAGAAAACAGAGAAAAATAGAAAATAGAAAACAGGATGGAGGAAAGATTCTGTTACCCGACGGAAAGACCCACGGACCACAGGAGACGGTCGCAAGTCTTCAACAAAACACCATAAACGGGTCTCAAGTTTACTAGAAAGCTACTTAAACATCTCCTCTTTCACCAGAGGGACAGGATAAGGAGGCGGCAGAATCCTGGCGGGGGTTATAACCAAAAGACTTACAACTGAAAATTCGGTTGAAAAAGTGAGAATAGAAAGTGAAAGTAGTTCTCCGAGCAATCAAGAAGAAACGAAAGACGGCATTCTCACCACTACATGTATTTGAATTAATAGACGTCGGTTGGGTCGTAGGTGGGGGAGTAGGGTGGGGCACCGGGAAGGATTACAGAACAGAAGCAACGTCTCTACGGTCATTCATGCAAAAAGTCCTAGGGGAAGGGGATACCAAACGATCATCTTCTGTCCGTGAATGCACTCTAAACATTTACTCTTCGGTAAGTAGAGACCTGTGTCAGTGTCGGTTTACACACCCTTCTGTTAAAGTATCGTTGGAAGAAATCTCAACGTTCTCGAAGATCCGTTTGGGAACTCTTGAAGCCCAAGTCTAGACGACCGAAAGAACTGAAAGTCACCCCCGAAAGAGACTGGACGAAGGGGTGAAGAAGGTTACACATGTAATTCGGGGATCAAGGAGATAGTCCAGGAAGGGTAGACTTTATGTGACTCACCGAAGACATTAGGATGATGTTATGTCAAGGGTCAACTAGGATCCTAAATGAGTTGGAAAACGACATTTAACCGGGATGACTTTGAGTCTACCCATTGTCGAGATGGGATTACCTAAATCCCGGTCACGATCCCCTCCCTTATGATACTTTTGAGAAAAGACGGGAGTCACGGTCTTTGTAGAAACAATACTTCGTGTGTCTCCATCTGAGACACCCGGATAGACCCGGAAAGAAGAGTTGACGTCAGAAGTCTAAATACTCTGTGAGACGACGACGACGACGTAGCGAAGTCAGCACAGGTTTAGACACGCTGGGGTATCTGCCGTCGGGTGGTCCGAGGGGGTAGGGACCCTAAGAAGTCCGTTCTTATGACCTTACCCAACGGTAAAGGAAGAGGTTACGTACTGTCACTTATCCTTTTCACTTCAGCGAGTCAGCACAGGCTGAGAATCACTGGGGTACCTGACGTCGGTTGGTCCGAGGAGGTAGGTACCCTAAAAGGTCCGTTCTCATAACCTCACCCAACGGTAACGGAAGAGGTCATTCTGTGAGATAGGGATGGGAATTCCCTCGTAAATCTACATCCTTCCCGTCTCTTTCTGAGTGTTCAACGGTTCTTCGTTGGTAAGTCTAATTATTTTGGACTTCACCCTGGGTCTATAACACCTACTGATCAGAGGTAGACCACCTGTGGTGACCAAAAGGAGTGATCCTACGTTCGAGGTATCCCACGTTCCCGAAACCAGTGGTCGTATGGGGTTGGTTGATCTCACGAGTCAGTTGTGAACAGTTTACTCCCTATTTACCGGGGTGTCTTGACCCTTCACTGTACGAACAATCTCAGACTCTACAGAGTGTTCTGGGTTGTCTACAATGTCCACAGAGTAGTTACAAGTACCAATACAGGGACCGAGATTTCTGTGACATGACAATAGGTTAAATCCTCTTTCTTGTTAAAAAAATTGTTCGTTTTCGAGACTAGACACAGAGGAATGTTGAAAGACGAGAAAGAAGTAGTAGTCTTTCCAAACAACATCCAAATCAATAGTGTACCCCTTGAAAGTTTTTACCGTGATGATCCAAAATAAATCGGTTGACGACGGTGACGACGATTCAGTGAAGTCAGCACAGACTGAGAAGCGCTGGGATACCTGACGTCGGATGGTCCGAGGAGGCAGGTACCCTAAAAGGTCCGGTCTCATGACCTCACCCCACGGTAACGGAAGAGGTTAAATCGGTTAACTCCTTCGGAATTTGTTAGGTGATAAGAATAACACAACAGCACATCTGTTACGTTTGACATCTACATTTTGTTACATTTTTTACCTTTCCTACTAGAGTCTTAAAAATTTACCTCATTTAAACTGTAATCCCTTTTTGACTGGTGTTAAAAAAAAAAAAGTTAAGGTGAAACCTAAACCAAACCATAAACTCTTGGGGCTAGTGTAAGTTGAGAGAGTAGGTTTTACATTCACACCCGTGGAAAACAGTCCACGACTCCTAGATTCAGTCCTTCTGTCCAAGGAAAGAACGGAACCCTCCGATTACAGTCGAAAAACTACAGTGTTTGTGACCCTCGACAACTCTTGTGTTCTGTAGATTCGGTCAAGTTGCCCCTTCTCCCTTAAAGGTTCATCTTTACGGAAAATGTGATACTGGAGTCTCAGTCATCCTCAATGGGTCTCTTTTGGACCCCCTCCCTGTGTGCAAGGTCTGACTTCCGTCTACTGGAACGGTTTCAGTACGTTCACGTCCCCGTCTTGTTTTTTCCTGTGTGGTCCCGGGAGATGATCGTCGATACGGAAAAACCACTCCTAGGAGTTCCATCTAAATAAAAGAAGGGTCGATCCGCAGGGAATACCTTTTGAGTGTTGAACTTTAGAGTGGAAGTGAACTCGATATAATCCAAGGGTTATTAATGGTAGAGACATGAAATAGTTAAACCCCGAGTCGGGAAACGTAATTTTTTTTACTCGTGAAAGAGTTTTTAGTATCGACAGGGAACCCAAGTCCGACCTGACTCAACCCCACCCTCGGTTCTACCAGTCTTTTGTTTGGTGTGTATAACGACGAAGACCTTCGAAACAAGAAATTACTCGGTACCTCACTGGACAGGTAGTTTGACGAGAACACATCGGTATGTCACGTATAAAACTCACCGTGTTTGACGTGAAATATGTTGACTACCGGGGTCGGGGTGGGGGACGGTTTTTTTTTTTCCTTTAGTGTTTCACGGACAACTAACGTAGTCCTTACATTAGTCAAGACACCCACTCTGTTTAGTAAGAAACATATCTTAATAAGACAATTTGTCATTTTACTATGATATAAAGTGTCCGATACAGGAAAATGTTATCTATCAGAAAATATTTAAATGTGAGTCACATAAATATATTTAATGAAATTTAGGTAATTATATTATGAATAGACATCAGGTGTGGAAAGGGAATCATTTATGTTAATGAATCAAGGTTTCCACGTTGAAAATGTACTGGATTCTCCCTACTATTTATCTGTAAGTCATACCGACCTTTCCACTACCTGGGGAACCACCCCGAAAAAACTGTTGTCAAAGTTGGTTCTCTGGTTGTTCTGGATTATCTAGGTGGAGGTAGCAGTGATAAAACGGGAAAGGGTGGTCTATTCTACACCCTCGTCAAGGTCTCTTTTCACCCATTGTCATAAAATTCCCGTATCTTTCTTTTCACTTTCACAATCAGTGAGTCAGAACAGACTGAGAAACTCTGGAGTACCTGACATCGGAGACAGGCATCTTAATAGGTCCGTTCTTATGACCCCACTCAACGGTAAGGGAAGAGGTCCCGTAGAAGGGTTGGGTCCCTAGCTTGGGTCCCAAGGGTGTAACGTCCGTCTAAGAAATGGTACACTAGGTAGTCCCTTCGGGGTTCTTTCTGAGGGTGTTTGTGGTTCCTTGGATGGTTCCCATCGTACCATCACCCCCTGTCACGGTTGACAGTGTCTTAATACCCCTCGACAGGGTGTTAATACCCATCTGTTTGTATGGACAGTCGTGTCTTACTACGACACACCCAGTTGTGTCTTACTGGTTCTCCCCCTTTTTACTCTCTCCTCTTACTCCTTTCGGTCACCTCACAAAGAAAGATTTTAATTTTGAGAGACTCGAAACTTGTGTAGGACTCTTATAAAAGAGAGAACAAGTGGTTTCACGAACACTTTCCATGTGTAAGGAATCAATGTCAAATTTTTTCTTTTTACACCGGGTGTCCGTGACTTCACCCGGACGTCTTGGAACGACCTCGAGGACAAAAGACGCACGAAGACCCTGGGAGGTAGAAACTGTCACTTTTGTTGGGATGACACTACCTTCTGTCTTCAGAGGTGATTGAGGGTACTCCTCCCTCCCGAGAATATAGGGTGGGGAACTTAAGTCCAGGGAGACGGAGGTGTTCCGAGTATAACCCGACAATGGAGGAGACACAAGCGTCTTTGGGTCTCACCGCTTCATTAATTTTGCCGTCCTTCATGTGTCACGTAATGTTTCCTTCGTTCAGTGGAAGGACCTAGGAAAGAGATAAATGAAGTAAAACACATATGTGTGAAACTGGGATGTTAATTTGAAGAGACGAAGGTAATGTAAAAGGTACTATTCCCTATGCAACCGAAATTACCCCTCTTAATTTTGAGATCCGACATAGACCCCGACCCTTACACACCATTCTTCTCTTACGAGACGTAAAATCTCATACCCGAGGTTTACTCCGACGGAGATACGACGGTGTATACCCAAAGAAAACTCCGTAAACTCTAGTTTCTTTTACTCGTTTCCTCTTCGTTCATCTTTTGTGTGTAAACTGTGTATGTCTATAATTTATAGAATTAATATTGACTAACATTACGTCGTAGTCGACACCATTGTATTGTACTTGGTGTCTCTACTGGTCAATTCTAGTCTCCTCTCCTCTCTGTCGTGAACCAAGACTGTCAACAATTCACAATACCGAAGTAGAAAAAGTCCGGTTGTTACGGGTAATAAGATCTCTTGTCGTCGTACGAAAGGAAGTTTCCCTCCCAGGGCGGAAACGAGAGGTAAGAATCGTAAGGTGCGTCGAGGGAAAGGGGTGGGGAGGTAAGACTGTCGAACAATTTTCTGATCTTTAGGTGTTTAGATCGTTGACTTTTTGTTTATAAATAAATTACAATAGGTTTAAGTCCAAAATCCAGGGACTCTTTTTTAATATTTCAGAGAATTGTAGGTAGTGGACCAAGGATATTTCACTGGATATACTCATCAAAAAAATAAAAAAAAATTGACGGTTTTTGAATAAAACGTTTTGTTGTCGTTGTTTTGTTTTTGAGGTGTTTCTAAATCTTCCCTCTGGTATACGGTTCTACACAAAGGGTCCGGTAAGGAGATCCGGTTTCTTTTGATGAGTTGTCCCCATGAGCGGAAAAAAACATACCATAAATTGGTTACAGGACCTTGTTCACCTTTCCTCATGAGTTGTAGCCGACTTTTGGTGGAAGGGTTCTTATTACCCTCTCTGACGCGGACCGTGTCCCTGACCCCGTGGGTACGTCTGTGTCGGTACTACTCCCCGACCCAAGACGAGACCCTCTAATAGACTTTAAGTCTAAAAAATTCTGGAATAAATGGAAATAATGAGGAGTTCCGTCGTACTTGTTCCACTGTCTACAAACGTCCAATATTTTAACTTGTACAAATCAATGATTGGTAGTAGTAAGACCTTTAACTGTTTCTGAGGAAAAGGGCTCCAGTAAAGACTTGGGGATGGTTCCTCTCCTTTCGGCGGACGATGGACCTCGACGGTGAACCCTACTATAGACACAGAGCGGAGACCCCGAGCTGTCGTCGGTGTCTCCGTCACCGTACTCCAAGTGACAACACATTGTCCTCTCTGAGACGGAATAATTACTTTCAGGAGTCCAAAGATATTGAAGTAGAGTTTCTTCATACTTTTCCTTCTTATTGGTTTTAAGTCCAATGTCTACCATTTCCGAGAAAAAATCTTGTCACGTACACCATCAATCTGTTCTACGTAAATCATTGAAATTTTTTCTTTGTAAAAGTGTATGAATAGAGTTCTTTCCCATAGTACAAAGTAAAGGGTATATAATATTTATCGTTTTTGTCTGAAGATTAGGGTGTCTGTGATTCTTCGAATTTTACGAAAATATTGAGTCCATGTACCTCTGTGGGTCACCACTCTTTTTACCAAACTGAAAGGGGAGTTGGGTCCCTACAGACCGAGAGTGGTGGCGTAGGTCACCGGGAATTAGACACCCTTCTTTGAGATACCCCTCCTTCCTTCGTATTTCAATTTTTCTTTATACGTGTGATATGTATATATATAAATGTCATTTGAAGTCATTGGTCTTATAATTGTTTTTATCGAAGTTCATCAGGAACTAAAAAAAAATTTAGATAAATTATGACTACCAGACTCCTTTTTCTCTATTTTCGATCTACCCAGTATAATTTTTGAATAGAAAAAAAGAAAAAACCGTCGAAGGACATTACAAATAAGTACGTCACGGCACACTTACGAACCCCTCTTCACTAATTCACCAGTGTAGTAAACACACTCGAGCACCACCTTTAGGTGGTCGTCTACTTGTCCAAGTATATACCAGAAGTCAAATTAGATATGTTTCTCTTTCCGGACCTATTTAATCTTACTTTGGGAGGACAAATCCCTAGTGGTGCAGAGACCCTGTAAATTTTTCATAATCTCGTTGGACTAAGATCCTAGTCCCCTATATTCTTGTCATACCGATAAGTTTGAAGCCGGGTGCGTTATGTAAACCGTCCTTGATTGATCCTTAATTTGGTCGTAACTAATAATACTGTAGTTTGTAGCAACTTTTTGTTTTGTCCAGAAGAGAAGAAGCAACCTATTGGTGTCTCCAGAGTTTGTACGAGACTACCGAACTACCTCTGTTGACGAAAAAAAAAAAAAATGAAAGGGGTCTTATATTGTACCTCACAAAGAGTTTTTAGAATTTTATCTCCCGAATCCGAAAAACGAATGTTTAGGAACCTTCTTTTAATATAAGATGTGGTCGAGGATTGATAGGGTTTTATTTGGGTTTCCTAGAACGAAAGTACCAATTCTTTCCAAATATACAAAAGAAGTTTACAATCTTTAGTCACCCAGGGAGATCGGGTGTTACAGGGGGGTCAAGGTGTGAGTGGAGACCCTTCCCTTTTTCCCTTCCTCCTCTCCGTTGATGTCTCTGGAGGTGTTGACTGGGTTTAGGGTTCCGGGACCCGCGAGACAAGTCGCTTTAGAGATCGACCTATGTCGTCGGTTCCGTGTCGACCATGGCAGGGACCGTCCGAAGTTTCTTCTGAAAGGTGAAGCCGTCCTCCGGGTGGACCCTGAGTCGTGTGTTCCAGAACCGACGTACGAGTCCGTTCTCCGTCCTGGTGTTAGTCCTACCTATGACACCTGGTCCACTACTTCGGGGTTCCACTCTACACAAATGGTGAGACATCGGTATTCCCTGTGTGTAGACGGTCAAGTCTGGTATTTGAGTAATAAGGGTTTCTCTCGATCGACAACCCGGCTCGACGTCAGACCCAGGTGTCAAAAGGACGCCGGTCTGTGTTGATAGGGGAGACCCCAGAGAAACCAAAAGACTCCACTCAAAAAGTGTAAGAAATTAAAAACAAACGGGAAAAGTCCCAACTTCCAAGGAGACGACTACTTGACTCCGAACAGTGGATCCCTAAACCAGACCGGGCTACCGGGAAGGTAGGGCTCCCGGAGTGGTCGACTCCTTCGAGCCATCTTTCCTCTAAACCTTATTTAGACTTTAGCAGAAGACCAGGGTACTCTTCTACGTCACGGTCTACTTGTATTTCTTCTCTGCCTTCTCAGGTGACTTAGGTCACTCAGAACGACGAAAAACTCGACGAAGGCGTTGGACGAACTTCCAAGTCTGAACGGTCGACGGAAGCATCTCTATTCCCGATTCGAAGAGAGATTACGTTATTTCTCTGGTTTCGACATTTACTGTCAAGAGAGACCTCGTTTAGTAACACACTACTTCTCCACAGTGACGAGTGTACACTTTCACCCACCCGATTCTAGACCTCCCAGGTCCCACTGGACGAAACCCGTGTCAGTGTTGAGTTCTTCTGGATTGGTGGGTAGAGATGTGGTAGGTATATCAAAGTCTTAATTGGGACTCCTTCGACCTCACCCTGGTACGGTAATCTTCTCCGGATGTTGGTAGGGGTAGTAAATTTTGTGACGGTCTTATACATCATTTATAGTGTAGAGTGCCTCTGTACCGTCCGTCAATTTCCGAAGGAACCCAGGTCAGGGTAGAGTATCGTCCCGTGCCGGAGTGATGGATGGGAATCTTTTACCCAGTACTCAGTCATTCTGTTGTACTCGATACTGACGATCAAAAGGAGACACCATTTATGTTCCTTTGTAATGTAATGTTTTCTTGATACAATGTGACTTCCGAACCAGACTACTTGTTAAATATGTCTTCAAAGTCCTCCTGACCATATAAAGTCGAGGAATCCTGAAACAGTAGAAAAGTACATTCCAGTTTTCGGAAGAAGTTTCTCTGACAGAAACGAACCCTTACGAATAAGGAGGAGACGTTTTGTTTAGGCCTCAGAAACCAGATTGTACAAGTAAATGGACTAAAGAGTCTCTACCGTGGAAGTCTGAGTTATAAGTTTAAAAGACTCGATAGTCGTCAGGGATACCTCCGGAGTCTGAGTTCCCAAAGTAGTAGTCTCCGTGCACCAAGGTCCTGTTCGTAGAGTTTACAATCAAGAAGGGACATTCTGTGTTAGTTCTTTAGTAACTTACAGTCCTTAAATCCATCGTTTTTGTCAGGGTAAAGAATGACAAGGGAAGGTCGCACCACTATTCCTGGACATATGGACTACCCTTCTCGGTTGAGTAACCTTTTCTGGGACTACGACCCTTTCTAACTTCCGTCTTCCTCTTCCCCTACTGTCTCTTACCCTACCAACCTACCGTAGTGGCTGAGTTACCTGTATACAAACTCGTTTGATTCCCTCTATCACTTCCTATCGCTTCGGACCGAACGACTTCAGGTACCCCAGTGTTTCTCGACTTGTACTGAATCGCTGACTTGTTGTTCAGTGTCAGTGTCACTTCCAATTTCTGTCGTTTCCGACCCTGGATATTACCCCGATTCCGACTTCGTCTCCTTCTACGATTTGGACATTCTAGGAAACTATTTTACTTGAGACCCGACGATTAGTTCTCTAACCCTAAGATTTGAGTGAGATTTGAGTAAGTATTATGTAGTCCTTTCATGAAAGGAGTAATACCTGGAATTGAAAGAATAGGTGTTTTTGTTTCTCTGATTTGATCTACCAGAGATCCTAAGGAAGGTCGAGAATTTGATAAAAGATGTTTTAAAATAATCGACGATGTGTGATATAGGAGATGAAAGAAACCGGTTCCTCTCTGGAGACCTAGAGGATTTACTTTATTTTGTCTGACTGGAGAAGACAGGAAAATTTGGAAACGGTAGAGGTGAATTCTGATGATAAGAGATAAGGAAGAATAGTTAGTGAGTGGAGGAGAGTCGGTACGGAGGAGTAAGGGAATTCAGAAACCATGGACCGAGGATTAGAATGAAAGCGTGATGACGGACTGTGGTGAGACTAAGTAAAATTAGTTATAGAAACAATTTTCGGGTACAGTTATGGGATTCTGGTTTCAAGGAAATGTAGACGTTAAGGATTATTGGAAAGGAGGTGAGATACATCCGTCAAAAGGGGTCACCCGTCTGGGACCTCAAACAACTAGGTGAGGAGGTGAGACAGGTGACGGAGGAATGGGAAGGTTCACATTGAGGTAAAAGTAGTTAAGAGGAAAAGTCTCGGAAGAATCGAAGAGAAGGTGAGATGGGTCGAAATTTGACAAGTAGGAAATTATGGAGGCTATGGACCGAACTCTAAGTACCTGTTAGAAACGTTCCTGTCAGAGCGGTTGTTGAGTGACGACGTTACTGTCGACAGTATTCGTTGCGTGTCAGTGTAGAGACTCTGATATAAGTATGTAGAGGAAAGAGACCCTGAGAGTGGAAGGACCGTTTAAGGATAAGTAGGAAGTTATGAAGGTTACGTTAAAAGTAGTTTCGACTTAATCGAGGAGAAAAGTCTAGTAAAAACATAGTTTATCGATCGACGAGTAGTTTCATCTGGTAAAAATGGAATAGTACAAGTCGTGTCAACTCGGGATCGACGAAAAAGTCGAACAGGTTTAAGATCTTCGTTAGGACTGTTCGTTATTCATGAAGTTTTCTGAGTATTAGAGAGTACTTAGTTCGAGAGTCTGGACCCTAGGACCTTGAGTGTTTGTTTTTAGGGGAATTTTGAAGTCAGTAGTGACTGTTGGTCATGTGTCATGGAAGTCTCTCTTGGTGTCCTACAAGTGTAATATGGGTTCTTCATCACAATGGTAGGAACGAGGTCCCTACCGTCTCCAATAAACAGAGAGGGGGTTTGACGTTGGTTAAAGGGATGGCCACAGGGTCGTCGTGGAGGTTCTCAACGACGGAATGGGACTGGTAGGTCAACGACTGGGGTTCCAATATGACTAGAAGTCTATTATTACAAGGAAATACCTCAAGACTTAGTAGAATCGGACCCTTAGAAATAAGGAGGAAATTTTCTTTTTAAACAGTGGTTCTGACCACTGGTCAATCCTTAGACCCGATTCTGACTGGGTGGGACAGGTCAGTCGGAAAACTCTTAGAGGTGACATCGTCGAAGTCTAGAGGATCGAGTGCTCGTAGGAAGGGACTCCACTGTTGAAAGTATGACGATGGACTCATGTCTGTCGTATAGGAACAGTAGAGGTGTAGGGGACATGGGACTACATCTCAGACTAAGTGTTATTCCTTCTTATTTGTCTCCTGTCCTCCTTCGTTTACCTTTATCCATTGCCAACGAGCGAAAGAAGGCCGCTGAGTGAAGAGAAAGACGTCTAAGAGTTAGACGAGCCAGTCCTGAGAGAGGAGGACGACGTATCGACGGACGACGACGAGACACTACAGTCAGAGGTCCCGGCGGAGTGATCAGTTCCAGAGAAGGCACTGTAGTCTGTACCTTCCGTTGGCTTGGTGTCGACCTCTCCTACCTGTACCTATCAAAGGAGCTGCTTCTGCGGGGAACGGGACGTTTCTTTTTATGTACAATTTCCATTTACCTCACTGAGGTAGTCAAAATGAACCGGGTCAATCCTATTGTTCACATTATAAAGGTAGTGTGGACCACTTACCACCCCTATTCACCTTTGTAAGATACTCTGGATTTTATAAATTACTCTATGGTATAGGTAGTTTGTCTAAATCCGATTCATAAAGAACGGTCTCGTGACTTTTTACCCATACATCCACCCACCCTCGCATTCTTGTGTGGCACATGACCCTACTCTAAGAGAAAAAACTGATTCCATATCAACAAAATGTTACAACATAATCAAAAAAGACGACATGTTACTTCACTTAGTCGATATACATATGTATATAAGGGGAAGGAGAACTTGGAGGGAGGAAGGAGGTGAGAAGATGGGGAGATTCAATAGTGTCTCGAGGTTTCATTCGAGGAACACGATATTTCGTTGAAGGGGTGATCGATAAAATGTGTACCATCATATATACATAGTTAGGATTAGAAATATTACTATACTCTAAGAAGATAATTAGATTCGATAGAGGACGTTTTGTAGGACGTTTATAGGACGTTTAATTTATAGGTGTGTACCGATAAATTTAAAATTAATTAATTTCAATTTACCCTACACCCCCTCCCTATTTAACCCTCTAACCTTAACTGTATACACATATACTGTACACACGTATGATGATATATATTTTGTCTATTGATTATTGTTGGATGACACGTCGTGTCTCTTGAGATGAGTTATGAGACACTACCGGATATACCCCTTTTTTTTTAGAAAAATTTTTCTCACCTATATACATATTTACTAAGTGAATTGACATGTGGACTTTGATTGTGTTGTAACATTTAGTTCATATGAGGTTATTTTGAAAAAAATTAATTTATCTTCATTTTTAAATCGAGACGTTAGTGGGCTCGGTCTAAAGTTTTCAAGTTGTCGGTGTCCACCAATCACTGATCGTGTTCCTTTTCACGTCTTTATCTCGTAGAGATAGTAGTTTGTTTCAAGACTCCCTGTTGTGACGAGATATCCTTCTGATATGTTTTGTCCAGGATTTTGAGTCAAACAAAAAAAAAAAATTAGTAAATATATAATATCCCACAATCACTCTCTATAAGAGATTCTTGTTGAGTTCTTTGAAGGAAGAACTCTAGTCTCCCCCTTATTAGAGTAACAAAATTAACCAATGAAACATACATTGAAATCGGAGACTATTACTGTTAATTTGGAGGACGATTCTTGTTGACCTGGTTTGTATTTTTGGATTGTCTAAGAACTTCCGTGATGTCTCAATTGTTCCGTCTGGTTTCTCTCCAACCGGGTCATAAGTCTCGATGAAATATAAATTCTTCTCCGTCTACTCTCAGACTTGTCTCGAAGACTGTCTGATGTCGTCCTCAGTCGTTTTGTGCCGGGAACCCGGTTTACACAGGATTACAGTCTAAAACATTTACTTCGAAATGACTTTATGAAAAGACGAGTAATTAAGTACGTAACAGATACCGAGAAGACGTCTTATTGCCATCGTGACTATCAACGTTGTCGAAGGTACAAGGTGTTTCGGAGTTCATAAATCCGATACCAGGAAATATTTTTTTAACGGTTCGGGACCCCATTCTTATTATCAGGTCTGGGTCCGTTCCCACACTCGACATCAGCCCACAACTCACACCTGAGGTACGGACGGACTACGACCCTGGGGATTCCAAACATTTAACTTTAATAATATCAGTAACGTCTATGACGTCCGATCGAAGTTCAACAGACTTACCAAGTTTTTTTTGACATTAGGGATTTTAACCTAAGTACATTAGAGTCTAACGATCACAGGATCTTGGACCGTCTTTTGTTACTTTTGTGACCTCCTTTCATTATGGTAGAATCCAAAGTTTTATAAAGATGTTTATTAAAAATTTTTATGAAACGAGTGTATGTTATTTTCCATTGATTCGTGTTTTTCTCTGTTCTGTTACCTTTACCTTTGGTCATTTTTGTTGTCTTTGGGAGTTACTGTGGTCTATAACACTGAAAGTCTTGTCTGAATTTCATTGGTACGACTTTCTGTACCTTTTTGTATCAAATTGATCACCTGACCTTGTCCAGTCTTCTTTTATATTTCTTAGTTCGTCTCTTTTGTTTTGTGTAAAAAAAGATGTTTTTAAGTTATTTCTTCTATTTCTCCTGTGTTATTTTTCTAGATGGTATACGTTTTTCTGATGATCCTCTTTTGTCTCTAGGATATCCTCTTTATGGTTTCTTTATTATCGTATTGTAGAAAGTTTTGGTTAATTTCTATAGTTGGATGACTGACGTCTTTTAGAAGTTGGAGATCCTTTCTATTTGTGACCCAACCGGTTTTTCAAGTAAACCCAGGAAGGTAGACTACAATATCCTTTTCGGGCTCGCTTGAAAAGCCGGTCAGATTATTTTTCTTCAGGTATGGTATGGATCTCTGTCGACGATTTTTAATTTCCGTTCTCTTTTAGATGGTTCTTCAGTCTTTTTTTTTTACATAGACGTTGTTTCTTCGTTGATAAACTAAGTTCCGAATGAAAAGTTGTCTTTTTTTACCTTCAGTCTTTCGTTGTTTATCATGAAGGTTTCCTCCTTTCCTTTTTCATTGACGGACAGATCTGAAGATATGTAACGTTTTCGTCGGAAGTTCTTACCTCAAATTTATTTCTGTAAAAGTCTGTATGATTCTATCCTTTAGACGGTGGTCGTCTAGACGTGATTTCCTTTCCGTCTGTCTTTTACTGGGTTTTTCTTTTCAGTTCCTCTTTCTTTACTTCTCGTCACTCTCGTCATTACTACATTCAGATCTACTTAAAAGTATTTTACATTCCTATTACATAACGTAAATTTTATGTCAATTAAATTTTGTAGACGTATTGTTGTTGTCGTTATATAGTATGTTATCGATTTCGTATAATTTCTGGAACGGGATAGATTCTTTTTTTATTTTCGTGGTTGACTGAAACTATTTAGTGTCTACAGACAACATTAGAAATCCAACTTTTGATTTTCTTTTCATTTTTTCATATTTTGAAATTTTGATTCCTTTTTTAACTTATGTTATAAATCAGTTTTCTTTTTCCTTTTTTTCTTGTTCTGTCAGTTCTTTCTTTGTTTTGTATGTAGTCCATCCTTTTTAATTTTCGTGTTTTATTTTGTCATCTAAATTTAGGTTTATATAGTCACTAATGTAATTTAATTCATCTAGTTTACGAAATCAATTTTGGACTTCTAATAGTCTGACATAAATTTTTTTTCTTTTAAGTTGATATCATTCAAATGTTCCGTACCTATATTTTATAAGTTTTAAGTCCTTCCGACTTTCGTTTTTGCGTCCTCATTTTCTGTATGGTACAGTCGTGTCTCTTTTGTTCAGATGTGTGTTTAGTCATTTCATTATCTGGATTTGTTGAATTATTCGTGTTCAATAGATTGTCTGTATATCTTAAGTACTGGATTTTTGATATACTATAAAATTTCGTGTGTGTCGTTTCTGTTATTATTTAAAGGGTCCTAACTTTATCAAATAGACTGGAAATTTCATTAAATTTCATTCAAAAGACTATCATGTTAATGTTTCTCTTTTGATTTTTAGGGATACATACGTCTTAAATTCTTTGTCTATAGATACGTAGTTCTTCTACACTATGTATATACTTTATTACCTTAAATGTCGTTCTACCTACCTGGATCTCTGATAGTATGATTTACTTTATTCAGTCTTTCTCTTTTTGTTTACAGTATACTGTAGTGAATATACACCTTAGATTTTATACTGTGTTTACTTGAATAGATACTTTGTCTTTGGTCTGTGTATCGTGTCTGAACCCCAACGGTTCCCCCTCTCACTCCCTCTCCACCTAATCCTCAAACCCCAATCGTCTATATTTGATAATATATATCTTACCTATGTATTGTTTCGGGATGACATGTCGAGTCCCTTGATATAAGTCATAAGACACTATTATGGTAGTACCTTTTCTGATACTCTTGCTATATACACACATTCACTCAGTACGACGACATACCGTCTTTAATTGTGTTGTGACATTTAGTTGATATGAACTTATTTTAAAATTTTTTCTTTTTCTCTATCTGAAGATTTTATGGGTATCGGTTTTTTCTTTAGTGTTGTTCTTAAAATTTTCAGAAACTTGATTTGTTGTTATATTTTTAGACACCCTATGTCAAATTGGGACAACTAGAATTTTCATATTCGAAAAGATATGTAATCCTTTTTTTTCCAATTTTTAATTTTTCCATTGATGAAATCTTTTGAAATCTTTTTTCCATGGATAAAAACTTTTGACCCCTTTCTTCTTGTTTTATTTGGGTTCCTCTTTTTTTCCTTTATTTCTCATTTATCTGTGATCTTTTTTCTCTTGGTTTCCGTTTGCGTCGAGAAACTTTGTTGATTATTTCTTAAAATTTACGACCGTTTTAACTATTCTTTCTTTAGTGTTTATTGGTTTTCGTCCTTACTTTTTCCCCCGTAATAGGTTTAGATCATCTGTACTTTTTCTATTCTCCGATGATACTTGTTGAGATACAATTATTTAGACTTTAAAATATGTTTCACCTCTTTAAAGATGTTTTCAGGTTTATTGATTATGACAGTTCCTTTAATTTTTCAAACTAATTAAAATATTTGAATTAGATATTTATTTTAGAAATATCTCTCTTTTGACCTTCGATCGAATCTACTAAAGTGGTCATTTGTTCTTCTTTATTTTGTGTTTAAGAAGGTGTCTTAATTTTTATTCCTGATGAGAGGACGAACGGTGTTGATCTCTTTCTTTTCGGTGTGTCGTTACTTCTGGGTCGTGTAGGTATTTATTTGTTTTTAATATTTTTTCCTGATGAGAGAGGTTGAGTAAAAATCTCCGGTCGTATTTACTCTATAATTATGTATCCTGTAATTTTCCTTTCAGATAATTCCCTGTTAAAATGAGTTTGTGTCCACGTTTTTAAGATTTGTATGATGTTTAGTTAGAGTTATTTTTAGGGTGCTGTTAAAAACACTTCAACTAAGATATTAAATATACCGTTATATATGTCTCGGTTCTTATCAGTTTTGTGATGACTTCTTCCATCTCACTGAACAAGATCGTCCATAAAAATCTTTCGATATGATTAACTTTATCACCACAACTATGTTTCTATCAGTTTTATCTGATCTTTCTCTAGGTACTTATATTTCTGGTGAGGGATGTAATATAGTGTTTGTTTTTATAAAAGTCCACCTAATATGTGAATTTACACTTTCCGTTTTGTTATTTCGAACATGTACTATTATTATTTCTAATAGAAGTATTGAATTCTAACCCTTTTTTCAAGAATTTGTACTGGGATTTTCATGATTAGATTTCTTTTTCTAACCATTCAATCCGATGTAATTTTAATTCTTGTAGGACAAGTTACTTTCTGTGGAAATTATCACCTTCTTCTTTAATACGTTGTCTTCATTAGTTATTTCCCGAATATAGGTCTTAGGTAATTCTTGAGAAAATTTAGTCTTCTTCCGTCTGTTGGAGTAGTCTTTTTACTTGTTCTCAACACTTGTCCAGGAGGTAGTTTCTCCTATAGGTTTGACGGTTGTATGAATACTTTTCCACGAATTCGTGTAATCTCGGTGTTGTGTCTTTAAATTTTACTTTGGGATTACTATGTTTTAGTGACGTCTACCACTAACGTCGTTACTTTAATTTTCTGCGAATAAGGAACCTTCCTTTCAATACTGGTTAGATTTGTCGTATAATTTTTCGTCTCTGTAATGAAACGGTTGTTTCCAGGCAGATCAGTTCCGATACCAAAAAGGTCACCAGTACATACCTACACTCTCAACCTGATATTTCTTTCGACTCGGGACTTCTTGACTACGAAAACTTGACACCACAACCTCTTCTGAGAACTCTCAGGGAACCTGACGTTCCTCTAGGTTGGTCAGTTAGGATTTCTAGTCAGGACCCACAAGTAGCCTTCCTGACTACAACTTCGACTTTAAGGTTATGAAACCGGTGGACTATACTTCTCGACTGAGTAACCTTTTCTGGGACTACGACCCTTTCTAACTCCCGTCCTCCTTTTCCCCTGCTGGCTCCTACTCTACCAACCTACCGTAGTAGTTGAGCTACCTGTACCCAAACACACCTGAGGTACTCAACCACTACCTGTCCCTCCGGACCACACGACGCCAAGTACCCCAACGTTTCTCAACCTGTGATGACTCACTGACTTGACTTGACTTGATTACTATGTAGGTAATTTTACCGATTTTAATTTCTTAGACTGTTATATTCTCGACCCTTCCTTCACTTCGTTAACCCTTGAGAGTATGTAACGATCATGTTATGTTGATAAAACCTTTTTTCAAACCGTAATACCTGAGTCCTGCTTTTTTTATATATATATATATATATAGGACACTGGGTCATTAACGTGAGGACATATTGGGGGTGTTTTTATGTAGCTACAGTGGTAGTTTTAATATACATAGTCTTACAAGTATCTTCGTAATGAGTATTAAGGGGTTTTGTGTTCGGTTTACAGGTAGTTGTGATCTTACCTAATTGACCATATACGTATGTGATTTTATGATAATGTCATTGTTCGTACACGATATTACTTTATGTTATTATGCCTGTTCAGAATGTGTATATTCCAACTCACTTTATTTAGTCTATATTTTATGGATAATATACTCAGGTAAATATATTTCGAGTTTTTGTCTTGATATCACGAGTTCCTATGTGAAATCACCCTTTTGTTGTTTCTTTGTCTCATTCACTAATTGTATTATGAGTCTAATAACGGATAAAACCCCCCTCTCTTTCCTAACACTAACCATTCTCTTTCTCTTCTCGAAGACCCCCAAGACATAGAACTGGATTCCCACCATGTACCTACGAGTATTAAGTAATTCTGTACATATATATTATATATAGAGGCACGAAAAGATATACACAGTATAAAGAGTTATTTCGGTCAAGGAGAAGTTTCGATCAATAAATACGTTTTATCATGATAGAAAACTCTTCTAGACAGAGTCTTTGTCTTTGACGACTCGATCGGGTTTACTGTTCCACTTTCACCTCCCATCAAGATTTCTGTAAGTCCGAGTAAGAAGGTTTGCATACGGGCGATTTTGTACGTTGTCCTACTTTTAGTCCTCCTACTGTTCTAACGATAAGGTGAAAATCAAGACCCTAGTTCTTCACTCCTTATACAATATTTTCGGGAGTTTTGTTTCCTAGTTTAAAGTGGTATACATACCTTTGTGTTTTTTGGAGCTTATCTGTTTCGTTAGAACTTTTTCTTTTTACCTTGACCTCCTTAGTTGGAAGGACTGAAGTTTGATATGATGTTTCGATGTCAGTAGTTCTGTCATACCATGACCGTGTTTCTGTCTTTATATCTAGTTGTCTTGTTTTGTCTTTTGGGTCTCTATTTAGGTGTTTGGATACCTGTGGAATAGAAACTGTTTCCGTTGTTTTTATATGTTACCTTTTTTCTGTAGAGAAATTGTTCACCATTATCCTTTTGACCAGTTGGTGGACGTTTTCTTACTTGGGTCTTATGACAGATAGTGGTATGTGTTTTTATTTGAGGTTTACCTAATTTCTAGATTTACATTCTGGTCTTTGATATTTTAAGAATCTTCTTTTGTGTCCGTCTTGTGAGAAACTGTATTTAGTGTCGTTCTAGGAGATACTAGGTGGAGGGTCTCATTACCTTTATTTTTGTTTTTATTTGTTTACCCTGGATTAATTTGAACTTTCAAAAACACGTTACTTCCTTTGATACTAGTTCCATTTTTTTTCCGTCGGAAGTCTTACCCTCTTTTATTATCGTTTACTTTGTTGACTATTTCTTAATTAGAGGTCTTATATGTTCGTCGAGTACGTCTAGTTATGGTCTATTTACTTACTAGGTTAGTTTTTCACCCGGTTTCTTGACTTGTCTGTAAAGAGGTTTCTTCTGTATACTACCGATTACACGAAACAACGAGTCAGCACAGGCTGAGAAACACTGGGGTTCCTGACATCAGGTGGTCCGAGCAGACAGGTGTCCCAAACAGGTCCGTTCATATGATCACACCCGACGGTACCTCAAGTGACCTCTACCGGTTCTTTGTGTACTTTTCTACGAGTTGTAGTGAGTAATTGTCTATTTACGTTTAGTTTTGGTGTCACTCCATGGTTGAGTGCGGTCAGTTTTACCGACAGTAGTTTTTCAGATGTTTGTTATTTCCGATCTCTCCCACACCTCTTTTCCCTTGGGAGAATGTGATAACCACCCTTACGTTTGATCATATCGGTGATACCTCTTGTCACACCTCTAAGGGATTTTTTGACCTTTGTCTTGACGGTATACTGGGTCGTCAGGGCGACGACCCGTGTGTATGGTTCCTTTGGTCTTGACTTTCTCCGTGTACATAAGTTACAAGTGACGTCATGACAAATGTTATCGATCCTGCACCTTCGTTGGATCTACAGGTAACCGCCTGTTTACCTATTCCTTCAACACCATGTATATGTTTTACCTTATAATGAATCGATATTTTTTCTTATGTAAACTCAGTCAAGATTACTCCACCTACTTTGACCTCCGACAAGATATGTCACTTTATATGTCTTCATATGTCTTTCTATTGTGGTTATGTCATATAATTACGTATGTATACCTTAAATCTTTCTACCATTGTTGCTGGTATATATGTTCTGTCGTTTTCTCTGTGTTTACCTTTCTTCTCTGAAAACCTGAGACACCCTCTTCCGCTCCCACCCTACTAAACGCTCTTATCGTGACTTTGTACATATAATGGTATACACTTTATCTACTGGTCACGTTCAAGTAACGTCCTTCGTCCCGTGAGTCTCGGTCACGTGACCCTGTTGGGTCTCCCTATCCCACCCCTCCCTCCAACCTCCCCCACGCGAGTCCTACCCCCCTGTGTGTACGTGAACACCACCTAAGTACAGATATATACCGTTTTTAGTAGTGTCATAACATTTCATTAGTCGAAGGTTAATTTTTTTTTTAGTCAGACGGTTAAATTGTCTCCTACTGAGGTCTATTCTGTCGTAACACCTTACCTCCGTCTCTTATCCCAAAACTCACAATTTCAGGTAATACTGACCAGTCCTAGTGTAATATTTGAGGTTCTGTAGAGTAATGAATACTAAAACTGATAAAATTACTTCGGTTTACTTGTTGATTTTGAAATACACTATATTTTCGGAGTCCCTCGACCTTTTTCAGACTCGAATAGGGATCATAAGTGAATGGTCATAAGTTATTTTGTCGACGGACGCAAGACTCAAGTATGGTAGTGGACCGGTGGATTCATGGAGTGTTACCCAATCAATTCTTAATGAATTGTCTCTACTTCTTTTAGTTTGTTAGAAAGATCCATACTAGAGAGAATTCTATCGTAATTTATTTCTAATTATTTCTTGAGGATGTCGGGTCTCAAGAGAATGTTCCAGTCTCTTTCATTTAAAATTTCTATTAATGTATCTCGAAAATCTTTGTACCCTTTTACAATTATGACACAATTCATTCTTGATCCGGTATTTGTTCATATAGTGTCCAAGAGAATTTTAGACGTTTATATAGTTCCATAAAGGGTTCACCTTATTATAGGAAATAAGAGGTATGAAAAGACATGGAAGGTTAAAAAGGTATTATTCGTGTTTAGTCAAAAAATTACTCAAAAAAAACATCGTTGTAAATGATATATAAGAAAAACTCACAAAAAAAGAGTATTAACGAGAAAATGTGAGTTGTCTGACTTTTTCCGTTTATAAATGAGACGTAATACTATTTTTGTGTGTACCTGTAGTGGTCTACCAGTTGTGACTTTAGTCTAACTAATATAAGAAACGTCGGTTTCTACCTCTTCGAGATATGTCAGTTGTTTTTGTTCTGGTCCTCGACTGACACCGAGTCTAGTACTTGAGGAATAATGTTTTAAGTCTGAATTTAACTTCTTTCATCCCTTTTGGCGATCTGGTAAGTCCATACTGGATTTAGTTTAGGGAACACTAATATGTCACCTTCACTTTTTATCTAAATTCCCGGATCTAGACTATCTATCTCACGGACTATTTGATACCTTACTCCAAGCACTGTAACGTGTCCTCTGTCCCTAGTTCTGGTAGTGGTACCTTTTCTTTACGTTTTTTCGTTTTACCGACAGACCCCTCCGGAATGTTTATCGACACCTTTCTTCTCTCTGTTTTTCGTTTCCTCTTTTCCTTTCTATATTCGTACACTTACGTCTCAACTTTTCTTATCGTTCTTCTCTATTCTTTCGGAAGAAGTCACTAGTTACGTTTCTTTATCTCCTTTTGTTGTCTTACCCTTTCTGATCTCTAGAGAAGTTCTTTTAATCTCTATAGTTCCCTTTTAAAGGGCGTTTCTACCCGAGCTATTTCCTGTCTTTACCACACCTGGATTGTCTTCGTCTTCTATAATTCTTCTCCGCCGTTCTTATGTGTCTTATTGACATGTTTTTTCTAGAAGTACTGGGTTTATTAGTGCTACCACACTAGTAAGTGGATCTCGGTCTGTAGGACCTTACACTTCAGTTCACCCGGAACCTTTCGTAGCAATACTTGTTTCGATCACCTCCACTACCTTAAGGTCAACTCGACAAAGTTTAGGACTTTCTACTACGACACTTTCACGACGTGAGATATACGGTCGTTTAAACCTTTTGAGTCGTCACCGGTGTCCTGACCTTTTCCAGTCAAAAGTAAGGTTAGGGTTTCTTTCCGTTACGGTTTCTTACGAGTTTGATGGTGTGTTGACGTGAGTAGAGTGTACGATCATTTCATTACGAGTTTTAAGAGGTTCGGTCCGAAGTGGTTATGCACTTGACGCTTGAGGGACTACAAGTTCGACCTAAATCTTTTCCGTCTCCTTGGTCTCTAGTTTAACGGTTGTAGACAACCTAGTACCTTTTTCGTTCTCTCAAGGTCTTTTTGTAGATAAAGACGAAATAACTGATACGGTTTCGGAAACTGACACACCTAGTGTTATTTGACCTTTTAAGACCTTCTCTACCCTTATGGTCTGGTGGACTGGACGGAGAACTCTTTAGACATACGTCCAGTCCTTCGTCGTCAATCTTGACCTATACATTGTTGTCTGACCAAGGTTTATCCTTTTCCTCATACAGTTCCGACATATAACAGTGGGACGAATATATTGAAGATACGTCTCATGTAGTACTCTTTGTGACCTGACCTTCTTCGTGTTCGACCTTAGTTCTAACGGTCCTCTTTATAGTTATTGGAGTCTATACGTCTACTGTGGTGGGAATACCGTCTTTCACTTCTCCTCGATTTTTCGGAGAACTACTTTCATTTTCTCCTCTCACTTTTTCAACCGGATTTCGAGTTGTAAGTCTTTTACTTCTAGTACCGTAGGCCAGGGTAGTGAAGTACCTTTTATCTACCCCTTTGTTACTTTCGTCACAGTCTGAAATAAAAAAACCCGAGGTTTTACTGACGTCTACCACTAACGTCGGTACTTTAATTTTCTGTAAACGAGAAACCTTCTTTTCAATACTGGTTGGATCTATCATATAAGTTTTCGTCTCTGTAATGAAACTGTTGATTCCAGGCAGATCAGTTCCGATACCAAAAGGGACACCAGTACATACCTACACTCTCAACCTGACACTTCTTCCGACTCGCGGCTTCTTAACTACGAAAACTTGACACCACAACCTCTTCTGAGAACTCTCAGGGAACCTGACGTTCCTCTAGGTTGGTCAGGTAAGACTTCCTCTAGTCGGGACCCTAAAGAAACCTTCCTTACTACGATTTCGACTTTGAGGTCATGAGACCGGTGGAGTACTCTTCTCAACTGAGTAACCTTTTCTGAGACTACGACCCTCCCTAACCCCCGTCCTCCTCTTCCCCTAGTGTCTCCTACTCTACCGACCTACCGTAGTGACTGAGCTACCTACACTCAGACTCACTTGAGACCCTCAACCACTACCTGTCCCTCCGGACCCACGACGCTAAGTACCCCAACGTTTCTCGACCTGTGCTGACTCGCTGACTTGACTTGACTTGACTACTATTTTTGTCTAAACTGGAGGACCTGAGGGACCTTTCTCGTCAATTGTGAGGTTCTTCACCAAATATCATTGGAAACAAGTAAAAGGTGATCTATCGACCAGAAAGAAGATAAATAAATATCATTTATAAAGGATTCCATATAATAAAGGGAAAACGAAACGATAATAGTAAAACAGTACGTATTGAACTATTGATACGGTTACTTGGATAGTTCAAAATTACCAAAATATATTATCTTTTTGGAGGAGATGAGGTACTAGTCTCATATAAAAAGATAGTATTATCCCTAAAGTAACCAAAACTAACTAGTGTATCAAGTAATTGTTACATATGAAATGGTGTGAATGACTTTCTAGATATTTTTGTATAACATTTAGGAAAAGACTTCAATAGGGTCACTGAAAAGTCGAATTTGAAATTTCTTTTTGATAAAGATTTTAATTCTAAAAATTGATGTCAATAAAAATTCACAACTACTCATAATTCAGATTTCAGAGTGATTAGGTACTATATTATAGTATGTGTTATAAGTCTAAAGGGTGGAGAATAGTTGTCAATGATCCTTTTCATTAATACTGTCTTTCGGTTCTAGTTCCTAGGCCACATTCTGTAATGATACGAATACCTCTCAATTGATAAAAGTCAAACATTTCTTTTTATTTGATCGTGAACTAAAGTGGGAAAGTTTTACTCTCCTCCACCTTAAGGGAAGAAGAATTTTTTGTATAAACATTAACTTGAGTACCTTTGTCTCATCTACCCACCAAAGGTCCCCTTTTACCCACTGTCACCAGTTTCCCATGTTTAAAGGTCAATATTCTACTTATTCAAGACCCTTATATTGCATGTCGTACGACTGATATCAATTGTTATGACATGACGTATAAATTTACGACGATTGTCTTATTTAGAGTTTACAACAGTTGTCCTTTTTATTTATTTTCTTTCGTTGATATACTTCATTACTTATACAATTGATTAGAGTAATACTATTAGTAAAGTATTATATATGTATATAGTTTAGTACTGTGACATGTGGAATTTGAATGTGTTACAATATACAGTTAATTTAGAGTGATATATGTGACCCCCCGAAGGGACCACCGAGTCTACCATTTCTTAGGTGGACGTTTCCCCCTCTTGGACCCAAGCTAGGGACCGAACCCTTCCAGGGGACCTCCGCCCGTACCGTTGTGTAAGGTCATAGGAACGGACTTCTTAGGATTACCTGTCTCCTCGGACCACCCGATATCAGGTGCCCCAACGTTTCTCAACCTGTACTAACTCATTGATTCGTATATTGTGTGACCCTCTTCTTTCTTTTTTGGTTTTGTGTACATAAATCTCGAGATTTTCTCACGTGAATTTTTTTACGTTGTATATATGTGACGACATAAAATGTACCTATCGGTTGTGTCAGAATGACAATATCGTGTCTCTTGAGACGAGTTACAATACACCGTCGGACCTACCCTCCCCTCAAACCCCCTTTTATCTATGTACATATACGTACCGACTCAGGGAGACGACAAGTGAACTTTGATAGTGTCGTAACAATTAGTCGATATGAGGTTATATTTTACTTTTCAGATTTTTTGACTAAATTTTTATTAAGATCTGACATGTTCTACATGTTATATCCCGGGTGACTGAACTATTTAATATAATTAAACCAGTGTAAACCAAAGTCAAAGACACAATAGGATTCCACTCACAAAAATCAAAGAACCCATCGGTGCAGTCAGACAAAAGGAAAACGAGGGGAAAAAGTAAAACAAGGAAAAAAAAGGGGAATTCTACATAGGAAAAGGTGAAGGGTAATACATAAACAAAGGTAAAAACATCTTTTCCACCTCGACTATTGTGAAAAGTAGACTTTCCCGTCAATTCGAGGTATCAGTCCATCTGGTCAACTTCAACTGTCACTAGTCTGTGTAATTAACTCTTATTAGTTCAATATGGTACGTCCTCTATCGACTGTATGAGTTTATAGATTTAGTTTGTGACCTTTAGTAAACGTGGTCGAACCGTTTAGTGAAACTACAACGTAAGGTGTATTCAATTCGTTTTTTTTTTTTTTACGAAGAACTGACATAAAGACGTACGTTAAGAGAGGACTTTGTATTTCTTTTATACGTCAAAAATTTTGTTTAACACTACCTACACTACACTACCTACTACACATATGACATGTTATTACACCCTACCTTCTCAAACACCTCGTTCACTTTACTTGGTGGTGGTGGTATGGTTTACGACCAGAAGTAGGTTTCTTTCACTACATCACATATATCACCCTGACCTTCCCTCACGAGACATAACTTGAGGAAGATCTTTTGGTAATTAAGGTTGTTCATGACGAGGGTTAATCTGGTTGACTTCCTTCGTGAAGTACTTTTTGTAGACCTTAGAAACGAGTTCTTCTATTGTTCAAAACCGTTATACCTTAATACTTCAACGGACATTTTACCGTCTTTCATCGCCTTGTTTTACCATTTACACAACAAGTTATTTCAAAAACCACTTTTAATTTCTACACAGAAAATAAAAATGAATTTTTTGGTTTCTTGAAAAACCGTTTGGTTTATGGTACAAGTACCTGACCTTCTTAAATATGACAATCATAGTGGTGTGATAGGTTCCGTTAGATGTCTAAGTTATATTAGGGGTAGTTTTCTGGATTCTTTAAAAAGTGTCTTGATCTTGTTTATTCAGATTTTAGACATACTTTTGTGTCTTATAAGGTTTTCGGTTTGGTTAGAACTCTTTCTTTTTGTTTTGACCTTCATAGTGTAAGGGATTAAAGTTTTAAATGACGTTTCGATGTTACTGGTTTTGTCAAACCATGACATTTTGTCTGTATATCTAGTTATCTTGTCTATATCTCATGGGTCTTTATTTGAGTACGAATATCAATTAATTAGATGTTGTTTCTTCCGTTCCTATATGTTCTCCTTTTCTATCGAAGAAGTTATTTAACAACCCTGTTGACCTGTCGATGTACGTTTTCTTATTTTGAAAGAGTTTGGTATATGTTTTTATTTATGTTTTACGTAATTTCGGAATTTTCATTCTGGACTTTGAGGATCTTCTTTTGTATCCGTCATGTGAGAAACTGTAACCACAATTATAAAAAAACCTATACAGAGGAATCCGTTCCCTTTGTTTTCGTTTTTATTTGTTGACTCTGTAGTTTTATTTTTCGAAAACATGTCGTTTCCTTCAATAGTTGTTTTAATTTTCCATCGGATTACTTACACTCTTCTATAAACGTTTAATATATAGATTGTTCCTCAATTATAGGTTTTATGAGTTTCTTGAGTATGTTGAGTTGAAATTTGTTGTTTGTTGGGTTAATTTTTTACTCGTCTCGTGGGTGTATCTGCAAAAAAGGTTTCTGTTTTATATCTACCGGGTTTCTGAGTTCTTTTCTACGTCCTGTAGTGATAGTAGTCTCTTTACGTTCTGTTTCGATGTCACTCCATAGTGGATTTGTGGACAGTCTTACCAATAATAGGTTTTCACTTTCTCCTCTCACTTTTTCAACCGAATTTTGAGTTGTAAGTTTTTTGCTTCTAGTACCGTAGGTCAGGGTAGTGGAGTACCGTTTATCTACCCATTTGTTACCTTTGTCACTCTCTGAAATAAAAGGACCCGAGGTTTTAGCGACGTCTACCACTGACGTCGGTACTTTAATTTTCCACGGAAGAGGAGACCTTCTTTTCGATACTGGTTGGATCTGGTCGTATAATTTTTCGTCTCTGTAATGAAACGACTGTTTCCAGGTAGGATCAGTTTCGATACCAAAAAGGTCATCAGTACATACACTCTCAACCTGATATTTCTTTCGACTCCCGGTTTCTTAACTACGAAAACTTGACACCACAACCTCTTCTGAGAACTCTCAGGGAACCTGACGTTCCTTTAGTTTGGTCATTTAGGATTTCCTTTAGTCAGGACTTATAAGTAGTCTTCCTGACTACGACTTCGACTGAAGTTATAAAACCGGTGGACTACGTTTCTTGGCTGAGTAACCTTCTCTGGGACTACGACCCTTTCTAACTTCCGCTCTCCTCTTCCTCTGCTGTCTCTTACTCTACCAACCTACCGTAGTGGTTGAGTTACCTGTACTCAAACTCGTTCGAGACCCTCAACCACTACCTGTCCCTTCGGACCGTACGACGTCAGGTACCCTAGCGCTTCTCAACCTGTGCTGACTCGTTGATTTGACTTAATATGTTTTCTCGATCATAATTCGAAATTTATACTTAAATTTTTTTCCTCTATGTTCTTACTTTACTCTGATAAATTGTTAGTTAAAAATCTTACGTTTACCATCTAGAGTGTCGTTTTTAATTTTTTTTTTTTCGTATCCCTCGGTGGTAGTAAGTAAGAACAGATTATAAGGAATGAAAGATAAGAGATTTGTGAGTTGTGGGGACCTAGTGAGTGAGATGACAAACATTTAGAAGTAGAAGAGAAGAGAGTGTATATTAGGATGGTACGGTTCTAGTATGTTAAGGATATAAAGGAATGAAGTATTGAAGACGGAAAATAAGGTGTTTGGATTAAAAGTTCAAAGAATTTTTCGTGGGAACGGTCTATAATGACACCAAGAAGGTGAGGATACCTTAAGATAGATTTTCTTAAGGGATGTATTAGAAAAAAGGACAAACAGGTGTAGACTCTCTTATTGTGTTAAAGATCCGAAGTTTTCTCTACGAGGAAAGTGTTATGTGTGTCTTTTCGTGTTTGTGACAAGAGGAGAACGGATGAAACGGCTTCTCCAGGACCCGGTTTAAAAGGAGTCCTGCCCACGATGTACGAAGGACGTACTCCTAGAAGTTCAGGACGGAGAGCGGATATGGTAGTACTAGAGACTTTCTCCCAAGACCTCCTTATCTTTCTCGGTCCCAGAAGACCAACACCACAATAGATTGGTACTATGATTTGCAAGAATAGTGTTCTTTTTTTAACAATTGATATACGCCACTGTTTCGAAACGATTTGAATGACACTATTAGTGAAGTGTTATATATAATTATGTATATAGTTTAGTAATACACGATGTAGATCTTGATTATGTTACAATATATCGTTAATATAAATTTTTTTTTAATTGTGATGTTTTTATGGAAGACCAGTCATGGTCTTTGTCATTCTTGTCAAGATATAAGAGTCTTTTAGAAGTAAGACACCTAGATTGAGAATAATGCAGTTCAGTGGACTTACACTTCTCATCTGAGTCTGTGACACGTCATTGTATTCCTTTACTATCCTTGTGAACGGTCTCCGTTCAGGTGCGGACTTATAGAAAAAGGAAACCTCGAGAAGTTTCGACGGTGTAAAGTTAACTAAGAATTGAAAAGTTAATAATTGTGAATTGAAAACCTTCCCGTAAAGAACGAAGAGAACCACATCAGTTAACGTTTCAAATAGGGACATCTAGGTGGGACTATATGTCTTAACGTCCATATGGTTAAAGATTGTCTCTGTACGTCCATTCAAGAAGTCTTTCGGATCTACTACGTTTTAAGTGTTCGTGACGGTTGATGATACTCACGTCGTTCTTTTGGGACTTCTAAATTCTCGTTAAAATTTTAGGGTTTTATTCATGTATTTTATCGTTGACTATGATAAAATTTTTTGATCTTTCAGAAAAAAATTTACGGAAAAAATCTTGAGAATAATTTGATCTGGGTAATACTTCTTGCATGAGATGTCCATTTTCAAAATCTTCACTATGTATAATATAGGGTTTGAAACAAACCGACACTTTTGAAGACATTGCAGAAAGTTGTCCTATTAAAGACTGCACCAAACTGTCTAATCATTTGCAATAAAGTTTAAGACAAGAAGTATAATCGCATTTATTATAATTTAGTTATAAATACGAATCTTAATATTTATTCAATGTTTTTGTGGATTAAACAATATATTCTGTATTGACCTGTCTGACACTCGTGTAGTATAAGACTTTAGGATCATACCCTTGTCGGATCGAATATGATGTGTTTAGATTAATGTACCTTTCCTGTACCATCGTCTTTTGTAAAGTTTTACCTTACTAGTCCTAAGTTAGATAAAATCACTTCCGTGTATACTAATAGATGTTCAGAGGATTGACTATTTCCGACGATCAGAACGGGTAGAGATTAGGAAAGAAGAAATTTTACGATGTCAACAAAAAGTTTTTCTTAACTACCATTGCAAGGGGATGAAGTTTTCGAAAGGTATCGAAGGTCCCGAAGTTTTAGCCTCTTAAGTTTTAAAAATTGCGACGTTTAGACCAAAGTCAGATTGAAAGGTTTAAGAAGACGGTGTAGGTGTGTTGGACGGGTCGAGATCGATATGTTCCATCAGTAATAGACAAAGCACGAAGAGACGGAGACCTTAACAGTAAGGGGAAAGAAGAGAGGTTAACAATTTTAATAAAGAGTAAAAAGTTGTGGGTTGGGTTTACTGAAAAGTGTAATCGTTATTGTATGTTTAAGTGAAGTAAGGTGAATTCTTTTCAGTGATGACATAAATTAATGTCTTATCGTTGAAAAGGTGGATACTTCTGTACTTATGATGACTGAAACTAATCAAATAAATATCACTTATAAGACCTCTTCCGTTACCGTGGGGTGAGGTCATGAGAACGGACCTTTTAGGGTACCTACCTCCTCGGAGCACCCGACGTCAGGTACCCTAACGCTTCTCAGTCTGTCCTGACTCACTGAAATGAAAGTGAAAAATGAAAGTGCGTGACCTCTTCCTTTACCGTTGGGTGAGGTCACGGACCTCTTCGGGTTCCTGTCGTCTCGGACCACCCGACGGTAGATACCCCAGCGTGTGTTTCAGCCTGTGCTGACTTCGCTGAATCGTCGTCGTCGTCGTCACTTATAAGATTTTTAGTGAGAGAGAGGAGCTAAGTCAAGAGTCTAAGTTAGGGCGTCAACGAATTACTTATGGTTTATGTATGCTCTGTATCAGAACTAGATTCAGACCCGGGTTGTGGACAAGATGTCGATCTACGTATACGTTATCCTACGTATATACGTTCACCCTCAAAAGGAGTACAAGGTTTTAACATGGATTCCAGTTTTCGACTCCTATTAATTTATGGGGAAGAATATCAAATTTCCTCGGTTGTTATTGACCGTGGTCGAAGAGGAGAATCCCGAATGACTCTCAAGGTAAAAGAAATTTGGTTGTGACAGTAGTTATAAGATTGTGAAAAGGAAGGTATGCATAGATTTTTCCGAAATTTTTGTTTTCTCCCCAATAACCTGAAACTCTCCTTGTATTACAAATACTTTCCTCCTATAAGAGAGAGGAGAATATCGTTTTTTCGTCACAGTATTGATTAACTTTTCCATTCTTAGGTTCAAACTTCAGTAGCCTTTCTTTCCGTCTGACCATAAAGTAAGGGACAAACCCCCAGACATATCCGTTTTCTGACTGAATGTTGAGATATTATACGCATCCCCTTTTCTTTTCGCCCCTCTCTCACACACCTTTCACAGTGTGTCCTTGTATCCGTTCTGATAGTGGGTGGAATTCAAGAACCCTTGGTTCTCCATACTTTTTATATTGGAAAAGGGGTCACACGGACGTCCGGGATCTTGACCGGTACTCTCCATCTAGACTGACCCATTCCAGAACTCCGTTTTTTTTTTTTTTTTCTGTGTGTATAGTCTCTGTGTACCATACTTACGGTAGTTAGTTTTCTACATTGGGTTAGAACGTTCCCTAACGGTTACGGATACCTTTGTCCTGTCTGAAGTCGAGTGACAGTCGTGTCAGTCGTGTAGAAGTAGATCGGACAGATGTTACTTGGACTTATCATCATGACTTGTTGGTTCTTCTGAGTTATGAACCGTGTAGTACATCTTAAGACGGAGGGGATAGTGAGGAGGGTCAAAGTTGTGGTCTCCTTTTTTTTGTCGAGTCCTTTCTCTTCCGTCTTCACACACTTGATTTCAAGAGTCTGGGTCTAATTCCAGATAAGATAGGACCCTTTTTCACTATTCTCATGACCTAGTTCGGACACTGACTACGATATTATACTTCTCTTGAATCAGAATTTACCCCCCGTTGGGTGAGGTCATGAGAACGGACCTTTTAGGGTACCTGCCTCCTCGGACCATCCGATGTCAGGTACCCCAGCGTTTCTCAGTCTGTGCTGACTCGCTGAAGTGACCAGAATTTATTATCTGACTCTGATCTTGTAAATTTTTAATGTCTTCTGCACTGTTCTGCACAATTCCATGAACTATATAGGTCATCCTTTCCCCTAAAATTATGCCGTCTCAACGTTCCGGCAATCAATGATCTATTTTTCGTTTTGACTAAATATAAATATAGGGTCGTTTAACTCTAGAAGTTGTTTGACCAATGTGTTTCTACCTGTCAGAGACTTTAATCAAAGGTATATATGACCATAAGGTAGAGAAGTAAGAAAACAACGTACACACTTTAAAACCATACTCGAGATGATATGATAATGATAAATTCAGATCTTGGTCAGCTAGTTGTCCGAGTGATGATGAACGTCGAGACAGATTTTTTATGATTCATCTATTCTTCAGTATGAAGATGGAGATCCTTCTGTTGTTTCAGTGTCTATTCTTACCCATTTATTCGTAAAGATTACTACCTCCTACTACTTTTGTCATCATCCAAAAGGTTCGTCATTCCCTCCTCTGACTACTCTTGTGTCGAGTATCTCGTCTTTAAACTGTGGAGTAACGAAAGTTACAAGTGGAAAGTCATTAGTGTGGTTTCTTCTTTAGGTGTTTCTCCAAATGGACTGTTTCTCCTTTTTGGTCTTATAATATTTACCTGTAACAAGTTTTCGTACTATGTCTCATTTCTTTTTTTTCTAAGATCTCTTTCTCTCATTCTCTTTTCGTGCACTTCCGACTTGTCCTTCACCCTGGACTTAACCCCGACGTGTACCTCCCACCTGTCCGTACCTACCGTCTGTCTCGTCTTGTTGGCGACCTACGTACTCTCTGTTATTACATCTCACCGACACTGTGTAATGTTATAATTATGTATGGCTCTGACTTAACGCCCATTACGAGTATTTAGATTGACGTTAATCATGTCCAAAGACCTAATCCTCCCTGTACTTTTCCTTTCGTCTTCCAATCTTCCATGTACAGTAGCGGGGCAATTTCTCCAAATTAGAGAGTTACCTTACTTATATAGGCAGAAGACGTCGTAGTCGTTTTTTCGTACCGAACAGATGGACGACACTTTTCATCTAAATATCATTTTTCAGAGAAGGAAAGAAGGGACCTACCCATGACGATTGAACCTAGAGAGTCTTGACTCAAGAATTTTAAAGTATGATGTTTTTCCCAAAGTGAAAATTTACCCCAAAGACAAAAGTAAACGACCCCTCTTTTGAATCTTACACAAAACACTACTCGAAATAACTTATGGAAATGACCGACCTTTTTGACACAAATACAAACAAAAATCTCTTGTGGGAAGTGATTGAATTAGTTGTCTGTAAACAACCCGTGAACAGGACACGGTCCGTCAAATTGTCATTTCCTTCTTTGTCTCAATAAAATTACGATTAGATTCCTATTTGATACTTCTATCACCTTCATAACGACCCGGGGACGTTTTCGTACCCGAACTACTACCCCTTCGAACGAAGAGAAATCTCTAAATGACCCCTAGACTTACCCACAAGTGATTATGTCAAAACAAAATGTTCAGTCCCGTTCCCATCATTTACCCGTTATTAATTTGAATTTACGTCGTCATTCAAAGGTCAATGGATCTGGGATAACTAATACCTAGTCACACTTTATCTCAATAAATGTTTATCCAGTGACTAATGTTTCCTTCTATAATTTGTCGTTTCACCGGTTTACCTTCTTTAATTAATAGTAAAAACATACCGAAAAGAAGTTTTAGATCGTTTAGAAATAAACTATTATCGTCTAGGTATTACCTTAAGACATTGCAATACTTGGTGTAAGAACATTCACTAATTCAACAGATACAGGGGTTTCATGACCGTCCTGGTGGTTTTCACTGTACCAATTCCTACCCTAGTCTACCATCTTCCTTCATCTCGGTTTTCAATCCCACCCAGTTCAAAAGTATCTTTCTTGTCCTCTTCTTTTGTCGCGTTGAATAATTTGGTGGTTGTAAAATAGGTTTATGAACTAAATATTTTAAGAAGTGTAAATTAACTTATATAAGACATATATTTTGGTTTTTGTCGATTTTCTAGTTTGTACTCCGTATTGCAGTATGGGACTCTATTCCACTAAAAAAAACAAGTGAACGAGGTACACTTTTTCTAAACCTCTATTAGAGAGAGGTGTGTAGTATTACACGGGACTTTTAGGTTCCTTCAGAGGGTGAAAGGGGACACTAAGATACAGGACGTAGAATGGTAACTAGATGCTTAGTCACTATCGGACCAAAAACGAAATAAGAGTCGTTTAAGGTCCGATGATTACAGAAACTCTGCTCGGAATATAAATAAGTAAACAAGGTGTTGTTAGTCGAGGTGTGTCGACTTTGTTTTCCTTTCTCTCTTTTGACAATTCTCGACTTCATTTAGTTTATGTAAAATAGTCAGTGTCTGATGAAAAGTCGATTCACACCATCTCTCAACCTCCTATTCTCTTTTTAGTTGTAGGGAATAAAATACTCAAGTCTCTGTCCCAAATATTACCACCAAGTGTTGAAGTCGGCGTGAAATCATAGGTGGACTCCTTGTCAATATTCAGGACTACGGATCCAGTATGGGGTCTGGTCAATTTAGTCTGAGAGACCCTTACCCTGTGTATGTGGTCCGGAAAGAGCCCCTTTCGAGGAAAACGTCCTTTCCAATTCTTAGTCGTGAGATCTTCCTTTAGTCTCTAAGCACTTTTTTTCCGGTTCCACTTTATGTCCTTATAATTTCATAATTCTGGTTTCTCTATGTTTCGGTGTTCTGATGTCAATCTGACCTAATATCCTTTTGTGTTTCATATACATTAAACCATTTTACTCTAAAATTTTATGTAGACCTTTGATATTTGTTTGCATTTCTTTTCGGTTTAAATTTTTTATTCTGGAAAGTTTTGTTTACTACGAACAATGTATCTTAGATTTCCATAAAAAGTATAAGTCGTATTTTTTCTGGTCACCACGGATCGTTAGAATAATTTTTGTATACTTGGATTCTTTAGTAAGTGATCCCCTTGCTAATCCATCACCAGGTCACCAGGTCATCAATCCTGAGACGTGAAGGTGACGTCACACCGGCACAAGTTAAGGACCAGTCCCTTGATTCTAAGAACGTTCAACTTACCCTGTCGGTTTTATTTTTTCCTTTTTGGTAAGTGAGACCATAGACCTATCTCACTGATGTAACTGAGTCTTCAGGCACCCCATGACGTCTCCACTATCACTGACCGGAATGCACCATCAGAATGACTACAGGACGTGTGAAACGTCACCCAGCTACCATAGTCCCGTCGCCTCTTACGTCCCACGTTTGTGTTACCGGTTTCGTAATCGTCTGTAAGCTAATCACAGGAGGACATCTCGTTAGGATTCCTTGTTTTTTGGGTTCACTTTGACCCTATTTTTTCCTTTTGACGTCCCTCTATCTGTCTTCTCTACTCTCTTTCCGTTTACTGTAGTCGACGTAGCATGACCTTCCTATAAGGATGGTCAACTCTGTGACATCTTAAAGGGGTTTCGCCAAGGGAACGGAAACCCTTCGTGAGAAAGTGAGACAGGGAAGGGACTTCGTTGACTCCAGTCGTCTATCGACTAGTTCCCTTTAAACACTGAGTGACAGGGTCCAGTGGTAATGATCTACTTATACAGATTTCTTACGTCTCATCTCTGGAATTCCGTAAAAGTCTGTCACTATTTTCTATAAATAGGTTTCTCTTTCTACCGAAAGAAAGGGTTGTAGTTGTGAGTCCTCTTGTGTCTGACGGGGACTTCAGAGAAATTCAGTCAGCTAAGGACTCGAGGTATACTGGGGTGGTGGAGGATACTTAATCCGATACAGTTATTTGTGTGTAGAAGAAATCAAGTTCTCAATTCTGTATATCGATCCGATACGTCACGGTGGTATTCTGACTTACTAATGTACCGAGTAATCCCACCCCTTCGTGAACGGTGCGTCAGGTTGAGGTACCTCTTAAAGACGAGGTTCCTTAGTATTGGTGGACAAGTTCCGTGACTGAAATAATTATTATTTTTTTATAGTCAAAAGGTATACTTCCTTGAGAAGTAAATAAATTTTGTTAGGTTCTCTTTTACAATTCGTAAGGAAACAAAGAACTTCAATGGACTGGTCTACTTTCTACTCCGCAAGGTCACATAACTCTACTCAAGCCCTCTCGACCAGTTACTGTCTCATATGTGGTGCCTAACAGAGAAAGGAGAGGACTTCCGGACTTTTGTCATTGTCGTCGTTAATTCTGATTTATAGAAGAGAATATGTGATGTAGAAGGAAGACCTGTAAGTGACCCATGTCGACTGAAAATTCTCAAAATCGGTATGGACATATCGTCTTCTTTTGAGTGATCAATGGTGATTAGAGGGAGACGAACTCAAGATATGAGTGATTCGTCAGAGGACCCAAAATTAAATCTAGGGTCATTAAGAACTAATGTCGTTCCCCGTTCTCTATCGGGTCAAAAAGTAAAACACCGTTTGGTTAAGGGGTGCTTTGAATTAGTTAATGATAGGTTCAATAGATAACAACAGTAATTCAACACAGGTTGAGAAACGTTAGGGTACCTGACATGGTACGGTCGGAAGGGACAGTAATTGATAGAGGATTTCAAATTAGTTTGAGTACAGGTAACTCAACCACTACGATAGGTTGGTAGGGTAGGAGACGGCGGGGGAAGAGGAAAGTTGGATTCGATATTTATTCAGAATTCCCTTAAAGTCCTCGGTACCGAACCCCGGATTTACTTATGAAGATCTATCTAGAAGTAGTTTTAGGATGTATAGACATCGTGACTTTTTAATTTGATTGTACAATCCATACCGTGTCTTATCTCTCGGTTGTAATGTGACTCAAGAACGAATCTAAGTGTTAAATTAAACAAATATTAGGATCAGAAAGTTGGAGAAATACTCTTCGTTGATTCACTGAACGAGTCTTTCAAAAATCCTGTAACTGTAAAATTACTCAGAGATTCTTTCCGTTGTAAACTTATCCACTCTTAAGTCACCGTCAAAATATATCTGACATAACGAAAACTTAGATATACTTGAATTCGGTTGACTCTCTTACCGATTTGTTAGATTATACTTCTATCGTAAAGAAAGGGTTCACATCGGGAAGAGACTGGGGTCCTTTGGACACGAATGGGTATCGAGCTTCTTTAAGGAGTATCTCAAGTTTCCAGTACTCACCTAACCCATTTAGTGCTTCGGTAACAAACTTATGTGAGCGTTACTGTACATACAATATCAGTAGCTCCAAATGTAAGAGTCGTAGATAAGTCTCTATTTCTCAATCTATTCTTTCCTTTTTATACGTCTCCCAGTTTATTATGTGAAATCTTTGATGGTACTGGTTTTCTACGGAAATAGTTATAGAAGACGTTAGGTTAAGTACGAAGTCTTGTCACAAGGAGAACGCCATTTCCATGTCAAAAACAGACAAAAAACTTGACAACACCTGACTACCTACACATTTTATTTTCCAGTGTACAAAAGCACAGTTTCGTGATGATTTGACGATAGTTTCAAAGATTTACGAACGAGAGTTAAAGACATGAAGAGAACGACATCGGACCGGGCCCTTGGTGTGAAAATCATCACTGCGAAATCTGCTGGTTATCTTCTTTCCGGATTCTCTGTAGATGTTCAGTCTGACTAAAGTTCACTAAGAATCTCTGTTTTCCTGTCACTATTGACTCGAGTACTTTGCACTTCTTTTAGAAATGATACGAAGTGAATTTTTGGGAGATCCCAATATGTACTCTACTGACCCCACTGTATCCTACTTACCACGGATACCCATCTGAAAACCAATATCTCTCTGTTGACAACGTGGACATACACTAAGTTTTTCTAGATAAGGACCTTTAAGAGACCGCCAGGTCACCAATCCTGAGATACGAAAGACGGCTCCCGGGTCCAAGTTAGGGACGAGCCCTTAATTCTAGGGTGTTCGACACGTCGCGTCGGTTTTTTTCTTTTGATAGGGAAAAGTTATTACCATTTCTCGCTCTTCAACTTGTATTTCGGTTTCAGTTTCGAGACGCATGTAAGGTCTTGACTCCGATGTCGAGATGTGTCTATGTATAAGTTTAGTGATTAATAGTTAAATTTATTGATACAGTAGTTACATCCTTCCGTTCTTATATGTGGTCTGTCTTGTAGTAGACCTCAGTCTCATTTGTCTCTGATTCTCCGTTGTCAAATCTAGTACCCAATTTACGGTCGAAACAGTGAATAACCACCATTCAGTAACCCGTTCTAGGAGCTATTCGGAGTCAAAGCAGTAGACATTTGTCCGTATTATTAGTGACAGACACTTGTAGTCATGTTTCTAAACAACACTTCTAATTGTCTTTTTGTAGTCGTGTAACGGGACGTAGAATAGTTATTATCGAGTAATAAATTAAAAGGACTTGGATTCAAAAGAAGAAACATTTAATTACTATGCTAGAATGGTCTGACGATTTTTCTAATTCGCTCTAGACAGACTTTATAGATTATTACGGAACATGTTTACTATAAGTTACATACAAACGACTTACCTGGTATATTTTCTTTCGATGTTTACTAAAAAATTTTTTTCGTGGTGTCGTTTCTGACATAAGAAGACCGAAGTTCGTTTCCTAGTTGTACATTATTTTTGATTGTCGTATTCTACTGGATGAATTTATTCTCATAAACCAGAACTAAATCTCCCGTGAGAGAATGGACATAGATCTGGAACAGCTTCGAGGAACTAAAATAATCAACTTGGTCTGAAGGCCATTTATGGAAGACACATGTCAGGTACGTAAAGTTACATCAAATACTCGAAAAGGTGGTGGTCTCCTTGTCAAGCCAGAAGTGACCAGTTTGCCCTGTTAAGTTGGGGTTTGACAGCTCTCCTGTCGAGACCTAGTATGATGTACCTTCTATTAAAAACTAAGGTTTATGTAAGTTTGTGGAAATTTGTATAAATAGGTTAAGAAATTTTTCATTGTTAAAAAAGAAAAGGAGTTCAAAATTTTCGTGTCAATGCTCTCGACCCTCCTTTTCCTTAAGCTTCTCAACCCTCCTTTCCCTTAAGAACAATTACGACTCTTATATTTCTGCACTCTTCAAGCAAAGTTAGGAGAAGGTGAACCTTAGAGGGGGGGTGGAGTGACGTAAGGGGGGAGGGGTGGGGGTGGGTGGTTTATTACCCCTTCTTTCGTCCGTCACCGATGTCCAATGACGAAAGGAAAGGAATTTTTTTAGAGAAGTACATTTCTACCCGACACCCGTTTCCTCTTTCCCCTCTCTGAAACGTATGATTTGTAAATGGTACATGGTGATCTTTTAGATAACTAAACTATACTTAATCTCAACAGTGATTAAAGACTTCGTATTCCTACGAGACCACAAATACATTTGAAATCTTCTCAATTTGACTACAGTGTCGATTTCCGTCTCCGTGTGTCTGACCGGGTTCTAATCACTGGAGAAAATAAATTAAGTTAGCACATAAGACTATAACATAAAGTGATAATAAAATACACTAACCCTTTTTTACCGAAGAGGAATTCTAATAAACTTCATGAAGTTTATTTTCTTCTTACGGTCGATAATAGAGACTCTGACTTTTGCAAAAGACATTTAAAGGAAAAACAGGAAAGGAAGAGGGCGGGATACGAGGAACGGATCGGGATGTGACATATGGGGTCAGAGAGGAAGTTGGACGTGCGTCAGTCACGACTCAAGAAAATCAGTTAGTCATGTGAGAAAGAAAAGTATGTTGAGGTTAAAAAGAAAGAAACTGTGACACTCTAACGTTTTATTAGACGAAAAGACAATCGAAGAATCGGAGAACTGGACACGTCGAATGCTTAAGTCTTTTGTGGAATTTCCCTTTTGGAGACCCAAAATCCGAGTGAAGAGATATACAAACCTAGTACCAGGAAGTTCAGAACAGTTAGGGTTTGAGGTTGAAAACAGAGATATTCTAAAGATTTTCGAAAAGAGTGAAAAGACTGAAAATTCACACCGGGAGACGGGTCTTAGAACTGAAGAACAGGATTTTGTTTTTGACTGTTTAAGGGTGAGTCTCCTTTTGTAGAGTGTGTATATCTAAGTGGTTAAACATTAAGAAAAGAGACATCCTAGATCCGGGGATTTAAGGTTAAAAGGACCCGTCTGAAAAAAGTCAACAAGAGTCGTGCTCATAATCAGATGGTGTTCGATGAGGTAGAATCGGTCGTCTACAGAATGGAAGTAACATATAAAATTCGGGACTCAGTTTAAAGAGAAACATGAAACGGTACTAAACAGATGATTAAACCTTGTCTACTTTTGATATATGTACCCGACGTTTGTACGTGTGTATAAAATAATATCAAGTCTAGACGTATCATAACAATTTTAACATACACTGTTTATTCGTTTACACTAATGTACAGTTATTTTCGGACTTTATAAAGGTTTTACCAACGAAACAACTTCGTATTTTAATAGTCTCATGTACAAGTCATAGCTTAGGTTCTTCAAACATTTGTGTGGTTGATACGACTACTTAAAATCACACATACAATTTTAGAAATTGACATCGTATGGTGAAGGTTCTTTTAAATATCCTTGTGAATACTCACAAATGTCATCTTTTGGAATCTTGAAGGGACCGTCAGGTCACCAATTTTGACTTGGGAAGGTTACGTCCTCTCACCCAAGTCAGGGACCAGTCCCTTGATTCTAGGGTGTATAGCGTATTGTACCGGTTTTTTTAAAAAAAAATTTTTCTTTTTTTTTTTCCGTCCTTTAGAAATTTTTCTCACGAAATTATGCAACGGCCAACACTTTGGTCCAATCGTCGAGGGTACATCATTTCCATTTATGTCAAGACCCTTTTAGCTAAGTCAATATATATGTGTGTATGGAGATATACACATTCGTCCTAATACTATATTTTGAATAAAGAATGTCATTAAACACCGGTTTTTCAAACTTTTGGTGATGAGATATTCTAGTAGTTTCTCCGAAACTAAAGAAAGGTGTTCCGTGTTTTCTGGAAAAAACAGGAAAGGAAGAGGACGTGGTAAGAGGTTGTCTGGACAATAAATAATGAGTGCCCATTATTGAAGAATGGAAAAATCTTGTGAACCGACACCAAAAGTCTGTCGTGAAGAATACTGTTCGTATGAACGTGTGACTTTTTGTTCAATTTTTACATTGTAAAAGTCTTCAGATATATAATCACCGTTTTGAATTGTTCAAATGACCAAATAAAACTTGTATGAAAAAAAAGAAATTTAGACTCTGAGCATATCGTAGTATATGAAACATAATATTATCTTATTTTTTACCAGAATTGAGTAAGTTAAGTCTTTTTACTTCGACTTTTTGTATGGATTTTTAGGATCGGTGACAGACCCTTTTTCGAAAAATAAGAAAGTTCTAACGAACGGGGAGGAGGAACAGGGGTGGTATAGGGTCGTTTTTTAAATAGATAGAAGGACCAAACTAAGTGTTTGGTTACAAGTACAAGGGGAGAATATGAACGAGATACTAGATTATTTTACGTTCTTTATGGATAATTCTTAGTAAGGTCACCTATTCTTTTCGTAATTATAGTTTCTGGATATGATTTTATTTTTGTTTAGCCGATTGTATAATCCGATATTCTTTCCGGAATAAATAAGAGAGTCTTCCAGATTTTGTCTCGAGACTCCTTGGTCTTGTATTTCTTGTAGTCATCACTAACTCTTCTACTCTACTTTCCAAGTCTCGTCTTTAGTCAAGAGTCTGGTCCTCTATTGTCCCACCGATCCGTCGTCATTCCGTGTGACTCTTCTCTATGACTCTTCTATGAACCGGACACAATAAAACCATATAGTCGAGACCGAGAACGTTTAGTTGTGGACTTATAAGAAGAACTCGAAGATTTCGTACCAAACTCCCTAAAAGTTTCGGTTCTAGTTCATCCCCTCCGGTATGTTGACATCACCATTTTAATGGTCGTATTGGTGTATTTTTCAATTAAGATAATTCTTTAGTTTCGTTCGGGTAGGTTCAGTATTTACTTCTTCGTCTAAGAAAGATAAAAGGTCAAAGTCTAGTGTCTCTTTTAATATGCTTTGGATGTCCTTAGTCCGATTGTAATTTGTAAGTTCATGTACCGTTTGATGTGGGATAAATTGAGAGTATCATAAAAAAATTTTCCTTTTAACATCGTAACTTGTTTACTTGTATAGATCGTTATAGGTTCACGACTAAAACGATACTACTTGTACTAAAAGTAGGAATGACAGTAGGACCTGGGTCGGGAAAGTAAGCTAAGACCGGGTGATCATTTGTTTCGAAGTGTCTTAATAACTTTCGTGACTCGTCTACATATACCTTACTGTCCGTACTTTCCATTTCTAAGAGACATTCGGTTTTGGTTCACCCGGGAGTTTTTTTGGAGGTGAGTGTAAGATCCTAAATTTCCAAGACTACTTTCCTAATATCATTTTATTTCATAGAAAAATCAATATTAGATTCTTAAACAAGTTATTAAGTGGGTAGGTGGATATATCCAGGTTGATGGGTCATTTATAAATGATTTTGAATATTACACGGTTTTGACAAGATCCGGGACCTCTATATCCTCTCTGAAGACATACTCTTTCAAAGAACTAGAATATGTCTTGTGTAAGATCACTGTGTCACTTTGTTCCTTTACTTATGAATCATAGTAAAACCCACCACAATTCATCCAGAGGACGTAATGTCTCCCTAAGAAATGGTAGCGTCGGTGGTCCCTTCGGGGTTCATATTTCTGACCTTTTCGACTCCTCTCCCTACCTCTTGACCACCTGTCTCGTCGTAAAATCTGTCCTCTCACTTCTTTTTCGAGAGATTATATGATCACCTTTGTACTTTATTGACTTCATCATTCAGTATGATTGTAGATCCTCTTCTTGTAAAGTCTGTCACTCGACGTTTATGTCACTGGTTTCTTGTAGTTTTCTAGAATAAACGATGTTTCTCGTCCACTTTTCCTCATATTACTCTCTACTCAAATTTCTTAATCCCTCTCACTTAATAAGGAATTACAATTCGAGTACCTTTTCCTTTATAGTTCACCAATTTTTGTAAGGAGTTTCTAGAGAGTATGAATGTAAACGTTTGTCTCCGAGCTAGGTACTAGGTATAGTTTCTTCTTGTCATAAGTGTCATCCATCCCTACGATATGACCCACCGGAATTTCTACACTGGTAACACGAGAAGATGGACTTACTTTTTTATGTCGATAAATACAGTTTCGGTTGTGTCATTTACGACGGGATTGTACAGTCCGTTGTCCTTTAGGAAGTTAAGGAACAACAGAAGTAACCCGTGAATAAGGTCCTCCTCTTAATACTAGAAGACTCTTTATTTTATTTCCATTTGATATACTGGGGACGAAAGTTTTTCGATTGTTAGATCATCTCGTTGTTCTGGTTGAATATGCTTTTAGTCTTTTGTTACGATATGTGTATATTCTCGACAGAATGTTTTGAGACTTAGTCGTACAATTTAATTTTCGTCACCAAAAATTTTAAAATTGGAGTTCTTGGAAAGTGTGAAAAGACAAATAAATAGTGTTTAAGGAGAAGTCCTTTCTCGGTCATGTACGATCATACTTGTTCAACTATATAGGTGACTTATTTAAGGATCTACGTCTTGACGACCCAGTTTCAAAAAAACCAAAACAAAAATTATAAAAATTCCGAAAATTATATGGTAGTAATTTCATGGAAGAGGTTCTTTCAATACGTTTATTTTGGGGGATAAACGTCATAACCTTTTTATAGATATATAAATAAATAGAAAGGTCCTTTGATTAAATAAAAATCAAAACGAGTATCTACCTGTTTCATCTTTTAGTGACAACAAATAAAATTAAACTTACGAGAATTCATATTTATAAATAAATATATAAATAATTATAAAGGAAGATAATAGACGTGAATAGTGTCCAGGACTTTATATTGTCGACAACTTAATCACTTAACAGAAAAAAATTTTTGCAGTATGCGAAGATGAGTAAAGATAGAAGTCCATAACAAGAGAGGGTATATCTGTACTTTTTCTGATGAGAATATTCCGAATTTTACGTATTTTCCGGATTTGTGATGGACAATTATTGTCCGTGGAAGGATGGTAAGGAGGCGGAACGGATGGGAAAGGAAGTATATGTTAGAGTTTTTAAGAGTCACCATCCACCGTAATGAGGACAGAATATGTTATATATGAGAATAATATATGTACTCCTGTAACTCAGAGTTTTCCTAATTCAACAGATTCCAAAGAGTTAACCTTTTGGGAGGTAACCACTTATTCTTATTCGGTCCGATTTCCCAAATCTATGGGATGAAAGTCCTAAGTCTAGAATTCTTCATTCTAGTACGATTTTTATCTTAGTCTAGTACGAAGATTTTGTGTTTCACCTTTTCACTGTTCGTTACTAGATTTCTTGGAGTTTTAAACCAAATGTTCACTATGCCTTACTAAATATTAGGACTAAATAATTATTCAAATTTCAATTGTTTTTGATAAGATCCTAATCTTAACGGTGACCGTCCCCACTTAGGATTTCGAATTGTAAAAGTCCCCTTTCACTTCTTCTATCCTCCTCCTTCCCTTTGGTAGTCTCTTCTTCCTTCTCTTCTACCACCGTCGTTTGCGTCGACTTCGTCTCCCTTACCCCCTCCTCACCCTCCTTTACTTCGAATCTCTTCAGTGCTAGTTCTCCTACAGTTCAGAATGTCTGTCATTCTTGAGACCCAAAATAAGACTCATTGTGACATTCAATGAACACTCTAGACTCATCTCCTCCTTGCACTAGACTAAAGACAAAAATTTACCAGTAATACCGATAATAAATTTTTTGACATTCCCCTCTTCTTATATTCTTCCGTCTGGTTAGTCTTGTGTAGTGTGTCACATAATCTGAAGGGACAGCGAGTCTACCATTTCTTAGACGGACGTTACGTCCTCTGGACCCAAGATAGGGGACCTTACCTTTCTAGGGGACCTCTTCCCTTACCGTTAGGTAAAGTCATAAGAACGGACCTCTTAAGGTACCTGTCTTCTCGGACCGTCCAATGTCAGGTACCCTAACGTTTCTGAACCTGTGCTGACTCGTTGATTGTAAAAGTGAAAGTGTTTCACAATAATCTGATAACATTATCGTCATCTCCGTTACACTTTACCAGTCTATAATCGATATAAGACTTCCGTCTCATGGATGGTCTCAAGATGGAAGAAAAGATCGAGGGGATATTTGTGCGTTATGAGCTTGGACAATCTCGATGACCGAGTTGTACGGTCCAAAAAGTAAGTGTACAGAAACCTGTATGAGAAAGGGAAACCGATCTGTGCCGGACAGATTTGATGATGAACGCACAATTCTTGGACGTTTTTATAGAAAAGAAGACATTTCATAAGGGAGTAAGAGAAACATAAAGTTGTCGTGAAACATGATAAAGATAGTATTATAAATAGTGTAGACTTTGATCATTAAAAAATTTACGGACGGAAGTGTTCGTCTAAGACGCGAGGAGACCCCGAATTGTGTAGGAAGATTAATGTCTCTAATACCATTTTCATACATTATCTCTATTATGTTTTCTATTCTTGTACTTGTTACTATTTTATATGAGTTTACGGAAACCCTTACAGAAAACTTAATCTTCCTGAATAGAAACATTTTAGGATTTATCAGGAGTATAAGAAATGTTGTCTCTCTCTCGAGGATTTTTTCACGGAAGGGTCAGGGATGAAGACGTTTTCCCAGTATAAACAAACATTGAAAGTACTCATTTGTAAAGTCAAAAGACGGTAAAATCCTTCGGTAGTAATTATTGTTCAGTTCAGTTCCTTAAGTTCTGTATAAACAGTAAGATTTAAAAACATTTCCGTATTTGCTAATGGGGGATCTGTAGACTATTTGAATAAGGAATTTATATGGGTCTCTTTATAACATACTATGTGAAGTCTGACGATCAGATTTTTAATGAAATATTGTGTCCCGTTTTTTTCTGTCTAATGTTGAATGATTTAGTCTAAGAAAAAAGGAAGAAAAGAAAGAGAGACAAAAACCGTGGACCACCCTTTCTTTATGTCTGTGACACTACATTATTTTTGATTATATGAAAGAATGAAGAAAGGATTTTGGATTAAGTTCCTCTTTAAATACCCAGGAATGTACTTTCAGTGCTCTACTATGTTACTTTACTACTTTTGGTGACAAAAGGTTTTACTTTAAGTACATGACTGGAGATCGTTTCGACTCCCATATTAGAATGTCGTTGTCGTAAGAATTGTTGTAATATAAAATTAAGTCACTTTTTACATAATTAACTTCTTCCGAATCTATTATGTCAGACTAGTCGAACATTCTCTCTTACCTCAAACGACCTAGACTTCATCACGTTTCGACTGTACAAGTGACGTCACGAAAAGAGTTTATGATCTACAGAATCTGAGAAATCTTCTTAAGTATTAACTTAAGAAAATCTTTAGTTTTATATAAAATGGAAACACCCATATATAAGGTTTCAGAACTTAAGTAAGTATATAAGTAGATTTTTGTGAAATTTTCACAATTGGGTTTGAGACTGACCTCTGAGTGAGGTTAGAGCGACGAGTTCGGAGTACCAGAAAAGGTTTTAGACAAGTTTATCACGCATCTCCAGAAATATAGCATACGAAAAGGGTAGTAGATGGATAATTTGTTATTCTTTTTGTTCCAAAATTCTTCTTTAAGAAATATATCTCTTCTGACTAATTTAAAAGTAACCCATCATAAAACTTATTTTTAATGCGAAAGATTACCCGTACGGGTACTCCAGTACACCATAAACATTTGAGGGTGAGACGAAACCTTACAAACGTCTTATTTTGGACGATGTAAAAATTTTTATGGATTATCAAATTTGTTACATTATTAACCTCTTTCAGGACCCTTAAAGAGGGTATTTGGACGGAAAAATTGACATAAACGTTCAAATCAGCGAGTCAACACAGACTGAGAAACACTGGGATACCTGATATCGGATGGTCCGAAGAGTCAGGTACCCTAAAAGGTCCGTTCTCATGGCCTCACCCAACGGTGAAGGAAAAGGTCTCCTAGAAGGACTGGGTCCTTGACTTGGGTCCAGAGGGTGTAACATCCGACTGTGAAATGGTAGACTCGGTGGTCCATACTTCCAATAAACGTATGGAGAATTAATGGATAGAGAGGTCTTTACTTAGAATAAATCTATTAAGACGGAATTTTCACTTATGGACTTAAGAACGGATCACTTTGTAATTCATTTAAAATGATTGAAATGAATCGATTGAAATGAAAAAGTAAAAAGGTTCCTTCTTACTGTACGGATTTTTTTGTGATATAAAGAACGTTACCCTAGATGTACCTTAAGGAAAATTTAAATTTACTCCACATCTGAGAGGTACTTTTTCTTTTTTATCGTAAAGTCACTGGTTTTGTACAATATATATAAATTTTAAATAAAGAGAAAGTGAAAGAGTCTTAATCTCCAACTGAGAGAAACTAGGTTCTAATATTTTGGTGATAGTTCGAGGTCAAATATTACAACCAGGAAGGATACACTAAGTTTCACATGACTAGGGATTAGATCTTTTATATCCACACTTCGTCCTATTCATCAACCGTCCTAACCTTTTTATACCGGTTATAACAGGGATAGGTTTGGATCAGTAAACGGTATCAGATTAATGATGAAATAATACCAGTACTTTAATGACGAGAGATTCTGACAGACCAAAGATAAACGTTTTCCGGCTTTGGGGTATATTACTCACCTTCTATGTGTCCTTTCAAAAGAGTGAAAAGTGTATTTTAATATCCAACTTGTTTCTTTTTAGTTAATTTATGTTTAATAAAAAATATCTTATACTATTAAGTTCTTTATGATTATAGGATATCTAGTTTTCATATGAAATCGTGGTCCTTATTTAAAAGATTTTGTACTTGTGGTATACTTTCATATTTTCACTTTCACTTCAGCGAGTCAGTACAGGCTCTGAGAAACACTGGGGTACCTGACATCGGGTGGTCCGAGGAGGTAGGTGCCCTGAAAGATCTGTTCTTATGACCTCACCCAAACGGTAAAGTTCCATTTCATTTTCACTTTTTTTGAGTGTGTGTCTCTAATAATTTGTATTTGCAAGGATTAAGATACCCTATTTTTTCATATTATTAAGGTTGTATTTACTCTTAATCTTCGACCTCGGTCTCGATTTTCCTAGTGTCCTCCAATTTTTATCTCGCGGTGACTCACTTTTTATTAGTATCGATCTCATAAACTTAAATTATAGGACGACGACGACGATTCAGCGAAGTCAGCACAGGTTGAGACACGTTGGGGTGTCTGCCGTCGGGTGGTCCGAGGGGGCAGGGACCCTAAGAGGTCCGTTCTTGTGACCTCACCCAACGGTAAAGGAAGAGAAGTTATAGGATTCTTCTACTTTTATATGGGGATTCTCCCCCTTTTTCCGATGAGTTCCTTTAATTTCCCACAATAATTAGTCTCCAGTTAGTCATACGAAAAGGTATAGATAGGGATTTTGATTTCTTCTGTGACCTCTTTAGAGATTAACTTGTATCGGGACATAATAAAAATACCACAACAGTTTAAAAAGTATACAACTTGAAGACTTATAGAGAACTGTGTCAGGTTGAATGGCGGTTGCGTCTGCTTATTTTCGACTTCTATAAGACGGCTTTAAGAAAGTCCCGAAAGAACTTATGTTGTAGGTGATCACACAGAAAGAACGACAGAAGTAATAGATCCAGTAAGTAGACCCCTGGTGTCTTTCTCAAAAACATGTGTTAGTTGATTTAACTTTTCTTTACTTACGGTGTGACCTGTGTATAACAAAGAAGTTGTTACTGGTAGGACTTTCCCGTTTAATAGTACCCTGGGTCTATTTTTGTACTGATCTGTCGGTTTCAAAATAATGATACTCTATTAAAGGTTCCAGAGAAGATTATGACATATTAAGTTAGTAAAACGATGGTCTTTTGTTGAGTCTCTCATATATTACTGTTTGGAGTGGAATTGTATACCTTACGTTACACTGTCATTGTCATTTTCACTTCAGTTTTCCTTTCGGATTTTGGAATTTAAGGTAGATGGGTCAGACTGAGTACGCATAAGATACTAAACGTGTAAAGACTATTTCTTTGTCTGGGAGATTGAATGACTTCGTATACATGAAATCCCCCGTATAGGACTATATGTTTGTAAGGTGTCAGTTTCGACGAATCCCCGGACTTATGGAAAAAGTCTTCTTTAAGTAGGTACGAAAAATTTAGTGACCGTGAACGATATTAGACCTGTCTCAGTAAAACGGTCACGTATCTGAGGTTTCGGTGTGACGACTAGAAGTGTGAAGCGAACGCGGAACGGAAACCTCTTCCGAGAAACAAGAGAAACTTAAGGAAAGCCGTTGAGGGTCCGTTAAGACCTGAGTTTCCTCCACAACCCACTAATACTCTATTAAGACATTTGGTTCTATCTCGTAGGTTTGTTTTTATAAAATCATTTTTATGACTTTGGAGGTGTGGAAGAAAAGTTCAAGGAAATGATTCAGTGATTTCCTTTATTCATTTATAGACTTTTCATTGTAATTACAAACCCCAGTCTTTCCGTTATTTAGGTCTAACATGCAAACATGACTATAAATAAATTCTTAATAGTAAAAGGTTACCCTTTACGATAGTCCACAGGGTTTCTCTACTCCAGACTGTGACTTTTGGACCTACCTTCACAACATATGTTGACTTCGGACCTAAGGTTTCTAGAGTCAGGGTTTCTTTTCTTCGTATGTGTTAGTGTGATCCTACAAGTTACAACTGACGATTGGGTCAGTCTCGAAATGATGTAGACAGACTTTCTTGTTGGTCGAATATGTTTGGGTTATTTAGTCACTTCGAACTATTAATCATAATAAAGAAATGATCCCAGATTTCGGTATTTACAAAGTCACTGTTATAGACCACAATCGGACCGTTGGAGATAAATCCCTCGTTCCATTGGGTTAACCAAGTGAAGACGAATCCAGAGAAATGATAAATCCTAAAAGAAAGTATACGTATGAAGGGAGTTTTGATATAATTAAAGAGTCTGACTTGGTCAAAACATATATTATAACCTTTTGTGTTGTTTTAAAAAGACGTTAACAAATATGGTCTCTTTAAACCAAGGTACATCAGGTGACCTTAGATCTTGATGTGACCTAAACGGTTACGGATGGACCCCGAACTACTCTTACAACCAGGGTAAAGTGTATGGACAAAAAGAGTGTGTATAAATGGAATAGAAGACCGGTTACCATATAGGAGTAAGGTAGATTTTCGAATTAAGACTATTATTTCCCTTTGTTCATCGGAAGATATGCGATTTACGGTGTTGTCCGTCCTTTACTCTGTTTGATTTAAAGTCTATACCGTGGTCTTATTTTTTATACTTCTATATCTCTCCTATGTTCATATAAGTTTGACCACAGTTGACTATAATTAAGGTAATATATTCGATCTATATGTTCATAGATTAATAAAGTAAATTTTTTGTTATAGAAAGAAATATGATTTTCTTTATTACCAATGATTTCTTTGACAGATATTAGGATCAAGTCGGAATTTTTGTTCCCGATGGAATTATTTAAAAATGAGTTTCTATTTATTTTTCCATGTTAAAATTAAAAATATGTACATAGGAATAATTCGTTTGTGAGTTTCTTAAAGGATAAAGGAAAAACCTTTATTCGTCATCTCTTATATTGACACTTTTTACTTTTTGAATGTTACTGATGATATTTTGTCTATTTTGTATTCTTTACCTAGGAACATCCTTCAGGCTTAAAAGGTTTGATTTGAACATCATAAGTGCACTAAATGATGACCAAAATGGGTATAGTCAAACGTTTGACTATCCTCGTCTCAGTGTTCTGTCTTTTTGTCCTAAGATTAATTTAAAGATAGTCAAAAGGGAGACTGTGTGTCCACGAAGACAAGACCAACTAGGTACGGAGACACTTTGAACTAGTAGAAAGGAGGGAAACAGAATAGAATAGGAGACAGGGAAATAAAAATAGAATCGGATCTACACTGTTCAAAACAAATGAATAAAATTGAACCAGACAAAGTAAAGATGAATCTCTATTATTAAAAGAAGGATCCCGGATAAAGATAAAATAAGTTATGACTGTAAAGTGGGGGAGTAACCATAAAATGGGTGAGTAATAGTGTATCGGTGGAGACTACATATAGGGGGGTAACTTCTATCGACCGTAGAAATGTATCATTAATTTTTACGAGTATGTATGAACTCGTTTCCCGATTAGAAGTTTACAACCTTAATGACCTTAGGAACCTCTCAGTCACTAAGATCGTAAATCTCTTTGGTATAGTTGTCTACTTGATTGACAACCCATGGACAATACACGATACTAACTACGGGGTTTTAATTTTATTGTCGATGGTAATATTTCAGGATCGTTGACTGTATATCATCTAGAAAATCGTGTTGTCAATCCTAGTGCCTGAGACCTCGGTCAAGCGGACTTAAGTCTAGAGTCGAGATTGTTGACGATATACACATATTCGTTTATTGAAGAGACACGGAGTCGAAAGAGTAAACATTTCACCCTTTTTATTAGTATGATTGGAGTTTTTTTCCGACACTCCTATCTCAATTATGTAGGTTTTACGAATCGTGTCACGGAAAAAGTATCATTTGTTAGTTTATAATCGACGACGATAGAATGATTAAAAATGATCCTTATATATATACCTTTTCCGTTACCGTTGGGTGAGGTCATGAGAGTAGACCTTTTAGGGCACCTGCCTCCTCGGACCATCCAACGTCAGGTACCCCAGCGATTCTCAACCTGTGCTGACTCGCTAAAGTGAAAGTGAAAAGTGAAAGTAAGTAACCTCTTCCTTTACCGTTGGGTGAGGTCACAAGAACGAACCTCTTACGGTCCCTACCCCCTCGGACTACCCGACGGCAGATACCCCAACGTGTCTCAGTCTGTGTTGACTTCGCTGAATCGTCGTCGTCGTCGTCCTTATATATAAACAATCCACTTACTTACCACCGATTTAAAAATGTGAAATCTTTTGACTCCGATTAGTTTCTAAGCGTTAATGAGAACTTAAACAACAATGAAGTAACAAAACCACGGCATAAAGGAACTTCCTTTATGATGAGAATATCCATTTTACATTAAGATATTAATAGAAAATCAATTCCTTCCTAAATTGTTAGAACCAGGATAGAGTGATCTTATCGAAGGGTTCTCTTAATGACAATGTTTATGATCTCCCTATCTTTTGAAAGTCTTACTCATTTGTTTAATACTTCTGTTAGAGGTGGGAAACAGGTAAAAATGGTAGACCTTTGACGCCTCGACCTTAGTATAGACTCGGTCGTCTCTCACGACTTCGGAGACTCACCCACAGTCCAAAGTGAGACCATCAGAAGAAGAGGGGAACAAAGGGAAACCGGGTCTTGGAGTAGAATCGAGAGACTCCAGACAATTCGTTTTTTTTTTTTTTTTTTCCATTTTTACCGTTAGTCGTACAGGATAACTGTAATAGACATATACTGAAATTCAATATATTTGTTGAAAGTATACTTAATTAAGTAAATTGGAAGTGTTAATTCGAATTCAGTATAAATTAGAAGTTAACATGTCAATTTGAAGTAGACCTTTCATTTATTATCAGAGGAGTAGAACTTTTGTCTTTACTCTAGGTCTCTACAATTGATTTTGGTGCTAAATATACTCAATGACAGTATATTAGTATAATCAAACGATACTGGTCACGTAAAAGAACCGTTTTGAGATAATCAGAAACGGGACGAAGTAAGGCGTAAGGTTCCGGTTTAAACGGACAATGAGGTCCACAAAGAACTGAAGGATGAAAACGTAAGGTCAGGGGATATTACTTTTCCTGTAGAAAAAACCCACAATCAAGATTTTCCAGAACATCCAGAAGTATTTTGTCAAGTTGAAGTCGAAGAAGTCGTAATGACCAACCCCGTATCTGAACCTATTGACACTATAACTTACCAAACGGAACCTCTGCTTGTCTCTAGTAAGACAGTAAAAACTCTAACGTAGGTTCATGACGTAAAGCCTGAGAAAACAACTGGTACTACCGATGAGGTAAAGAAGACTCCCTAAGGACGGGCGTCATCATCTATATTACCAGTAGACTCAATTTGAGTGGGTAAGATCAGGTAAAGTCAAGCGACTAAGGATGTTACAGTTGCAAGTGGGAACGGTAGAGAACAAACTGGCGAAGGTTAGACGGAACTAAGTACCTGGACTGTAAGGTCTAAGGATACGTTATAACGAGAAATATCGTAACCTAGAACGAAGATAGTGGTCAGTGTAGGTGTTGACCCATAACAAAAACGAAACCGAGGTAGGGAAACAAGAAAGACATCAATAAAGAGGAGACTAGAGGTCATCGTATGACCCGTGGATTGCTGGACCCCTGAAGGAGAAAACCATGGGATAGTATAACGGAAAAGTATGACAAGTACCCCAGTGTCGTTTGTGGGAGAAGGTTGTTGTGTTCTCTTCTGAGAAGTGTACCTGTAGTGGTCTACCAGTTGTGACTTTAGTCTAACTAATATAAGATACGTCAGTTTCTACCTCTTCGAGATATGTCAGTTGTTTTTGTTCTGGTCCTCGACTGACACCGAGTCTAGTACTTGAGGAATAATGGTTTAAGTCTGAGTTTAACTTCTTTCATCCCTTTTGGCGATCTGGTAAGTCCATACTGGATTTAGTTTAGGGAATACTAATACGTCACCTTCACTCTTTATCTAAATTCCGGGATCTAGACTATCTATCTCACGGACTACTTGATGCCTTACTCCAAACACTGTAACGTGTCCTCTGTCCCTAGTTCTGGTAGGGGTTCCTTTTCTTTACGTTTTTTCGTTTTACCGACAGACCCCTTCGGAATGTTTATCGACACTTCTCTTCTCTCCGCTTTTCGTTTCCTCTTTTCCTTTCTATATCCGTGTATTTACGTCTCAAGGTTTCTTATCGTTCTTCTCTATTCTTTCGGAAGAAATCACTAGTTACATTTCTTTATCTCCTTTTGTTGTCTTACCCTTTCTGATCTCTAGAGAAGTTCTTTTAATCTCTATGGTTCCCTTGTAAAGGACGTTTCTACCCGAGCTATTTCCTGTCTTTACCACACCTGGATTGTCTTCGTCTTCTATAATTCTTCTCCATCGTTCTTATGTGCCTTCTTGATATGTTTTTTCTCGAAGTGCTGGGTCTCAGTACTACTACACTAGAGATTAGATCTTGGTCTGTAGAACCTTACACTTCAGTTCACCCGGAATCTTTCGTAGTGATACTTGTTTCGGTCACCTCCACTACCTTAAGGTCAACTCGAGAAAGTTTAGGACCTTCTACTACGACACTTTCACGACGTGAGTTATACGGTCGTTTAAACTTTTTGAGTCGTCACCGGTGTCCTGACCTTTTCCCGTCAAAAGTAAGGTTAAGGTTTCTTTCCGTTACGGTTTCTTACGAGTTTGATGGTGTGTTAACGTGAGTAGAGTGTACGATCATTTCGTTACGAGTTTTAAGAGGTTCGGTCCGAAGTGGTTATACACTTGGCATTTGAGGGACTGTAAGTTCGACCTAAATCTTTTCCGTCTCCTTGGTCTTTAGTTTAACGGTTGTAGACGACCTAGTAGTTTTTTCGTTCTCTCAAGGTCTTTTTGTAGATAAAGACGAAATAACTGATACGGTTTCGGAAACTGACACACCTAGTGTTATTTGACACCTTTTAAGACTTTCTCTACCCTTATGGTCTGGTGGACTGGGCGGAGAACTCTTTAGACATATGTCCAGTCCTTCGTCGTCAATCCTGACCTGTACCTTGTTGTCTGGCCAAAGTTTATCCTTTTTCTCATGCAGTTCCGACATATAACAGTGGGACGAATAAATTGAATATACGTCTCATGTAGTACTCTTTGCGACCTGATCTTCTTTGTGTTCGACCTTAGTTCTAACGGTCCTCTTTATGGTTAGTGGAGTCTATACGTCTACTGTGGTGAGAATTCCGTCTTTCACTTCCCCTTGGTTTTTCAGAGAACTACTTTCACTTTCTCCTCTCGCTTTTTCAACCGAATTTCGAGTTGTAAGTCTTTTGCTTCTAGTACCGTAGGCCAGGGTAGTGAAGTACCCTTTATCTACCCCTTTGTCACCTTTGTCAAAGTCTGGAATAAAAAACCCCGAGGTTTTAGTGACGTCTACCACTGACGTCGGTACTTTAATTTTCTGCGAATGAGGAACCTTTCTTTCAATACTGGTTGAATCTGTCGTATAAGTTTTCGTCTCTGTAATGAAACGGTTGTTTCCAGACAGATCAGTTCCGATACCAAAAAGGACACCAGTACATACCTACACTCTCAACCTGACACTTCTTCCGACTCGCGGCTTCTTAACTACGAAAACTTGACACCACAACCTCTTCTGAGAACTCTCAGGGAACCTGACGTTCCTCTAGGTTGGTCAGGTGAGACTTCCTCTAGTCGGGATCCTAAAGAAACCTTCCTTACTACGATTTCGACTTTGAGGTCATGAAACCGGTCGATTACGCTTCTCAACTGAGTAACCTTTTCTGAGATTACGACCCTCCCTAACCCCCGTCCTCCTCTTCGCCTGTTGGCTCCTACTCTACCGACCTACCGTAGTGCCTGAGCTACCTGCACTCAGACTCACTTGAGGCCCTCTACCACTACCTGTCCCTCCGGACCGTACGACGCTAAGTACCCCAGCGTTTCTCAGCCTGTGCTGACTCGTTGACTTGACTTGACTTGACTTAGTATAATCAATAATAGTATATTCATGAATACGGACCTCGTATTCATGAATACTCATACCTCGTATTGAGTATTCATGAATCTCAATACGGGCCTCGTATTGATGTATCTCAATGGAATTTATGGATATTGTTGTTTAAATGCAAGTTTGGTATTTGTTAAAAGTCCACTTTTTGACCACCAAATTCATAATCCACTGAAAGGGTTCCAATGTGTCGGTCACTCACTGTTTCACCTCCTAGTATGGATGATACGTTGTAACGGAGTAAGAATCGTGAATGTATGAGAGAGGGTAGTGTATGTAGTTCCTTTGTAGGACTCTCTTATTGTCGAATGACTGGGTACATAGGATTGAGACATGATCCTCCGAATGAACATGTAAATCGCAACCAAGGAAACATACAAACAGATGGTTTTTTCTTTGAAAAAAACTCGTAGATGATCTTCGGTCCGTGACCCGGACTGAATGTTACTGATGAAAAGTATTGACGGTTCTATTTACTCATAAAAATACGATTGATGTGTACTTGTTGGACTCCGAGTCTCCCGATTATCTCTGTCTTCAATTTTAGTCCAGATAGAAGAAACCTTCAGTTAAAAGAAAATAAGTACCACGGGAGAAAAAAAAATTATCGTATAATGATTTGAACATGTAGATATACCATACTTTTCTTTAACAAGGTGTTTAGAATAATGTTTACTATCGAGAAGAGGACGATAAAAATAGGGAAAAGACTAGGGATTTGTTGGGAAATCTTAATTTACCAAGAAAATTATAAGTGGTTTGAATATAACGATAGTATGAACACTGGTGTCTATTATTTAATTCGTGTAAGGTTGTGAGGTCAAAATATGGGAGGTGTTTGTGTCTGTAGGGGGGTTGCCTTATAGTGTTAAAATCAATCCAGTTATATCAAAAAAAATTAAGTGGAAAATCAAATCAAGAAATCACAAGTGGAAAAAATGATACATTCATTATAAGTGTTGACTCCGTATATCTTGGGATATATTGAGTATAAAAAATCTCAATTATAAAATAAAATATAAACGAGTAACCAAGATGTAAGTTAAGTGGAGGTTCACAAAGGGGTAAACACTTATAGAGGAGAGTTATACAACTTTATGTCAATCCATGAGATAGTCAAGGTACAAGAATTTCTTTAGAAAGGGTCTCGGAAGATTGGACGAGATAAGATCTTACCAAGGGAGACACTAACGACATGTTGGTAGTAAACATTTCGGTGAAAATCCTAGTATTACCTCTAAAGAAAACAGAGAGGATAACATACTACTGTACAGAAAACCATACCCAGATAAAAGTAAGTAATACAACTCGGAACAGTTAGATCTTCGAGTTCAGGAAGTTAAGACACTGTAAATGGACTTAAATAATTACTAAACGAGGAGAGGTAAAAGAAACAGGATAGAAAAGTCTCAAGAATATTCACCCAGTGACCTACAGGATTTGACGAGGAGATTAAAAGAAGAGAAAAGAACGGAGAAGAGAGGGAAACAGAAAAACAAGTTTAAAGACTGTCTATAGTCGAAAGAAAGAGTACGAAACCTGAAGAAATACGATAACATCAAAGTTAAAAGTTTACGAGAAAAAATAATAATACCTACAAAGGGAAAGTTGATAAAATTAAATTACCTATATCGACATAAAGAAATACGTCTTCTAGATAACTATCAAAATACATAAACAGAATGTCGAAAGAAAGGGGACCTATCAAATAAAGAAGGTTCAATATAAAATAGGTAATTAAAATCAAAGAAAGTAAATTCTACAAAGGAGTTTACACACCACTAGTATGAACCTTTGTGAAGGGAACACCGAGTCGACCATTTCTTAGACGGACGTTACGTCTTCTGGACCCAAGCTAGAGACCCAACCCTTCCAGGGACCTCTTCCCTTTCCGATGGGTGAGGTCATAAGATCGGACCTCTTAAGGTACCAGACATCAGGTACCCCAGAGTTTCTCAACCTGTGTTGACTCGCTGAAAGTGAAAGTGTACGGACCTTCAAGATCACACGTAACCACCCCGAAGGTTCGACACCAACGGGAACGTCCCAATAGACCGACTATGGTTATAGAAATCCAGAAAAGAACTCCCAACCTGGTTTCAGGGTTTCTGAGAAACTTAGTAGACGAATCTCCCATCCACTTTGTACCCTCGACTTATGTGTTATTTTAGACCCCCTAGAATTGTAAGTCATACATCTGTAAGTATTTTAGGGGGACCAAGGTTTATACATGGAGTTAGGAGTTCATATAGACCAATGGAGATTCGCGTCTTTAGAAAACAAAATAGGAAAGGTCTTTTATAAAAGAGGATAAAAGACGATCCCAACCCTTCTAGTCGGTCAGTTTACGAAGAAAGAGTCAACCGAATTCTAAGTCGAAAGAGGATAGATAATTCTGTAAATTTTAAACAGATAAATGGAAAACCTAAGGTGTAAAAATAATAAAGACAGAGGACAACGAAACAACGACGACAACGAAAACAGTATATATCCGATAAAATCTTCCTACACCTTTAATTTAAATATATAAATTAGACGATAGAGGTGAACATATAAAAAGATGATACAATATAAAACAAAGAGTTTGAAAGTAGAGGTCGTATTAGACGAGATCTAAACCCAATGGAACCTAATATGAGATGTCAGTGACTCTTCCCAATACTTGGTCTATCTATTAAGTTACACTATAAGTTATAGTCCCTTCTGGAGTATAGTCACTCCTGGGTTAACAGAATGTATTATGTTATTCCCTGTTTCTGTATGAGAACTATTTATTTTTGAAGTATATGAAAGGATTTTTCTTGTCAATAAAGGACTTTCTAAAAAGGTCAATATAAAAATGTTGTGAATCTCGTCTTGAGTTCAGGTTTTGGTCTTTTATAAAAGTGAGACTGGAGTAGATTACAGAAAAGAAATGTTGGTTTTTAGGATTCAGTATATTACTACAATTCTGAAACGGGACCCCGAAGGGACCACCAGAACACCAATTCTGACGTAAAGGTGACGTACCCCCACATCCAAACTAGAGACCAGTCTCTTGATTCTAAAGTGTCCGGTTTGACACCGGTTTTTTTTTTCTTTCTAAAACGGGTTTAGTGTCACGATTGTATATTTTTCTGTTTCAAATGATATATATAGACTTGACAAACAAACAGTCTCATCCACGAATCATAAACGACTTTTTTACTTAAATTTTGAAAGTTTTAGTTATCGACGAAATACTTAATACGAAAATATTTCTACGAGCCATAAATCGTTTATCTTAATAAAATGGGGATAATTGAAAGTCACATACGAAATATGGAATATAGACTGAGACTTCGGAAGACAGAGTGACGGTCGAAGCATTAGAGAGGAACTCTGTACCAGAATACTTCGAAACGAAGAAGTAGTTGACTTCTTTTGGCGACACTACAGACATTATTAATGTATACATTTCTGAAATTTTGGTTCATTAATAGTATCGTGACATTAATTTTGAGTCTAATATTTAATAAACTCTTAATATGGATAATTTTTATGTGTTTTTATAAGTATAGTGAGTCTCTAAGTAATTTTATTTTCTTGGATGATTTTTAAGGTAATGCAAGTTTGTCATTAGGTTTCATTTCCCGTGAACCCAGTTATTTTTACGATTTACCCTTTATGGTCGAGTACAAAAGACTGTTAAATCGTTTGTTATAGTACATCCCACTTACCTTTTTTTTCTTATAGTTTACCTTTTCATTCTTTTTTTAGTTTTGGTAGATTTCTATCCCTGTTTTCTATGTCCTGGACTATTTAGATCTATATATCCTATTAATTAGTCACCAATAGTTGAATTTCTGTATCGGATTTGAAATTTCTTTTTGAAGAGTTCCAGACGTTCATTTTTCTAGTTTATTGAATATTCCCGTTCTCTAAATCTGACCGTTATCTGAATGGTTGTTATTGTTTGTTTCATTCTGTTATTATTTTATCGTGAAAGTTTGTTGAGTCTTTTTCTTTTATACTTAGTTCCTGAAATATACATCGGTTCTACAGGGAAGTTTATAGTTCCGGTATCTTTCTAGAGTCCCTTAAGGTATAACTACCGGGAAACTCATTAGATTCCCTTCTCGAAGCAGGTTGGTTCTCTGTTTGTCCCTTTGAAGACGTTTTATAAACTTCACTATTAAATTATGTAAATTATCATCTAGATTCTGTTTTTGTTTCCACCCCTGATACCACTTTCTTAACATATGTTTTAATGTATAAGACTGTTTCATCCTTATTTTCGAATTTTTTTGGCCTCATCTTCCCTTATCTCTGATCTTATTAAGTGGTTATCAACACAGTGTTATCCATTCTTATCATGAGTAAATTTTTACTGATTAATCTCATAATAACTAATTTAAAATTTTATAATTTCCGTAAAAAATTTTCAATGTATATTTTCATTTGTTAGTTGTCTGTTCTGGTGTTACAAACGATTAGTAGTTTTCATTAAATTTTTTTATTTTCTCTTTTTTTACTTGTGTCATTTAAATTGTATTGTATTATTGTTTTAACGTTCAACTCTTAATTAGAGAGTGAAAGTAGTTATTTGTACTTATCTAAATTGAGTGGATGATTCCCTTTCTAAAAAATTAAACCGAGTGTTTCGTCCCGGGTTGATATGACATATTTTTTGTGTGGAGATTTGTTTTCCTAGGTCTGTCCGATTTCAACTTTCCTGTTTGTTGTCATAAGAACCGTTTACCTTTATTTTTCTTTTACCTCCGACACTATAATGATTACATCTTAAGTTCGTTTTTTTGTACCTTCGACTGTTTCCTGTGAAAAATTATGATTTTCCATGTTAAGTGTTACTCATTATCCTTACTATAATTGTAAGTAAACTATATTCTGTCTATTTTTTATTATTCCTATATCTTCTGTTTATTGTAATAGTCATTCCATCTCTAATACCTACATATGACTTTAAAATATGAGACCTATCTCTTATGTGGAATAGTTTGTGTGTCAGTTGTTCATTGTTTACGACCGTTCCTATACCTATCTTCTCTTGGGAGCAAGTGATAATCACCCTTACATTTAACAATACCGATTTAGTAATGTATCATATAGACTTTCATTGTATTATAACGTTAGTATATAAAGTTAAAATTTTTACGTGCACCTTGTAAGTATTTTTGACTAGTATAAGATTCATTGTTTCTTTTATGGTTATTTAAACTAGTTTGTCTTCGTAATATTTATCAGAAAGTGGTCTTATGTTATTTTGGTCTTTGATTGTTTCTAAATTTTTGTTTTTCCAAGAAGTAGACTTTTGATTTTTTTTAAAATAATTTGTTCAAAGTCCATTTCTTTCTTTATATTTGATTTTAATGTCTAAAAGAATTTTTGTTATTTAGGAAATGTGTAATTTTATTCACTCTATGTAGACTTCACACTGGTCTCCTCTTAAGTGTCGGAATTTTTGGACATAGTCATTTTTATTTACTTAATTTAATAAGTGAGTTTTTGATCTTTTCTTTCATTTGGTTTTCTTTTATATTATTTATTATTTGTATTCCATTTTTGTCTTTAGTCACCTCTTACTTTTTTTTTCCTATATACTATTTATTTTGGTCTAGGACAATGAGACATTTTTTAATTGTTTTATCTGTTTATTGATCCATTTCTTTTTTTTTTTAGATACTTTATTCTTGACTGTTTTCCCTTTATTGGTGACTTTGTCTTGAAAAATTTTAGTACTCTGATGAAATATCTGGGGATACGTTCATTTAGACTTGTTACTTTACCTTTTTTTATCAACGGTTTTAACTGGAATAATCTGTCTTTCGAAATTTCCGATTAAGAGGATCTTCTTTATCTCCTTGAATACGATGTTTTGTCATGGTTAGGGTCTATCAAAGTATCCTTTTAAGACAGGAGACTGAAGACCCTCCCTTATTTTATGTATACATTTACGATTCACATTCCTCAAGGGACCACCGGATCACCAATCCTAGAGTGAGGTACCGGTCCCCAAGTTCGAGACAAGTCCCTTGATTCTGGGATATTCGACTCTCCATGTCGGTTTCCCCCCATTTTTTTTTAATTACTTTTAGACTTATTGTTTTGACTTTTGGTCTCTCGGGATTGTCTGATCTTCTTTAAATTGTTTTATTTTATCTTTTCTCATACGATTTTTTATTCATTTATGATTTTTATTCATTTTTATTCACATACGTCATTCGACGACAGGACCCCGGTGGTTAGATTTGTAAAATACCGTATTTGACAAGTTAAGTGGTCAAAGGGTTGAACGTTGTGAGTGGAGTTTTAGAGATCGGATCCAGAATTTTATAATATTTATAGGAAAGGACTGAAGGGGAAAGACTTTTTAATGATTCTGGATCAGGTCCACTGAAAGACGAATGACATTTTATTCGATTGTGTGAATCGACACGAACTAGTTACCCAAAAAAAGACCGTCAAAAGACACCTCATTTCTCTTCCTTTTAAGTTGTGTCTATTCCTCACTTCTCATAGAGTCTCTTTATGTTTGTTTTTATCCTTCCACTCTTCATGTCATTAAGAAGACATAACTTCTGACTTTTACTTTTGAGTCAAAATACTATGTCCTCTATTTCAGTCTGGGTACCTCTACTGACAACTTCACATCCCTTACCACCTTCTTTGATATGTCTCTTTTGAGACAATGGATATAGTTAGGATGTTTATTCCCCATCTTTACTAAAATAATTGAGTGATAGGTGTTAGAAGTCTCTGATTTATTTTTCGATATACTTTCGATAGAAGTTTTACGACGAATCGTCTTATACAACAACAAGAACCCATTTTTGGTTGTACCACACATATTTTTGATGCACTTTTGTCGTATGTCTCTGATTTGTCAATAAGTTTACCGTCTCAATATTCATCCTTTTTTTTGGTTCCAGTATTTCTATCTTTGACGATGAGAGTGAAGGTGAAGAAGTAACGTCCATTGTTGATTAATGGCTAAACAGTCGAGGTCTCCATTACGAATAGTTTAGGGGAACTTCCTTAAGTATAGATGGACAAAGATAGAGTAATCCTAGTCAATAAAGTGTTACCTTTCCAGTCAACTAAGGAAGGAACTCCTTACTGTGTGAAGAATCGTTTACAGTCTCAATGATTCAGTGAAACAGGTCTTTTTTTATTTGATTGGTCGAAAATTTTTTTATTACACGGGTATTTTAGTTCTGGTAAATGTTGGGACTTCTATAAGTCTTAAACTATTAAGTCATCTAAGGTCAATCTTTATTAATCAGAAGTAAAAGTGTTATAGTCTATTGTAATCTTGTGCCATATAAAAGTCTATTTGTCTTTGTATGAAATTTTGACAGGGATGGGAAGGGTGGGGGTTGGGGCTATTCATAGACAGTCGTATCAGATCTCTTTCGTTTCGAAGAAGTACGTTCACAGGTGGTCTTTGTTTGTGGCGTTGGATAAGGATTTTATCGATCACTACTTTGTGTTCCTGTCACTCCTTCGACCTCTCCACTGATTGTGTGACACGTCCTCCCACGAGACGTTGATGACCGTACGTCACTGGCAGTTCGTCCACTTGTCTTAGTGTCCGTTTCTGACGGTCTATCTTGGGACTCTCCCCGACTTGCGAGGTTCGTCTTTCGGGTCGAAGAACCAAGTAGAGTCATTCAAGAGTCTTTCTTAAGATGGTGGTTTTCCTGATTCCAAACATAGTTTCCTTTGAGAGTCCTTGTTTTATCGTTAATGTTTACGATTCAAGAAGTTGATTATTTTTGACCTCTTATTAAATTCATACAAGGGATAAATATGATCTTTGTATGTCGTCACAAAAAAGTAAGTTTAATCAAACGAGGTAATGTATTAAAGTAGAAGTTGGTTTTTCGTATACTATCTTACGCAAAGTTATTAATATTGAGTTTTTATCCCGGTAGAGGTTTCACCTCAATAAATTAGGATGTGACTTCTCTTCAGAAACCAAGATTGATCTATATAATTACTTGTATGTCCGACTCGTTGAAAATGGTAAACCAAGTCCCATTACTAAGTAATCAGATTAATCTATTGACCGACACGTAAAAAGATAAACAACCAATAAAATAAAAAAGAAGAAATCTTATAGGTATAATAGTAAATTTTTGACCCAGATAGAAGGTTGTTTTCTATTTCTGTTACTCTTATAAGACCTTGAATTGATCCAGAAACCGTGTTTGTCGGACTTTCAAATTTTTTTTTTCACTTTCACGATCAGAGGGTCAACACAGAGTGAGAAACACTGGAGTACTCGGGCGGTCCGAGGAGACAGGTATCTTGAGAGGTCCGTTCTTATGACCTCGCCCATCTGTAAGAAAAGAGGTCCCCTAGAAGGGCGGGGTCCCTTGTTTGGACACAGAGGGTGTAACGTCCGTCTAAGAAATGGTAGACTCGGTGGTCTCTTCGGGGGCTTGTCGAATTTCGGTAAGAAACTTATAACTATTTTATAAATTACTCAGTTTTCTTCTGGTAGGATTTTACAAGGAGGGTATTACTTGTCTATGATGTCTTCTTGTAATCTCTGATTTGAATTAATTCTTATACGTACCTTTATTTTACGTATAGTGAGATGAAGGAGTCACTATTGTAAATCATGTGTCATCCGTATGTCCCATGAGGATAACATAAAAGGTCCGGTTAAGGTTTTAGTTTGTGAAATATAGGTATTTATGTGAGTTTGAATAGTTTGATATACATGGATTAAACCCGACTCTATACTATTTTTTCGATAAAATAAATACGTCGAAATAAATTTGTATTACAATTACAATATGAAACACTAATTATGTTTAAGTGTAATAGATGTCGGAAAAAATCAACCGACCCAACCAGGTCCTTCCATAAAAACAGTAAAGAGTAATTTAAAAATTTTTTAAGTACAAATAAAACATAATGATTTTTTACGTCTCCCCTTCGTCCAAATTTACGTTTTTTTTTTTTTTTTTTTCTCTCTCTCTCTTTCTCTCTTATGATAAAGTCAATTTTCGATGACCTAATAAATTGTATATGAGATAAGTGATCTGGTGTCTCTCTAGTCCTTTGATACCGATCGTCCAGTTTATTTCGGGTAACTCACAAAAACATTTATCAAAATAACCTTGTGTCGGTACATGGAAACAAGTGAACGGATGCCGCCAAAGGTAAGATGTTGTCGTCTCCATTGATCAAGGCTGTCTCTGACATACTGGGTATCTTAGACTTTATAAATTATAGACCGGGAAATGTTTTTTTCAAACTCCGAGAACAAGATCTTTGAAAATTCTATGTTGTGTCTTTCGAAGATGTAATCACGATTCAATTTATTAAAATAATAAAAAACGGATTAAATACTAAATTGACTGTATATGACGATTTCGCGGGAATTAAGTTCAGGATAATTTAATTCGAAATCGAGATCAACGACACAAGTGACTCCAAAGGGTGCATGTTTGGTAATATACCTCTTCTTCGACACTTCCAATCGAAATCTAATCGTTTCTGATAAAGGTAGTCTAAACGAACAACGGATAAAAAGAATATAACGACATTTTAATGGTAAAGCCTCAGTGACACTCTCCGGACTGGGTCCGACCCACGTCCGGGATCGAGTCTCACTCTTCGAACCAGTTCCCTCTCTTCCCCGAGTTATTACAGTAGCATTAGTAGAAGGAGACATAGGGGGAGGGGTAGCCGTTTTCATGGAGATCAGTTCTTTAGCCTCGCGCAGGCGCGGTAAGCTCGAAAGAAAAATACCCGGCCAGACCGTTGGACGAACTGGTTTACTATTTTGTTTATTGTGTTGTTACAAAACAAAACCGAAAAACCCTCTACTACGGTTACTTTCTGTAGTTTCTCGAGTACTTAAAGAACTTTGTAGGGGAGGGTGGGGTACGGAAAAGGTGATCTTCACTGTCGGTATTGGTTTTAGTTAGGTATAAGTAATGAGACCTGTTTCTTATTCTTACCTTCGATTTAGGTGTGACAAGAAGAGGTATCGGTTCCTTCAGTAGAAAGTGACGGTATTATTCAGTGGTTTCAGTGGACGTATTTAACGGAAGAAAAGAAAATCTTAAGGAAAAAACATTTATATTAGACCTAAACATCCGTAGGAAGGGACGGACTTCATAAGGAGAGACTCATATTGTCTGAATTGAGTACCGAAGAAAAAGATATTTGTGAACCCTCATTTACTCATCTAGTTCACAAGATTGATGTTCTTGTCATTAAAGGTTTTGTCATACGTGGATAAATCGTATCTTCTATTTATTTGGTTTTAAGTTGTGAATGGAGAGGAACCCGGCCGGGTCAATTGAAATGTCCAAAGGTTCAACCAAGTAGAACAAAGACCTCAACTCCTAAAGGTGACAAGTTCCGCAGGCACCACTGTGAAGCCTACTTTGTTGTCCTAATGTAAAGATAAGGATCATCTATTGAGTACCGTCGTTAGAATTTTCCTATCGTACTTTATATCAGATTGTTCGGTCCAGTTTCTTTACCTAAACTACTACTCTTTCCCTTTTATGATTCAGGTGTTTAGAATTCTTAATCAGAATCTTCCCCAGAAATGTGCGAGTAGTAATATTTTGTGGACTATTCATCGATGGCTCACTACTCCTAGAGTAATGAAACGAAATATCCCTCTGCCAAGATAACTGTTTGTTCAAAAGAAAGGCTTTAGAGAGACGTTGAAAATAGACAACCGAATCAAAATTTTGAACTCCGACATGTCTTATTTTAGTTGTGACTGTCTCATTCTTTAACAATAGATAGTCATTGTATAACAAGTAGAGAAGAATCGTTCTGATGTTTGAGTGACTTTTAGTATAAAATGGAAGATCGTATGAAGACTCAAATTTCATCTGTAATTGAATGTTATAGTAAACCGTCTGATTAACGGGAACGTAAGTTTCAGAAGGTACTTCCGGATCCAATAGAACATGTTATTAGAGATTTGTGTGGGAAGAATGTTGATTTTAGAAGAATCTCTGGAGGGAAAGACTGGTGATATTTTAGTTCAGGTCGTTAGGATCCAACAGGATTTTCTAAGGGAAAACTAATAAGTTTAGAGAGGACGGTGTCGACTCAGTAAATAGAAACTAAACAAGAGGTTTTCTCCCTGATAATTGTCCTAGAAACTATCGTGGATCGATGAGACTAATTGAAAATTTAAGTGTCGTAAAAGAGAATTCAAAGAGGTACTAAAGAAAAAACAAGAGGGAATGATTGGTCTACTTCTGATACTACGTGAATGGTGGGATGTCGTATCTTTCTTGTGATTAGATTACAATGAAGGATTAGTCCTGTGGGTTACGACTAAAGATTAGTCCTTTGAGTTTAAGACCCGAGTCGATAACGATTGATACACTGGAATAGGTCCAGTAAAGTACAGGTTCCCGTGGTCACTGGAGTAGATATTGTACACCGTTGACTTATCTATAGAATCTTTGTGATTGTAAATGTTAAGATATTTTACGATTACAAAGATTTTAATGAATGTCTTACTCTTCCACACTTCATACCTAAAAGGAATTCGAAAGTACGTTTGTTAGATTATGTATTAGTAAAAATTCTATTTGTCAACAATTATTCCATTTCATTTGATCCAGTTCATCGACAATTCTGACATAGAACCGTTTTACTATTTTCCTCATTAAGTGTTCATACTAATTACAAAAACTTTAGACGGAGAACTCTTTAGACATACGTCCATTCCTTCGTTGTCAATCTTGACCTGTACCTTGTTGTCTGACCAAGGTTTGTCCTTTTCCTCATGTAGTTCCGACATATAACAGTGGGACGAATAAATTGAAGATACGTCTCATGTAGTACTCTTTGCTACCCGACCTCCTTCGTGTTCGACCTTAGTTCTAACGGTCCTCTTTATAGTTATTGGAGTCTATACGTCTACTGTGGTGAGAATACCGTCTTTCACTTCTTTTGATTTCTCGGAGAACTACTTTCAACTTCTCTCATTTTTTCAACCGAATTTTGAGTTGTAAGTCTTTTGATTCTGGTACCGTAGACCAGGGTAGTGAAGTACCGTTTATCTACCCCTTTATCACCTTTGTCACTGTCTGACATAAAAACCCCCGAGGTTTTAGTGACGTCTACCACTGACGTCGGTACTTTAATTTTCTGTGAACGAGGAACCTTCTTTTCAATACTGGTGAGATCTGTCGTATAATTTTTCGTCTTTGTAATGAAACGGTTGTTTCTAGGTAGACCAGTCTCATACCAAAAAGGTCATCAGTACATACATACACTCTCAACCTGATATTTCTTTCGACTCGGGGTTTCTTAACTACGAAAACTGAGAACTCTCAGGGAACCTGACGTTCCTCTAGGTTGGTCAGGTAGGATTTCCTTTAGTCAAGAGTTATGAGTAACCTTCCTGATTACGATTTCGACTTTGAGGTTATGAGACCGGTGGACTACGTTTCTTGACTGAGTAAACTTTTCTGGGACTGTGACCCTTTCTGACTTCCGTCCTCCTCTTCCCCTGCTGTCTCTTGCTCTACCAACCTACCGTAGTGACTGAGTTACCTGTACTCAAACTCATTTGAGGCCTTCAACCACTACCTGTCCCTCCGGACCACACGATGTCAGCTACCCCAGTGTTTGTCAGTCTGTGTTGACTCACTGACTTGACTTCAGAAGATATTTTGTCTAAGTACCTAGATTGTTGATATATGTGTGTGTGTGTCTGTAGGGAGTTCATTGATTTAGTCTTTCCGTCTTTTGTTGTACAAGAATTGTAAAAGACTACCCGAATATACGATGTCTGTTAGATGTCCAATTACCCGTCCTGATCCTAGAGTTCGACAGTACATCAGGTTGAGGTAAACTATTATACTATATTTTTAAGAAGCACCTTTTTATTTCATAGTTACTGGAGAACGGGTAAAAGACATTTTAGACATACGTCAAAAAATTTCTGACTTTATAAAAAATTTTTCGAGTCCTAAACTACTCTTTCAATAAAAGTGTCAATTATACTTTAAATTGAAAAAATCGGGATTCTATATCGAGAGGAAAGTAAATTTATCACTATAAGAAGGTGTTCTTGACTTTCTTAGGTGACACATTGACCCGAATTATGTTTATAAAATTTAAAATATTTTAAACAAAATACATGGTGAATTTACGAAAGAGTGTCGATGGTGATCAATTCTTTTGAATCTTCATATTCCTTGAAGGTGAATATGTTCCATAGATTTCATCAGTGTCCCTTAAGAGGTCGATAGGTCGCCAGTCCTGAGGTTCGAAAGTGATGACGCCCGGATCCAAGTTAGGGACCAACGTCGCGTCGGCTTTTATTTTGATTTTATTTCATCGGTAACAATATTTGTCTTCCATCTTACCACCAACGGTCCCCGATCCCCATTTCCCTTTTCTTCTCAACGAAAGTTTCCATTGACTTAAACAAAACGTTCTATTTCAAGATCTAAACAACGTGTTGTTACACGTATACCCATTGTGATGACTTGACATGTGAAATTTTACCAGTTCTACCATTTATAATACACCGAAAATAGGCGGGGGGAGTTTTTTCATGTTTCTATAATTACTTCTGGTATTTATCCCGGTGTCGATAGTGTTTAGGGTAATTAAATTTTCGGACTATGTTTATTCGAACCTGACGATGTGGATTATTGACACCCCGTTGGTCGTAAACGACTTACAGATGCCGTAAAGGTCGGTGAGATACCGAGAGGTGTTTACGAAAGAGGGAATTACCCTCCCTTGATTTTTAGGACGACGGACATGAATCAGTCTCTGAGGGTCCCATATTAATATAGGTCAAAAGTCCACCGACCACATCAGTTGTTAGTCCTTTAAAAATTGTGTCTTTTACCGATTAAACTCATCGTGGGTATGTTTATTGACTCCATCTGGTTCCGTGGAATTACTTTTAAAGGTTTTTCAAAGAGTAAATATGTATCTTTATTTGTGAAGTGAATGTCCCTTGATGAGTATAAAAGGAAACCGCACTTTTTTTACCGGAATCATCAAGGTAGAGACTTTCCCAGTAGTCTAAATACCGATGTTCCGACTCGGCCGGATTCCACAAGAGAGAAACTCTACGCTGATACTCTCACAAATGTCCGTTGTAAGTCAACCCACCTGTAAGACAGACGGAACCTATTAAGGAACTGTCATACTCTAACCGGACCCGGAGGAAAAGAAAGTTTCTTGTCTCACTGTCCAGCCAGGAAGTTCCCATTCACTCGTCTCCCTGACAGAAAACCCCGTTCTTGTCTTAGAAAATATCAATGACTGCCTCAGGGTCGGTATGACCCAAGAAGTAGGAATAAACCCCAAAAGTCCTACTTATCTCTCCTACCAGAGAGATAAGAGACGAAACTGACTACCTTTCTACCATAGTCTTTTGAGAGGGGTCAAGAACCGAAAAGTTAACAGAACTTCCGAAATGCGAGGAAAAGATTTTATAGAAAAACAGCCGCTTAGACAAAGTAGTAGAGAAAAAGTAAGACGACGACGTTAACGAAAACGGAAAGAAGGAAGAGTCACAAGTTGAAAAGATTGAAGAATTCTTGTCGTAAACTTCTTAGACATAAGTTTCTTCGTTGTTGGACCAAAAGAGGACCCTCCACCATGAAAGGTCGAAGGGACGACTATAGGTTTCATTCTCTACCTTCGCAAAGAAGTGAAAGGTTATCAAACGAAGAGACCTGTGAACACAGATCAACCCTCGAGCAAAAGTCACCCAGATCTACCCCTTATATTTTTTTACATCCGTTTGATAAACTTTGTTTCCCCAGAGAGTCGACACCAAATGTCCATTATCTAAGTCTTGACGTTTGGTCAAAAAGGAAGCATCGGGGTAAGAAATTTACGTGACTCAGTCTCCCACTGGGGGAAACTCAGTTACACACCAATCAGAGTGAACGCCGTGACTCTCCTATCAGGACACCTAGTTTTAGCCCTGACGCTCTATGGAGTCCCCCGTGTTTGCCGTTCAGAGAAAGTAGATCTTAGTTCCCGAGACCAAACGAGAAAACCGAGAGGAGTGTCGAGTCTTCAAGGTTCGAAGGAACACTCGAAAGTGAGAGTCCACACGGGACATTTCTGACTTCCGGGAGTCCGTAGTCAAGGCATCTGGTAGATGCGAGAAGACTTCCTCTGTGTGGTGGTTCTCTTGCCTGAAAGTCGTTAAGATTCGATTTATATCGAACGAGATCAAGAGAGTAAGAGGCTGAAAGAGAGAACCGGGCTGAGTGAAAAAAGACCACCTCTAGAAGGTTCCTGAACCCAGAAAGAGAATGTTAGTGTAAAACGACGTTCAGGTGTGGTGAAACTGAAGACCGAGAGAGGACAGCGAACAAACCCCTGAGTAAGTTCGTCAGGTACCTTGAAAGTACTGATTGAGCTAATGAGAGATAGTGTCTAAATGTAAGGAGATGCCGAAAATGAGACGACAGTTTACTTCTTAGAAGGGTAAAACTTCCCAGACTTGGCACTTAAAGGTCTCAGGGTATACCGAACTATGAACTGTTAGGTTCAAGATCAAAACGAAGAAAATGAGAAACAAGAAAGTCTCTAAATTTAGATATTGTTTTGTCTTTTTTTTTTTTTTTTTTTTTTTTTGGGGTTTACCAATTTCTATAGAGAACCAATGTTTACCTCTCTTTTTCAAATAAGTCTTAAAAAATTTTTCACTTTTTTTCAGAGTTTTTTAAAAAAATATTATAATTCATAAAAAAATTGTACCTACGTATAAAGTCTTAAGACAAAGATACTCACTCTACTACAAAATAATTCATATAATAAGGATTGACCCGTGAGATTAGTTTCGTATTCAATTGAGTCTTCGTTTCGAGAGTAAAATTATTGTAGAATAAAATTCTATTTGGAATTTTTACTTTAACTTCAAAGACTTTCATTTTTGTCAACCTTACAACGGTTAAAAATTCCTAAGTTGGGTCACATTTCAATTAAGAATCGTCAATATTGGTATCTGGTACATCCAAAAGTTAGGTTAAATTAAGTTATAATATTTGGCGTGTTACACCAAATTTTGGCGACCCCCCTAGCTTTAACATGTGTTGGTCAAAAACGGACCTCTTAGGGTCCCTGCCCCCTCGGACCACCCGACGGCAGATACCCCAGTGTGTCTCAGCCTGTGTTGACTTCACTGAATCGTCGTCGTCGTCGTCGTCGTCGTCGTCGTCGTCGTCGTCGTCGTCAAGATTAAGTTCAAATCCGTTTACAATCTCGTCTGTATATTCGTTTCATGAACTCTTTTCTCCTCAATTAATAATACCGTTACTTCTAATGGAAACAGAACGAGACTTAGGAGATGTGTCACTGACGTTTTCCTATTAAAACAAGGAAACAAGAACTATGGAGAATGTGAGGGACATCGGAAAGGTAGAACGGACATATGTCTATCGTCGGTTCACGGAGGCGGCTGTCACAAGGGAGGTAGAGACGACCTACTGCTACCGCCGTCAGGCGTCGAGGTTTATGGCGACGGAGACATTCACTCGTGCGGTCCTTCGAACGTCTTCTCACCGACGTGAACGGTATTCATTTCGTAGAAAGACGTGTCGACGTAGAGACTGAACGAAGACTACATGCATTAAGGAGGTCTTAACGACACCCCTTCTGTTTTATTATTTTGACCATAGTATATTGTGCAAAAGTATCTTTTTTCTTTAGAGAATACAGCATTGATCTCTAATTCATCGATTTGTCGATTTAACACCCACCAATTTCATTTTTTTACAAAAGGTCTATACTAGTCACTTTTATTGTTAAAATCTATTATATTGGAACTACTTCAATTAATATGTTGAATTTTATTAAATTCAAAAACTATTAAAGTACGGGATGTTTAATTAAAATTATTTAAGGTAATATAAAAATGGATGTTAAACGGTCATGATTACCCAGTTACACATATGTAAAGGTTCTAATTCTATAATTTCTGAAAGAACGTGTTTGTCTTTTCCAAGATACCTTTTGTTAACAGTTACTCCCTCTTTTATTTTTCTATTTACATTTTATACTTAAACTTATTAATATTGTTATATACATGGTAAGAGTTTATAGTGATTCTTTTGATTTTTATTGAAACAATTGTCTTTAATTCCGTGTATTGAGGAAACAAGGATTAATATGGAGTGTTTTGTAATATTGATATTTAAGTTAAATTAAAGTTGACATGTAATTATATACTTGATTGTCATTTAACATAACGGTCCATTTAGGTAATCAACGATACTTTTAATTCTTTACTCATCCTGTGTAAGCGTAGAGACTTCTTTAAATGTAAGAATAAATTTACGAAGTGTTATTTTGTTAAGATCAATGATTTTGTGTACGATTTAATTGACCAGTTAGAGTACATTTCTTAGGAAATGAAGGGTGGACCTACTGTTATCTACGGACAGAGTCTACCTCCTTTACGACGGATGTATCGTTCTGGGACTTGGTAGCGACGTCGTTATACTAGGACGCCTCGTGGAGAACCACTTCGTCTAGGACATCCACAACAGCAAGGACGAGGAAATCCTTGTGGATGGTCTTCCCTTTTTCTACTTCTTATGTCAAGTTCTTCTTTACTCTTTACATAAATTACGTAGTAGTAAGGACACTACTAAGGGCACCATTCGAAAAAATCTCTTCTTGTCGATGTCGTCGTCTGTACATGTTCATCAGGACTATAAAGATTCTAAATCAGTTTCGTCAGTAAGAGTTTAACCTTTCCTACATAATCTTATATCTTCCCCTTGACCTTTCCACTCGTCTTCATGTTTTTAGGGTCACGGTCTCTAACACTATATAATAAGGGACCCCTTTAAGTGACGACAGTCCTCGGTTACTAATATTATCACTATTTATTGTTGGTAGAAAAATTTTAGGTCATACGTAGTTTCCGAAGAAACGACGGGTTTCTATAAGTAGTCAAACAAATAAGTGAGAAAGTAAGTTAATATTTAGAAATCCTTAAATCCCCATATGTTTCTATTTAATCTGTGGGGAGACCTTTGTCCTAAATGTAGAGTTGAAATTCTCGTCTATCTATAATTTTTGACATATGTAAATTCTACATGTTACACTACAAAACTACGTACATATTTGTGACACTTTACTAATAGTATTAGTTTGATTCTTTGTACAGGTGGTAGAGGGTAAAAACAGTTTTTAAAATTTTTCTAAAAATTTTTCGTGTCTATCCATAGTCTTGGGGGACTCACTTTGTGATTCGATAGTTACCGTTCTCTGTCTTCTGGGATGGACTCGTTTTGTTCCTCGACGTTTATTCTTATTTACATGTATGACCCCTGGTACCTTGTTAATTTCTCATACTTCAGTGTTGTACCTCCAAGAACTTTTTCTCTTTATACAAATTAGTCCTCCAATAACTCACTAATAATGACTCGTCCTTTGACTGTATTTCTTTCTTCACATACTTCTACTACTAAAACTATGATTCCCGTCTCACTCAATGTACCTTATTGTCTGACTATAACTACTACCTAGACAAATGATATTCTCCTTACACTCTGTCGTTCTTTGTCTTGATTTTACTTTGTCATCCTTACATCCCTTTCCGTCTCTACATTCTTAGTAAACATTCCTTTTTGTTACCTTTGTAAAAACATTTTTCCAATTGCACTTCCCATTCGGTATATACTAATACCAAAGATCGGATCTTTGATGTTCTTTCCATTGTCTCTTTTTCTCGTCAACCAATTTCTGTCATTCCCTTAGACCGATTGTAGTGAAACCCGTTTGACTCAACTTTTAATGTCATCTTATGGATCTTTCTACGAAAAATTCGTCAATTTTAATATCCGTCGTGTATTCGTGAAACTAATTATGACTGGTAGAGTAATTGATTTTTAGAACCAGATTAGTTAAATGAATATTATAGGACATGTAATAGAAAGAATAGTTGTAAGAGGATCCGTTTCTGACGGTAATAAAAAAAAATTTCTTTCTTATATTTCATAGTGAAATTAAATATGACCTATTAGTAAAAAAAGAAAAAAAATAAATGAAAATTAACCTCCTATTAGCGAAATGTCATAACGTAACCAAAGTCGGTATATAGTGGTACTTAGTCGGTATCCATGTGCATACAGGGGAGGAAGAATTTGGAGGGAGGGTGGAAGGTGGGATAGGGTGGGGAGATCCAATAGTGTCTCGCGGTCTACACTCGAGGGACACAGTATGTCGTTTAAAGATAGTCGATAGATTAAAATCTAATTAACCGGTAAAATTAGATATAATTATAAGAGTAGAATGTAATTATGCTATTACATACGCAGAGTCACGATGAGAGAGTCAACCAGGGTGGGAGAGGAAGGGGGTGACACCGGTGTTCGGACGAGAGGGACAAACACAGAGATGACGACGGATGTTTTTGTATTTTGAGTTAAACCTGTTCCCGACATATATAATATAAATGGTACCTAAAAGGTTGAACTATTAATAGACCTAATTCTAAATAAAAGGACTTCTTTAGGACTTACAATTTAAACCTACCTTATTATAAAGCCCCTTCTTCATGTACCTTTACCGAGTGTTTTAGGACTTTTTGCTTTTCTTTTATAACATTTTAGTGTTCTCTTAATATACGTTTGTTCTAGGGTTTGTTCAATTAACAGGAAAATAACTAAAGACAGAGTAATTTGTCCCACTTTGGTTCTTTAGTGGACAATTAAATTTTATAATGTTCTTCAATTAATTAATCGTTTTACCCCCCATCTCTAAAGATGTATAAAACAATAGTTTCGTCTTCTTTTCTTCCTGTCTTTGATTAAGAGGGAAACTTTTTCGATATGATTTCTGGTTTCTTTTTCAATCAATTATTCCAAAACTTTAAAAATCGTCTTTTTATTCCTTTCCACCGTCGATAAAGTCCAATATTACCTTTTATTTCGAAAGGGAGTTGTCATTTCTACACGAGTCGAAGACTTTTCGAAGTTTTATTAAAGATATGGGTATAGTCGTCGTCGGGTACTCTTGTCGACTTTCGGAACAACCGTCGTATGATACTTTCTATTGAGACGACTCTTTGGAAATCCCTTTTAGTTTTCCCTAGTAAAGAAAACTTGATCTAACGAGACTAATATCATAAAGTCAATGACCTCATTAGTGACACTTCTTGACGGTACAATACTCATTTGAATATTTTCGTTTGTAAGTCTAGTTTACTCTTCTCGGTTCTTCACCTTAGATAATCTTGTGTTCAAATCACTATAACGACAGTCAGTTACCTTTGCTCATAAGAGATAGGGAGAAGTTAAGACATACACTTTCTGTCTTACCCCTCTTAATTCTCTTTATTTGTTCACTCAGTTTTTACTTTTTATTCGTTCTGTGTCCTGATTAAATGAACTACATGTATATATAAATTTATAGTGATATTTTCGTATTGGACCTTTCTTATAAACGTCGACATAGGACTGACCGCTTAAGCTTGACAGAGGTCGTAGGGTCACATGGCTTCGACAGATTCGTGGTTCCGTAGTAACTTGGAATTGCCATTGATTTTGTTTCGTTTGTTCTTTTCCCAATTGGGTCTTCTTGTCTAGAGGTTTAAATACGAACAAAAGATTCATATCAATTTAAGACTTATAGATCCTTGACTGACCTCCAACAGACTAATTCTATGTCGTCTCAGTTACTCCGTAAGAATGGAGGTGTTGACCATGGAAGTCTTTTCAAGACTGACGGACTGATTTCCCTTTTTTTCTCTGTGGTTCGAAGGTCCGAAGTGATGAACGTCTTCTTTTCACGGGAGTCTTGAGTTTTCCTTTACAACGACGGGTGTCCGGTGTCTCAAAGTCAAGTCAAGTCAACGAGTCAGCACAGGCTGAGAAACACTGGGGTACTTAGCGTCGTGTGATCCGGAGGGACAGGAAGTGGTAGAGGGCCTCAAGTGAGTCTGAGTGCAGGTAGTTCAGGCACTACGGTAGGTCGGTAGAGTAGGAGCCAACAGGGGAAGAGGAGGACGCGGGTTAGGGAGGGTCGTAGTCTCAGAAAAGGTTACTCAGTTGAGAAGTGTACTCCACCGGTTTCATGACCTCGAAGTCGAAATGGTAGAAATCAGTGATATTTTAAACATTGTTCTAATTGGATGAATATGTATCAATTCTCACATAAAAACAATTCTAAAATGGGTGGTAGAGTGAGTCTTTGGTGGGTGAGATATTCGAAGGTCAACGGAATTGAACTCTCGACTGTCTAACTAGAAGATACTGATCAGGTTCTAATTCTCGTCAAATAGAAGGATTTATCAAAAACGACTACTAGGACATTCAAGTCAAGTCAAGTCAACGAGTCAGCACAGGCTGAGAAACGTTGGGGTATTTGACGTCGTGTGGTCCGGAGGGACAGGTAGTGGTTGAGGGCCTCAGGTGGGTTTGGGTACATGTAGTTCAGCTACTACGGTAGGTTGTTAAAGTAGGAGAAAGCAGGGGAAGAGGAGGACGGGGGTTAGAAGGGGTCGTAGTCCCAGAAAAGGTTACTCAGTCGAGAAGCGTAGTCCACCGGTTTTATAACCTCAAAGTCGAAGTTGTAGTCAGGAAGGTTACTTGTGGGTCCTGACTAGAGAAAATCTACATAACCACCCTAGAGGAACGTCAGGTTCCCTGAGAGTTCTCAGAAGAGGTTGTGGTGTCAAGTTTTCGTAGTTAAGAAGCCGTAAGTCAAAAGAAATATTAGGTTGAGAGTGTAGGTATGTACTGGTGTCCTTTTTGGTATCGGAACTGATCTACCTGGAAACAACCGTTTCATTACAGAGACGAAAAATTATACGACAGATCCAACCAGTATTGAAAAGAAGGTTCCTCATTCACAGAAAATTAAGGTACCGACGTTAGTGGTAGACGTCACTAAAACCTCGGGGGGTTTTATCAGTCGGTGACAGAGGTGACAAAGGGGTAGATAGACGGTACTTCACTACCCTGGTCTACGGTACTAGAAGCAAAAGACTTACAACGCGAAATTCGGTTGAAAAGGTAATAGGAGAAAGTGAAAGTAGTTCTCCGAGACATCAAGAAGTGAAAGACGGTATTCCCACCACAGTAGACGAATAGACTCCAATAACTATAAAGAGGGCCGTTAGAACTAAGGTCGAACACGAAGGAGGTCGGGTAACGAAGAGTACTACATGAGACGTATATTCAATTTATTCGTCTCACTGTTATATGTCGGAACTACATGAGGAAAAGGATAAACCTTGGTCAGACAACAAGGTACAGGTCAAGATTGACAACGAAGGACTGGACGTATATCCAAAGAGTTCTCCGTCCAGTCCACCAGACCATAAGGGTAGAGAAAGTCTTAGGAGATTCTGTGGGACCCTTTATTTTTTAGGGATATCAGGGAGTAGTGGTCAGTGAGGATCCATAGAGAATCCACACAAAAATCTGTAAGTTTTCTTCTATATAAACTTTAAAGACCATAAAGAGGAATAAAAGATTTATGGTAAAAGTTAAAAGGTGATTCCTTTAGGGTTTACAAAAGGACGTCTTTCTATCCCATATGGTTGATAGTTCTCTTTTCAGTTCACCCGTCGAATACAATTTATTATTATCGTCAATTACAAATGAATCATGAATAAGACACAAGAATTTATGGAATAATTAACTTGAGAAACATCTTGTTCCAGAGTTATTGTCCCTGAGTTTAAAGAGATATCGATATTTATATTGTCAAAGGGAAAAACAGTGGTATTTTCTTGGTTGGTAATGTCTTATCGATTGTAAATGATTCGTGAATCATCCCCGGTCCTTATAAGATTCATGTTGTATCCAAAGAAGAGTCCATGAGTACTTTGTCAATACTCAACAGGATGTTAATGTCATATAAGAATATGTCTACTTTAATAAATTCCGTGTCTCTTCAGTACGTTGAGTAAATTCTGGTGTTTTGAACATTGACCGTTTCGACCTCTGACGAAGAATTCTTAATTCTTTCGACTTAGATTAAAGGATGATGTAAAGTCTTCAAACCCGACCTTGATAAAAAAGGATACTACCTGTATTTACTAATGTGAATTATCTATATAAAACGTTTCGAGATGAATCCCCTTGACAGTGTATTTTGTTCTTCCTTTAGTTTTTACAGGTGTCATTGGATAAAATTTTTCTATTCTTAGATTTGTACTTTTTACGGTCCGTTCAAGACATTCTCACTAATTGTGGAATACAGACTTGTTCTCTAATTAAATCCCATTGTTTTCAACGTTTTCTAATAAAACATATTACCTTAAAGTTCTCTAAAAACGAAGATGTACATCGTCTACGATTTAAGATCTTTTACGATTTAACTCGAGTATATTTATCAAGTATCCGTCCATTCACTCTTTTAAGCCTCTTTCACTACCGTTGGGTGAGGTGATCAGAACGGACCTTTTAGGGTACCTACCTCCTCGGACCATCCGACGTCAGGTACCCCAGCGATCCTCAGCCTGTACTGACTCACTGAAGGGAAAGTGAAAAGTGAAAGTACGTAACCTCTTCCTTTACCGTTGGGTGAGGCCATAAGAACGGACCTCTTAGGGTCCCTACCCCCTCGGACCACCCGACGGCAGATACCCCAGTGTGTCTCAGCCTGTACTGACTTCGTTGAATCGTCGTTCACTCTTTTAATCTTTCTATAGTTATCTTATAAGTCTTGTGACAAAAGGAATGTTTCTAATATTTGTCGAGAAGCGAAGGTGTATAGGAAGAATCTTGCTTAAATGTCAAACCAAACTTCATTCGACTCGATCTTGGAGAGTAAATTCCCTGTAAGAATGGAAAAGTCGTAATCTCGCTTACGTGAAATGTTTTATACCAAGACGAACTGGTTCACAAAGGTAGTCAAACGAATTACTGCGGACGTTATGTTTCGTTATATCAATCGTGACAGAGAGTAAGGTTTGACCTTTGTTTACTGAATACTACAACCATTTTATACGTTTTTGTTCACTATTTGTGTCTTGGTCCAAACAAAGACTTTTCGTTTAACACATGTTACGGTATGACTAATTTGACTCCGGTCAATTCCTGTTCCTACCGTCAAATTGGAATTTCGACTCTCTGACCGTTATTAAAATATCAGCAGATTTATATATTGCCCCCGAAACGTCTACCGATATACCATTTCTCAGGTGGACGGTTCGTCCGTTGTAAAGTTAGGGGCCAAACCCTTCTAGGGGACCTTTTCCTTTACCGTTAGATGAGATCATAATAACGGACCCCTTAGGATACCTATCTCCTCGGAGCGTCCAATATCAGGAACCCCAGGGTTTCTCAACCTGTACTGAATCGTTGATGTGTTCAGATGTTATTTAAAAAATGAAAAGAAGTCTAAAGTACTTTGTTAAAATAAGTTTACGTACGTCATAATCTTTCGTTGAAACCCTTTTGGTAAGTCATCCCGTCGTCAGGGGTTGGAAAGACTGTGTTTCCTGGTCCAAGTACCTTCTGTCAAAAAAGTACTTGACCTCGGCCCTCCCTCCCCCTATCAAAGTCCTACTAAGTTCACGTAATGTAACTAACACTTGAAATAAAGATAATAGTACTGTAGTCGAGGTGGAGTCTAATAGTCCGTAATCTAGAGTCTCCGACCCCTGAGGACGTCATCTTATAGGTCCTTCCATCATCAGAGGACAAAGTTAAAATTGGAAATTCATACATTGCTACAAGGGAGAAGGTAAAGACTACGACTAACAAACACGAAACGGACAAAAAAGGTCCAATCAGATTGACCTCCAAATATTTAAAAGACTATAAAAGTTTCTTGGTCGAAAAATTAAAGTAATCCAAAAGAGAATAATAAAAAGACAAAAAGTAAAGTAACTACAAAGATGAAATATTAAAGTGAGGACAAACGAAACCCAAACTACAAAAAGAAAAAGATCAAAGGATCCCATCTTGGAATCTAATGACTGAACTCCGGAAAAGAAAAGTAAAAAATAAAGTAACTAACAAAGATGAAATAGTAAAGTGAGGACAAACGAAACCCAAATTACAAGAACGAAAAGATCAAAAGATCCCTTCTTGGAATCTAATGACTACACTCCGAAAATGAAAAAGATTATTCTCTTAAATAAGAATATTTAATTGGAAGCTTATGATGAAATCGACGTGACGTGTTTAAAACTACGAAATAAGAGTAAATAAAAATTTTATGAAATTTTAAAAAAGAAGGGGAACTGATATATTTCTCAATGTTATCATATTTGAATGTAAATCGGGGAGGGAAGAAAACACGATGAAACAGGTATACAGAAGAAATATGGAATGTTGTATGATAATAAAACAGAAGATGTTAGTTAATTGAAAAAAATTTCCAAGTTTCTCTTTTTTGAAAAATATCAATGTAAGACAGGAAGACCGTTAGAATTACAAAACATATCTAGGTTTAAGACACCAAAAGAGTAGTAAAAATAGGGTTTAAATCGTAAGAATATAACATCTAAAGGACCTTCACTTTAGAGAGTTGAAGACAAACAGATTTTTTCAGAGATTGGAAGTAATGAGTGAACATGTCTCTTAAAATCTCACTGTTAAAAAAAAAAGAAAGTCCGAAAATTTTTATGATGAGAACTTAAGACCAAAAGTATCAAATACTACTCTTTGTATAACAATAAGAATAAAAGTAAAGTATCTTGTATTTATAGAAAAAAAGAAACCAACATAAATTTTAAAAGAAAAAATTGACCGAAATCGTTAAACTACACTACACAGAACTATACGAACCGCCCCACCCCACCCCCACAAAACGAACCCTGAACAACTCAAAGAAACTATAAACTCGAATATAATAATTATTTTAAGTCTTTTATAAAAACAGTAATAAAGAAGTTTTAAAAAAGACATAGGGGGAGAAAACGGAAAGGAAGAATCTACAGTTAATGTAGATACAAGTTACTGAATTATAAAAGGGTGTTCGGTGATTACGAAAAAAAGTAAAAAAAGGGGGTAGTAATAAATAATGTAGAGAGACGTAAAATTTCATTTACATTTGAGATTAAGTGATGAAGCCGTGATTAGGGTTGATCAAATAGAGTAAAGGTTTATAATGTTAAAATTAGAGACTTTACTAATTAGTAAACTCAGAAAAAGGATAGAAGAAAAAAAAGAGTAATAATAAGTGTAAAAAGTATATAGAGACCTGTATAAATATACCAAATATTTATCGATAAACTCTAGGAGTAGATGATAAAGGTAGTAGAGACAACAAAAATGTTAGACAAAGATTACTAATTAAAAAGACAGAACAATACCCACCAAGAAAGGGACTAAGAAGTGTACGGATTATTAAAGTCTAACCTGTGACCTCACTAAAATATAAGAAACTAAAACGACATAAAGAAATCTCTCGTTGTCTGTCAACGGGGACCCCAACTCAATGTGACCTAGCAAAACTGAGAAAGTCCTGAATGAAAATAATTCGAAACACTCCCATCCAAGTCTCGTTTTGGAAGACGTAAACGAACCCGAGGGAGAAGGACCCGATGTCGTTTGATAGAAACACGTCATTGGACCCTGAACGGAGTAAATAAAGGGAAAAGAGTCTCTAGTCTTAGGACATTACGAATAACAGACTATTGATTTTTGTGAGATAAAAATGGAAAACGGATCAAAAGATCTACAAGTATTATCTTCCCGTTAAGGATATAGTCAATTAGGAAGTACTCAAGATGTTAAAGTGAAATTACTTTTATTTGTAAGTAAGTGTTCTTCCCACACTTCAGTATCTGTAGACCGACGGTAGATAGAGGTAGTGAAGATTAAAGGAGTAGACATGTTATTCTTACTACCATAAATAAAGTGTCTTAACCTCCTTTTTGTCTATTGCGTATACATATTTATAAATTATTCCTTATACCTTTTACATCATGTAAGTAGTAATACAAAGACCTACCATTTACTGAAAGTAAACAAAAACAAGTGACATAAAAGATTTATTATTTTTCAAATCTTTTTAATTAAGTAATGACAATATTATAAATTGTTACATAATCTTTGTAATGTCTACTGAGAAACATTTACAATTTATGTTATGTACTTATATTAGACTTTTATAGGTATTAAGGACTTAAACCCCCTAAAATTCCCTGTAATATCCTGATATTAATTCGAAAATAATATCATCGATATTGCTCATAAGAAGTCTAATTTCTGACTCAAACTATTTCTCCGTGGACATTTTCTTGATTCTACTATTTTGTTTCCTGTGTTGTCGAATTACCAAGATCAGAAGGATTAGTACGTTTCCTCTGATTACGCAGGAATCTATTTATCCCGGTTCGTTGTGGAGAGAGAAAAATTTATTAGTTTATGGTAATTGGGTATCCTAATACTAAATTCTTCGAAACACATTTTAAGTACCGTCTCGAAGGTTGTATATAAGTTAACAGAAAGGAAATTGAAATAATCCTGGATCATTCAATAAACCGAGAATTTAGAATATATATATATATAAAAAAAAAAACTTCTTTTTTGTAAACTGATTCATCGAAAATATCTTAGTTTAAAAAGAGACCCGGATACCACTTTTAACAGATTTTATTTTACTGTAAAGATCGAATATCCAGCCTCTTCCGTTGACGTGGGGTGAGGTCATGAGAACGGACCTTTTAAGGTACCTGTCTCCTCGGACCACCCGACGTCAGGTACCCCAGTGATTCTCAGCCTGTGCTGACTTCGCTGTATCGTCGTCGTCGTCGTCGAATATCCAACTTCTTGACACGAATATATTTAGTTTGTTCTAGTATAGGTCACTGTACAATAATCTATTAAATGTAAATCTATAGGACCTAATTTTTCCTTGTGACCTTTTCACGATTTTTTATCTTTATATCGACGACGATTCGACGATTCAGTGAAGTCAGCACAGGCTGAGACACTCTGGGGTATCTACCGTCGGGTGGTCCGAGGGGGCAGGGACCCTAAGAGGTCCGTTCTTGCGACCTCACCCAACGGTAAAGGAAGAGGTTACGTACTTTCACTTTTCACTTTCATTTCAGCGAGTCAGCACAGGCTGAGAATCGCTGGGGTACCTGACGTCGGGTGGTCCGAGGAGACAGGTACCCTAAAAGGTCCGTTCTCATGACCTCACCCCACGGTAACGGAAGAGATCTTTATATCGATAGTCATCTATTTCTTTAAAAATCAATTGTTACGAAATCAATCATGACGAAGACACTCACTATTTCCTGTTCCATCTTATTTCAATAGATTTTGTGGTAATGGGAAGTCTAAAAGTCGAGTAAAAGTATTTATAGATCGTTTACTTGTCTTATAATCTCTGTTAGACTATTCTTGTCCTTTTTACTTCTCATAAAACTTTAATTAAGACCTCCGCTAAACCAATTAAATAATACTAGCATAAATAAGGATTTACGTGTCGGTATTATTCTACTAGATCTAACGATATATATATTTTGATTTTGTTTTTCAGTTCTTTTTAGAATGTTAAGGTAAATCAATTTATTACTACCTTCATCGTACTCCAAATTTATATGTCTCTTTTTTTTGTATGTAGTAACATAATTGTCACGGTGTAGACCCGTCAGTTGAAAGACCACGAAAAGAGAAGTTCGACTTATATTGCTTAAGGAGAAACCCTATGCATGATGGGTCTCTACTTGTTTTCGTGGACTAAAAAGAGGGTAGAAACCATGAAGGTTGGTTTTCCTGGTAAGATGTATTGAAAAATCAGTGTACTTAGAACGTCTAGCGAAACTGGAATACTAAAGTTAGACTTGTTTTCTCTAAGGAGAAACAATTTTTATTTTCCCTTTTTTTCATTTATCCTTTATTGGACTTTGACCCGTGACTACGACCCTCCAAAGAAGAAGAACACGTTTACTTCTTCTCTGAACCATTACGCTAGGACATCCCAGTTAGAACAGTCTACGAAATTTCTGAAATGAAGATCGTTTACGACTTTTTGTCTCCCTTCTTTATTTTAAGAAGTGTATTTAACTAGATTCTTATCCTTTTTGTTTCAACATTCGGTCACAAATAATAAGGATACATACTGACGCCACTTATACCCTCTAATTATAAGTTATAGGTGAGATGGGTAGAAGACGAAAGACCGTCTTCCACTAGTCGATTTTTCTTTGACGTAAAGAGTTTGAGAATGTAGAGTCAAAGACCTACACTAAATTCAAGGTGTTAAAGGTGTGTAATTTGACCCTTCCAGATTGGTTCCGTCTAAGTTCCCTAATCTAGACTATCTGTCTCACGGACTTCTTGATACCTGTCTCCAAGCACTGTAACATGTCCTCCGTCCCTAGTTATGGTAGGGGTTCCTTTTCTTTACGTTTTTCTGTTTTACCGACAGACTCCTCCGGAATGTTTATCGACACTCTTCTTCTCTTCGTTTTCCGTTCCCTCTTTTCCTTTCTATGTGGGTAAACTTACGTCTCAAGGTTTCTTATCGTTCCTCTCTATTCTTTCGGAAGGCGTCACTAGTTACGTTTCTTTATCTGCTTTTGTTATTTTGCCCTTTCAGATCTCTAAAGAAATTCTTTTAGTCTCGATGGTCACCTTGTAAAGTACGTTTCTACCCGTGTTATTTCCTGTCTTTACCATACCTGGATTGTCTTCGTCTTCTATAATTCTCCTCCACCGTTCTTATGTGCCTTCTTGACATGTTTTTACTAGAAGTGCTGGGTCTATTAGTACCACACTAGTGGTTGGATCTCGGTCTGTAGGACCTTACGCTTCAGTTCACCCGGAATCCTTCGTAGTGATGCTTGTTTCGATCACCTCCACTACCTTAAGGTCAACTCGACAAAGTTTAGGACTTTCTACTACGACACTTTCACGACGTGAGTTATACGGTCGTTTAAACCTTTTGAGTAGTCCCCGGTGTCCTGACCTTTTCCAGTCAAAAGTAACGTCAAGGTTTCTTTCCGTTACGGTCTCTTACGAGTTTGATGGTGTAAAAACTTGAGTAGAGTGTACGATCATTTCATTACGAGTTTTAAGAGATTTGGCCCGAAGTTGTCCTGTACTTGACACTTGAAGGTCTACAAGTTCGACCAAAATCTTTTCCATCTCCTTGGTCTCTAGTTTAACGGTTGTATGTGACCTCGTAGTTTTTTCGTTCTCTCAAGGTCTTTTTGTAGATGAAGACGAAATAACTGATACGGTTTCGGAAACTGACACACCTGGTGTTGTTTGATACCTTTTAAGAATTTCTCTACCCTGATAGTCTGGTGGACTGGACGGAGAATTCTTTAGACATACGTCCAGTCCTTCGTTGTCAATCTGACCTGTACCTTGTTGACTGACCAAGGTTTATCCTTTTCCTCATGCAGTTCCGACATATAACAGTGGGACGAATAAATTGAATATACGTCTCATGTAGTACTCTTTGCAACCCGACCTACTTCGTGTTCGACCTTAGTTCTGCGACGACGACGACGATTCAGCGAAGTCAACACAGGCTGAGACACGCTGGGGTGTCTGCCGTCGGGTGGTCCGAGGGGGCAGGGACCCTAAGAGGTCCGTTCTTGCGACCTCACCCAACGGTAAAGGAAGATGTTACGTACTTTCACTTTTCACTTTCACTTCATCGAGTCAACACAGGCTGAGAATCGCTGGCGTACCTGACGTCGGATGGTCCGAGGAAGCAGGTACCCTAAAAGGTCCGTTCTCCTGGCCTCGCCCCGCGGTAACGGAAGAGAGAAACGAGATAAGTATCTGTAAGGACCTTTTAAGTCACAAACAATTTTAGCACGGTGTAGTCTTAACACAATTATGCATTTTGTCTTACCCAACCTCTATATAGTAGTGATTGTTGAAAAGTGAATGTCCTTAGAACCACCCTGTAGTTCTACCGACCCTCTTTATAGTTATTGGAGTCTATACGTCTACTGTGTTGCAATACCATCTTTCACTTCTTTTGATTTGTCGGAGAACTGCTTTCACTTTCTCCTCTCACTTTTTCAACCGAATTTTGAGTTGTAAGTCCTTTGATTCTGGTACCGTAGACCAGGGTAGTGAAGTACCGTTTATCTACCCCTTTGTCACCTTTGTCACTGTCTGAAATAAAACCCCCCGAGGTTTTAGTGACGTCTACCGCTGACGTCGGTACTTTAATTTTCTGCGAATGGAGAATCTTCTTCAATACTGGTTGGACCTGTCGTATAATTTTCGTCTCTGTAATGAAACGGTTGTTTGTAGGTAGATCAGTCTAGATACCAAAAAGGTCATCAGTACATATGTACACTCTCAGCCTGATATTTCTTTCGATTCGGGGCTTCTTAACTACGAAAACTTGACACTACAACCTTTTCTGAGAACTCTCAGGGAACCTGACGTTCCTCTAGGTTGGTCAGGCAGGATTTCCTTTAGTCAGGAGTTATAAGTAACCTTCCTGACTACAACTTCGACTTTGAGGTTATGAAACCGGTGGACTACGTTTCTTGACTGAGTGACCTTTTCTGGGACTGTGACCCTTTCTAACTTCCGTCCTCCTCTTCCCCTGCTGTCTCCTACCCTACCGACCTGTCGTAGTGGTTGAGTTACCTGTACTCAAACTCATTTGAGACCCTCAACCACTACCTGTCCCTCCGGACCCCACGACGTCAGGTACCCCAACGTTTCTCAGTCTGTGACGACTCGATGACTTGACTTGACTAACTTAGTTCCGTCTCCCAAACCGATGATCGAACAAAGACGGTGGTTTGCGCATGTGTTTTCATGAAGTCGGAAGGCACCGGGCACAGGTCGGTGATGAAAACTCTCACAACTCTCCGTCGTACGTCCCGTAGACACAACAGTCACGTTGAGATCATTTTCGTGGAATCATGTCTTCGGTTATTAATATCGTCGAAGAGGTACTCGGACCTCCGTCCACGTTTCTAGCGTCGAAGGAGTAAACGATCGAAAACCTCATATCGACTCCAGTCAAGACGAGAGATTGAAGACTACTACAGACATTCGTGGTGAAACTTAATTCTGGGAAATATGAATTTTTCCCCCGAAGGGACCACCCAGTCTACCATTTCTTAGATGGGAGTTACGTTTTCTAGACCTAAGTGAGGGACCCAGTCCTTCTAGGGGACCTCTTCCCTTCCCGATGGGTGAGGTCATAAGAACGGATCTCTTAAGGTACGTGTCTCCTCGGACCACCCGATGTTAAGTACCTCAACGTTTCTCGACCTGTGGTTCCTCGTCATAAAAGAAGAAAATGATGAATTTGTATAGGTGTCACTAATAATTGAACGTTAACTTAGGACTGGATATCTCTGTTATTTAATTTAAGTTAGGGATCTGATATGTCATTCATTCGGTCCTTGTGTATTTGTCCTTTTTTTTTATGTCAGGGAATAGTTGGACGTAGGAATTCAGGATTAATAATTAGAAGTATTCTATCCTGAATGTGTATTTCGTTGACTTCTTATGTTTTGTCCCATAATCGTTTCCTAAAACCTCGAGGAAAATCGGTTAGTGACTAGTTAAAACTTTTAGGATGATTAAATGCCGTCACTCAAACAGTTACCTTTCTTGTATAGAGATGACTACGTGTTGGAATACAATAAATATTTCGACTTTTTCAAAGTAACATACTCTTCGTCTCTAAACTCAATTTTCGTACTATTTATATCTTCTGATTTGTCATAATTAAAACTGTTATATTTGTAGTTTTTTATTTTTGAAGGTTCACCATTATATTCATATTATGTGTAAATTTACTAAGATGGATTCCTTTTTCTTTAAAGGTTGTTTGTGAATAGTAGATATATATTCTTGCCATTTTTTTTTTTTCGAATTTTCTTGTACAGGGTACTAGTATTTACTCGTCTTCTGAAGTTGTCTGTCAAGAGTTTTATATGTACTGTTCATTGTATTACTTTTGGTTAGAGCGAAATTAGTTTCTTTGTGTGGAAAAGAAATTCCTCTAAATAACGTGTAAGTTAACCGTTTGTATATTTCTGACTAGTTTAAGTCATATGTATTTTGTCCGTATAAATACATAACAAGAATCCTCACTTTTAGGAATAATTGAAGGACTATAATTCGTTAAAGTACAGATCCATAAATAGATTCCTTTCTATCTTATATTGAACACTGTTACATGAAGTTTTTATATCACTTTTTAAGACTGATCTCTATTGCTTGATGTGCTTTGAAAAAAGTATTTCAAGTAGGTGTGTTGACTTGTGACATGTCGAGGATTTTTATGATATTTGGATATAAGACTGTAACTTTTTTAGACGTTTATGAGAACTGGTTTTTTTCAGTGTGTTTTGTTGTTATATAGATGTATTTATATATTACCATACACACACAATTTAAAAGTTTCAAAAATGAATTCAACTTTAGGAAGGGAAGTCCTTAAATTAACCTTTTCAGTTTGTTTGTTTGTTTGGGTTATGTTTTTTAGGTGTAAGTAAGAATAGAGGTCTAGAAAGGTTAAAAAAGTAAACAAACCTTATAATCTGAAAATTTACCCAATTAAAGAGAATCATAAGTTGAATCTCGAATTTATGGATTTAAAAAAGTATTTCAATAATGAACGTATGGGGTTTTCGTCGGATGGACATACGATTATTATACAGTAAAGTAGAAGGAGAAACGTATATTATAGTAGATTTAGAAAATGACAAAAAGAGAAAGAGACTTTCTTAGTGATGTTCTCTCGTGCTCAAGAACCTGATCTGACAGATAGGGACGTGATTGTTACAGATGTTGTCACAGACCAAGACGTACACGGCACGAGTCAACGAGTCAGCACAGACTGAGAAACGTTTGGGTGTCTGACATCGGGTGGTCCGAGACGACAGGTATCTCTACGAGGTCCGTTCGTGTGACCTCACCCAACGGTACGGGAGGAGGTCCCCTAGAAGGGTTGGGTCCCTGACTTGGGTCCCAACCCAGTTAGAGGACGTAACGTCCGTCTAAGAAATGGCACACTCGGTGGTCCCTTCGGGGACTAAGACGTTTGAGTCATTTATAATCGACCCACTTGTTTTCTTACCAATTGTTCATTACTAAAAAGTTGTTACAAAGGAGTCTGAATACGGGTACTTTGAGTAGTACTAATCTAGATAGTTCTTTATAAGTTACTAATGATGTCTAGGCCAAGATAAGATTCACCAGTCTTATGTGACGTAAGTTCATGTTCCTTTGCCTGATATTCCTGTAATTTTTTTTTAATTACTACTAGAGTCCCAATAAGACTAAATACTTCTATTTTGTCGCGTTCCTTCTTACCTCTATATTCCGTCTCGTCTTGTTCCGTCACCTGTCCTCCGATTCTTACGTTCTTTCTCTATTTTGGTCAATTCCCTGCCGAAGTTATCTTGTCGTACTACACTGTTCCTGACTTTACGTCCAGGTTCTAGATCGTCCTTTGTCTATTGCCTAAATTAAGGAAAGAATCCAAAAGACAAGTAATAGATGAAATAAGGAAAGAATTGAGGTAGAAGTAACAAATCAAATAAGTCTAATCAGTTAAGTAAGAAAAAATTTGTTAATAAATGACGGACGACACGTTCCACGACATCTATATTTCTAATTCTTCTATAACGAGTACGACAATTTCTCTTGATTTTATCTATTATTTGAATAGAAGTTCCAAACTCGGACTCACTGATGTTTTAAGTCCTCCCCTCCCTGTGTCGTTTTAGAGAATCCCGTATTCAGACTCTATACTCGTCCTACAGTGTCATCTCTACATGTTGTCACCTTGACGCCCATTTTCTGATCTTTAAATTTCCGTCTAGTTTAATATTTCTATATAAATTATCTTCACTAACTACCAAAGTTCCATACTCTCCCTTTCATAAGAGATCTTCTTTTTTCATGATAGTTTTGTCTTGATATAATTGTCTCCCGATTCCCGACAACCTCCAATGTACACAAATTATAAACGGACACAAATAAGTCTTAACATCTTTTTTTTTTTTCGTAAGATTTAGGACGGAAATAGCTATTTTACTCTACGATCTCCACGGGAATTATGTTCACTGACTTAGAATAAAGGTCATCGTTATTTTCAACATCCTTATACATGTAGTTACTAAGTGTGAGTTCCATTCTTTCGTCAAAGTCTAAAGTATTTTCTCGTTTTCCCCCTTTTTCAAATCCAATAGACGTAACGACGACGAAGGAAGGTGTGGTGTATATTTTGATTGAATTACGTTGTCTTTCTTGAACAAGTCTTTACTGGTACCAGTTACTCCTAGATCCTAGACGATTAAATTAAAACATTTATATTTTTAAATAAAACAGAACCAAACTTGATCTGACTTTCTTTGTTCGTTTTGTAAGTGATTCGTATTAATCTTTTTTATTCCATATAAATTTATTCCCATCCTTTGTTTCTACTTCTCACTCCAATGATTAGTTTGATGTGTAATATGTATATACATACATGTGTATATTCGGTGTTTAAGTTGAGATTGTAAAACCATCTTTTGTACTTCTTTTATTAACAAAATGACTCATGATTAGCACGTGTACCCGACGGGACCACCGAGTCACCACTTATGGACGACGGGTACGTCCTCCGTCTCCAAACTAGGGACCCGGTCCTTCTAGGAGACCTCATCCTTTACCGTTGGATGAGGTCCTAAGAAAAAAAAAAAAAAAAGGGTGAGGTCCTAAGAACGGACCCTTTAGGGTACCTGTCTCCTCGGACCATGTGAGGTCAGGTGTCCCAGTGTTTTCTCGACCTGTACTGAATCGTTGTTGTTATTAGTACGTGTATGGTTTATATACATAAAGAAGGATTGCACATAATAGGGAGTGTAATGTTTACTTCTCTGTCTTCAATTCTGTTCAATCTCTTAAATGAGGTTTCTAGTCTCTCGTTCATTGTTGTCTAGGTAGTAAACTTACATCCAGTCAAAATGAGGTTCCACATATGAGAGTATCTGATACGACGGAGAGATTATAATTTATATACATGAACTTATGTGTTTTGTACATATGGACACCGCCTAAGTACAGTTACACACAGTTCATTAATCGGAGGTTAATTTTATTTATTTAAATATGAAATTTTTTTCGTATATGTTCTGTGATTTTATTTGTTATCGATATAAATTAAAACTTTTTAACTCTTTGTCTACCCTAAGGACACTAACTACTGACTTACCATAATGACTGAAGTCTACATAGATTGTATAAGAACAACTGATAGTATACTTCAAGTTCTTCAATGTTTTGTTACATATATATCTATGTTCCTCAGTGAGACGACATGTCGTCTTTAATTATGTAAAATTTAGTTATCAAATTAATTTTTCTTTATTCAATAGGTAGACTTCTCTTACTTTTCTTGTCCCGTTTGTGATCTGGGTGTCCACCGTAAGTTTTATGATTTTCCGAGTTCTCTGTCACTTCCTTTTTTTTCTGTTTACTTGTTACTGTTTATAAACTGTTTCTTGTACCATACCGGAGGAGAAGAGAGATGTATTTTACAAAGTACTATTCTTGTATTAGTGTTTGGTGAGTCATTTAAAAGAAACACCAAATTTTGTGTAAACGGTGATGGTGTCTGGTGTAGTCGTTACGTAAGTTAAAAGAAACCTTTATATTCCGTTGAGTTCATCTTCCTTTTTGATGTCTAAGTAAAAGAACAAAGAATTTGATCTCTTGAAACTCTTATTTGTCGGGAAAAAGTCAAGAAGATTTTAGAGACTTAATACAAGTAATTGTTTCAATTACTGTCCTGAGGAAACCTTCCCGTGTTCTCTTTCTTTTTGAGATTCTAACAAGAAGTCATTTAGATTATTTGTAAAACCGTGCATTATTCTCATTCGTTTAATGTTCAGGACCCGGTTTAATACGGGTAACACAATATTCTAAAGATACCAACTTTTTTGATACTTTAAATTCAAAGTCATAGGTATTTATTTCAAAATAACCTTATATCAGTGTCGGTAAGTCAATGTATAACAGATGTCGACGTAAACACGATACTGTCGTCTCGGTTCATCAATATTGGGTCTGGTCTACTCGGACGGTTCAGATTGACCTGGAAATGTCTTTTTGGTCCGATTGATTACAATTACTACTACTGTCTTTAATAAAAATTTAGTCTATTTTAAAATTTTAAAAATTAATCTATTTTAAGTCTTACAGAGGAATTGGACTAAATTCCTCTTTACTTTTTTAGATACGTCTCAGTTAATGAGTTGTTTTTAAATGTAGATATAAGTCTTCGAAAAGTTTGTGATCTTTCACTCTATATAGTGTTTATAAATGGTCGTAATTCGAAACGGTAAAGTATTATTGTAGGTCGTAATAAAGATTTTACCAAAATTGACTTGTATGTGTTAGACATAAAACCCATGTTTATTCTATATAGAACAAATACTAAAGATATCTAACAGACGTACTTATTATTTTTTTTTAGTACTTCACTCCGTGTTTCCTTTTTTATAAAAGTATTATGAGTGGAAACCTTCGGGTCCAAACCTAAACTTTAAAAACAAAGAGGATATCTCTGTTTAGAATGTAATCTTCTTTTTTTTTTTTTTTTGTAGCTTTTCTACTTAAAGTTCAAGAGATGTTTTTCTTGTAATATATGTGTGAAGGTTCAATATCCAGGAAATTTATTTTTGTGACAGATTAAGTTGATTCGTCCGTGGAAACCCTTCCTTCCTATTCGTTTAATTTCTGTACGGACGAGGTATTATGTCCATGTTTGTCTGACTCGAACTACTAGTCATTGTATTACATCTAAGTTTCGAGTTCAAAGTAAAAGAAAACCTGGGATTCTCCCGAGACGTAAGAATTGAATGTCTCCGGAACAAAGACAGTAAAATTTGAATTTTTCTACGGATTAAAGTACTTAATAATTTTACATGAAAAGTGATTCTGAATACTAGAAGGTAAAAGTCTTTGATATTTAAGACGAGACGAGAAGGAATAAGTATTAACTTATAGTGTGAAGCTAGTTTGGAAAAAAAAAAAAATTACCGATGTTTTTTCCTTATTTTGGGTCACGAATACTTGTACCCGACCCCTTAGTCCTTCTGGACCCGAACAACTTAGACTCGAGATAGTGGATGGTTCCATACTAAAATTAGAGAAATTTTGAACCAAAGTAATACATTGTCACATTTTACTATAGTTGGAGTGTCTCAACGATACTCCTAATTTACTCAAATAAGTGTTAAGATCTTACATCGTACTGTATATTTAACTCGGATAATTGTGACAATTCTCTACTAAATCCCTAATTCTTTATATTAGGTCAGTGTGAAGATCGATTACTAGTTTTTTATAGGAAACCTTCACTAAATTTATATAACTATACCCATCCATTCTTGAAAAATGACCAGATGGTACGTACCAATTATGGATATGGGACTTTGGTCAAGATGTAGTCCATTCCTCTTTGTCGTCCAAACCGTTCATAATGCATAGTGGTATGTCCACGGGGAACTTGTTGTGCTCAAATCTGACATTCCCAGGTCAATGTGTACCTTAAGAAAGTTGTACTTGATGTTGGCATGATGAACTAGACTCTAACCGACTTAGACACCTACACCTTAGTGTCTATGACTCCTCGTCACCTATACCTCCCGACTGATATTCTTTGTGTGTTTAAAAGGTAACACATCTTCCGACCGTAGAGATTGGGTACGTCGCGACTTACCAGTTGACATACACCAGGGTAAGTGGTAAAGCATTCTCTAAATGGACGGGTTGAACAATTCTGACGGTCTTAATTTCCCGTTGACGTCAATTTTTGATCCTTAGAATTTTTTTCGATTGTCATAAACGAGAGAGACCTACATCTCAGACATTTTCTCGTTATTTCTTAGTAGAGGTATTCATATAAGTCAGTACTAGAGGATCATTCTACTTTTGTTTATTTGTTTATGGTCGAAATATTATGTGCTCTGACAGTGTCAAGATTTAAGACTGATGAAAAATTAGAACAAAGTGAATTTTAAGGTGAGTACTTTTATTACGAAGTGTTAATGGAGAGAAGAAAAAATCGGTCTTTTAAATTTAGTCAATATTTTTTCCGTTCGCTATAACAACTAGTTATGATTGCACTCTTAGGGTACCCGAGAGAGGTTCTCAAACGACGATCGACTTAATCGCTTATAGGGTAGAAATAGTTCGTTCCTCCATAATGAACTATCAAATGAGACCGCTTAGGGTCAAGACGGTAAGGTCCGTTTTAGTTTACAAAGTGACATTTTTAATTTATATTATGTTAAAGGAATTAACTCTGTAGGGATTGTAAGGTCTTTGAAGAAAATTTTCAATTTGTTTCGAAATTTGTGACTTCAATTTTGAAATGAAATTTTTGATTTTGTTTCGAAATTTATGATTTTAATTTTAAATCTTTTTTACGATTTGGTCGTCTTTTGCCAAGATAGTTTCTCTAATGACTAGTTAAACCCGATTAGAAAATCAGAGGGTCTTGGTTTATAAAGATCCTAAGATGGTGTAAGTGTAAGTTTTCATGTACTACTCGTGTGGTATATCGATTTACGTGGTAAATTGTTAGTCATTTAGTATATTACATAATATTCTATGACCGTACAGAAAACAGAAACAAAGTCCAGGTTTTAGGGGTAGGAAATTTTTCATATATAATCGGGTTCACATTGGTGAAGAAACTCAAAATGAAGAAAAGACTCTTATAAGTTACATGCATTTTATCTTTATCTTTGACAAACGAAAAAAGGGACAATTGACAGAAAGTAATCAAATTAAATGTCCGGATATCGGTAACTTGGATTCTTCCGTCTCCTGTCAAAGTATGGTATTTTAAACTACATATATTGTAATAGTTTTGTTATTTTGATATCTTTACTTCTTGTCCAATCACCAACGATCTCTGTCCTTCCCTGTACCTTCTTTTTCTTCTTATGTTTATTCGTCATACTTATTTAAGCAAATACTACTACTTTCTCAAGACGTCCGACTGACACCACGACCAATGTGTTTGGATACAACGACAACAAATCAGTGACTCACCACAGACTGAGATGACACTGGGGTACCTGATATCGGGTGGTCCGAGGAGACAGTCCCCTAAACGGTCCGTTCTTATGACCTCACCCAACGACAAAGGAAGAGATCCCCTAGAAGGGTGGGGTCCCTAACTTGGGTACAAAAGACGTAACCGACCACCTAAGAAATGGTGACTCGGTGGTCCCTCTATTTTAACGTTTCTTTGATGTATATATGTTTGTGTCTAAATAAAATTTACCACTTTTGATATCAGATCAATTATCATTACTTTGTTACATTAAAAGGACCAAAACTGTTACATGATGATGATACATTCTAAGAAAATTCCTTTTGACTTACTTCTCATGTATCCTGAGATATTTGATATAAAGGAAACATGAGAAAAACTTTGATAAATTTTTACCTTATATTGAATTTTATAAATAAAAGGGTAATCAAGAAATGAATTTAATATGGTGAAAAATCTATCGGTCCTGTTATAGAAGTTTTAGAAAATTATCGAAACAAGATAGGAGGACCAGTTCAAAGATTACTTCTTGCTGTCTTTTATTGGTTTGTATTTTTTGAAATGGATATTTTTAAAAGTAGTTATGGTTTTTTAATCTTTGTTGGATTTATCGATTGTTAACCTTTAGTACAGGATTGGTGTGGTTACCCTCAGATATTCCAGTAATTTTTAGTACAGTGTCTTATCAATAAATTACTATATTTTTTAACAGACGTATATAATAGTTTAGATTTATTTCATAACGACGTACCATACCAAAACAAATTCTGTTAATATAAATATGTATACCTTTCTTCTTATGTATGTTCTTTTTAAAATACCCGTTTCATCTGTAAACGAGTTTGTTCTATATACATAGTAGTTTTTTCTATATGTTTAGTGGTTATTCGTGTATTTTTCTACGACTTGTACTAATCCATAGTCCCTTTATGTTTGGTTTTGATGTTCCTCTATGATGAAATTAAGGTAATTCTGTCCGTTATTGTTTTGTTGTTCCTATACCTCTTTAACCTTGGAAATAGGTAATGATCACCCTTCCAAAAAAACAAACAAAAATTCAGAGAGTCAGCACAGACTGAGAAACGCTGGGGTACCTGTCACCTCGGATGATCGGTGATCCTGTCGAGGTGACAGGTACCCTAAAAGATCCGTTCTTATGACCTCACCCGACGGTAAAGGAAGAGGTCCCCTAGAAGGGTTGGGTCCCTGACTTGGGTCCAGAGGACGTAACGTCTCTGTGAAATTGTAGACTCGGTTTCTGATGGAGTTAAGAATCAGGATCTAGTGGTGGTTTAACCAACCAGGTGAGAATGTAAATACTGAGTGATTAATCCTTATAAGGTATCCATTCTAGGTTTTGGAGATGAGTCATATATGTTCGATTATTAAAGTACTGAGTAAACTAAAAGATTCATAGATAAAAAAATAGAAGAGGTAGAAGAGTAGTTAAAAGAGATTTTATACAGATTTTATTTGAGTTGTTATGTTGTTTATACTCGACCTTCCTAAAGGACAATTCCGACGATCGACCGGAATAGGACTATTGTAATGAAGTCACGGTTTATAGAAAGAAATAACATACGTTTCCTTTTCTTAGTTCGATCACACTAGTTAAAGAGGTACTTCTTCCCAGAGTATTTACTCGAATATGTGTGTAGAAATACTATAATCTAACAGAAAGGTACTCAAGGATTTAAGTCAATCAACGAACTTGGGTCTTACTAATTAGAATTTGGTTTTATAGTCTGATAAAGTTGATTACATATTTTTGTCTTCGGGTATGTCTAGTGGAGTCTGTAGGTTTTGACTTTCGTCATGTTTCTTTGTGTTTGCCCTTAAGGGACCACCAGGTCACCAATCCTATAACGTGAAAGTGACACCACCGGGTCCAAGTCAAGGATCAACCCCTTAATTCCAGGGTGTTCGGTGTGTGTCGTCAGTTTTTTTTTTTTTTTTTTCCTTCTTTCTTTCAGGTGTTTAATCCTTAATCCTTTAAATATTGGTAATTTAACGAAACCCTTTATGTTGTTCAGTGTCAAGGAAAAAATATACGTTTAGTTCTTTTACTCTAGGAATTCAATCCCTAGAGATTACTGGTCCCATTCTTGTGACGGTCATATGACTTTATTTCGATGTGTCCTAGTGGTCTAAATACTAAAGTGAACAAGAACTCATTTTAGATTGTACGTGTATATTACCACTAAAAACAGTCGTCGGTTGACAGTATGTATGTGATGTTTCTATCTTTCAGTAAGTTAGTAAGTTAAACGACCGTAATTTCTATTCATCGCAACTCCAGTCTATGGACCCGACACTTTCAAGAACATCCAATTTTGTCACTTGGTTCTGAAGAACAATATTCACTATTTCTCAACATTTTTTCAACACCTCGTCTCTTCGCTGTTATATGTAATCTTTCTGTATCATTTAGTTTTACCTTTTGGACTAGTTACTTCAATTTGGTATTAAGATTTATGATTTATCTAGTAGGATTAAAATGACAGAATGGTCCCGTGATTCTTCGAGTTAAGAGAACTACAAGTTTTACATGTGTCTTTTGAAATCTATGATTTGTTACAAGAAAACGAGTAAATTTCATATTAGAAATATTTTATCATACACGTTTCCTTTGTCAAAATAAATGTTTGAGTCTTTTAATGAACATGAACAATGAAAGTTTAAAATGAGTTCTTAAGAAGAACTTTTACCATTTCCATTCGACACCAATGGTGTAAGTAGTTCTTTTCTATAACCTTATAAATTTACACCGTTTTCAAATTTCTTTTCCAAAGTCTACCAAACTATATTTAGTTTAATGAGTCAATAATGAATGGTCATTCTAAAGAGGTACCTTTCTTCGTCTTTTGGGTAATGAAAACGTTTTCTATATTTTACGGTCTTTTCAGAGTCTTTACTTTTGTATACTTGAGTAAAAATTAGTAAGACCCCTTTGAAAAAAATTAACGTGTTGGTAAAATGGTCTTCGTTAGAATCTATTATATGGGATAACAATTGAGATTGGAATAATGTGAAAAATATTTTCAAAATTCTTCCAAAAAATTTTCCAGACTAAAAGAAGTATAAAAATTTCGGGGTTTTCATAATAATGATTCTTGAGCTCGATAAAGAAGACATGAAGGAACTTTTGTATTTGGTTTTTATGAATGACAACCAAAAAAAGTAAATCTCATAAGTACGGGACCTCTAGTCTTTCTCCACAAGACCCTAAAAAGGCTCAATATAGATCACTTATCTTTCGTTTTTAAAAGTTAGTCACGATAGTCTTTGATTTCTGTTTTGTCAAAAAGATTCTCGTTTACTTTAATTATATGAATTTATCGTTTATGACGATTTGTATAGTCTTTGTAGATGTGAACTAGAATCGGTTTTCCGACTCTTCGCTATAGTTTTTGTAGATTTATTTTTATACTTGGTTCATGGTACTGACAATGAAGATTTAAAATCAGTTGTTACTTTGGTTAATCCCTTAAATTATTATTTAAGAAATTTAAGAAGAGGATAAATTTATATAAATCCTTTAGGTTCCCATTGACCCGATTTCCGGATCTTCATGTGTTCAAGAAAAGAATTATAATTTGTAAATTAGTAAAGCACAATTTTTTTAAGAATTAAATAAACGTAGTGAAAAGTCGTTATCATATAACTACTGTACTTAACATCTAAAATGTTTAGCTAATTAGAATATTTCTGTGACTCTTAGTTTCTACTACTTGACGAAGGAGTCTTTATTGTCATAAAAAATTTGTTTTTGAGATTAAATTTTTTATTCGTCTTCTAAACTTATCTGTAAAAAGGGTTTCTTCTACGTGTCTACCGAGTGTTCGTGTATTTTTCTACGAGTTGAAGTAATTAGTGGTCCCTTTACGTTTAGTTTTGGTTTTACTCTGTAGTGAAGTGTGGTCAGTCTTTCCGATAGTAATTTTTTGTGTTTATTATTCACGACCGTTCCTACACCTCTTTCCTTTACGAGTATGTGATGACTACCCCTATATTTAACCACGTCGGTGACACTTTTGTCATACCTCCAAAGAGTTTTTTAATTTTACCTTGATGATATACTAGGTCGTTAAGGTGAGGACCTATGTGTAGACCTTGTTTACTTTTACGAATAAACTTTTCTGTGTACGTGAGTTACAAGTGTCGTCGGGACAAATATTGTCGATTCATTACCTTCGTTGGGTGCACGGATAGTCGGTTGTTGACCTTATTCTTCTACGCCACACACACATACATGTGTGTGTGTGTGTGTGTGTGTGTGTGTGTGTGTGTGTGTGTCTCCGTATAATGAGTCTATGATTTTTTATATTTTATGACGGTAGACGTCGTCACCTCTCTGGATCTTTTATAATACGAATCACTTCATTCAGTCTGTCTCTTTCTGTTTAGGATATATACTGAATATACACCTTAGATTTTTTTTTTTATGGTTACTCATATATACGTTTTGTCGTTGTCTGAGTGTCTATGTCTTTTGTTTGAACATCAATGGTGTGTCCTCTCCCTTCTACCTTCCCTGTGTTATCCCTATATCCTAATTCTCTGTCTCTAATGATATATATTTTATCATTTTCATAAAGATGAACTCTATTTTTAGAACATACACCTTTTATGATTCTCTAAGTGTTTTGTTATAATCCTGATGATAATTTATTCAAGTCGTTTTAATGTTCTATATTCTAGTGGTAAGTTTTTAGGTGAAACAAAGATATGTTATCGTTGATTGTTAACCTTTACTTTAATTCTTTTGTTAAGGTAATTAATATCGTAATTTTATTATATTTTCCTTATTCAACTTGTTTTTTTTTGTTATTAAAATTTTCCTTTAGATTTATTTACCTTTCGGTAGACACGAGTACCTAACCTTTTGAATCATGACAAAATTCTAGCGTTACAAGGACTTAAGTAAATGTCTAGTTACGTTAGAGATAATTTTAAGGTCGACAAAAAAAAAAAATGATTTTACTTATTCGACTGGGATTTTAACTATACCTTTACGTTTACCGGGTCTTATCGTTTTGATTACAACTTTTTTCTCTTGTATCAACCTCCTGAGTATGAAAGACTTACGTTTTGAATGATATTTGTATATCATTGACTCTGTCATACCATGGTCATATTTCTATCCGTCTAGTTACCTTTCCTTGGCTCTCATGTCTTTTTTTGGAAATGTAAATACTAGTTTACTTTAAACTGTTTCCACGGTTCTGTTAAGTCACTCTTTTCTTATTAGAAAGTTGTATTTGACTCTTTTGATCTGTTGGTGTACCTTTTCTTACTTCAACCACTAGGTCACCGATTCTGAAACGGAAGGTTACGTCTTCCGTCCCCAAACTAGGGAACACCCCTTCGATTCTAGGGTGTACGGAGTACCGGTTTTTAAGTTTTGTATTTGTTGTCTTCGTTATGACATTGTTTCTGAAGATTTTGTCAGGTGTAGTTTTTTTTTTTTTTTGTTCTTACTTGAACCTAGTTTCTGGTTTTATATTTACCAGTTTCATGTTTTGAGAATTTTGCACCCTCATTTATAAAGACTGAACCTAATCCGTCATCAAGATATCGATACTGTAGTTTTCTTATTCGTTGGTCTCTCTTTTTTGACTATTTGTCCCTCAATAGTTTTAGATTTTGAAACCCCAAAGTTTCCTAAGATATAGTTCTTTCACTTTTCCGTTAGGTATCTTACCATCTTTTACCGTTTAGTTTATAGACTACTCTTTGAACTTAGATCTTATAATTTTCTTGAAAGTGTTGACTTATTATAATTCTGTTGGGTTAAGAATTTTCTTGTTTCCTATACTTATCCGTAAATAGGTTTCTACTGTTCGTTTGTCGATTATTCATGTATTTTTCTACAAGTCATACTAATCAGTGGTCTCTTTATTTTAATTTTGGTGCTCTGATGAAGTGTGGGGGACACGCATGCCAGATTCATTCAATGACGTCTGCACAGGCTGAGAAACGTTGGGGTACCTCGGTTGGTCCGAGGAGATAGACATCCTAAAAGATTTGTTCTCATGACCTCACCCAACGGTAAAGGAAGAGCAGTGTGGGCGATTGTACTGATATTGTTTTTACCGTCTACTTACAACCGTTCCTGTACATTTTCGACCTTGGAACGTACGTGCGGATACGTTCACGACATACGCGTTGGTAGACGGAGACGCTGGGGTCCCTGACTTCGGGTGGTCCGAGGAGACAGGTACCCTAAGAGATCCGTTCTCATGACCTCACACCACGGCAAAGGAGGAGGTCCCGTAGAAGGGGTGAGACCCTAGCTTGGGTGTAGAGGACACAGAGGACGTGACGATCCACCTGGATGGTGACGTGGTGGACCCTTCAGGAAGTACTTATGTGACGACTTACACTTTACTGTCAATCAAATCTTTTGTCGATCGTCAAGTTCTTTTTTAATTTGTTCTCAATGGTAAACTGGGTCTTTAAGGTGATGATTCATATGTAGGTCCTCTTGACTTCTCCATTGTAGATATGGGTATATTTTTACAATGACCTTTTGTATACAGAACCCTAGTTGTTTAAGTCAATCTTGAAACTTGTTGAAATAAAAGAATGTATAAACTTACGTAACTAAAGTAAAGTGAATAAGTCAAGGATTCGACATCTATGGTTAATAGGAATTCTGTTTAATATGAAAAGATAAGAGGTACGGGTAAGAAAAGAGGACGTATAACTGTGTATTAGTGGAGTCCGGAAAGGAATTATGATGATTGCGTTAAAAGTTAATACACAGGAGATGAATAACTCTAGTGTATCAACAACTAAATACGGAGACGAAAATCGAGTTTTGGACAAAGTTATAGTAAGACTAATAAAGTATCAGAATTTAAACACGACGAAATGACCTAAGCACAAGAATTTAAGAAGAATTTGACATTTGACGAGTATCCCTTAAAAGAAGGGAAAAAACCTCATAGAAGGAACATTTGTGTTATCACACAAAGAAAACACGCGTAAAGAAAATACTATAGTAAATTTGAAAAACTTTTTGGGGAACACTCTGAGATTTACCACTACATTTAGATAAGTATGAAAATAATTAAATTTTAGTATCATGAATAAAGAGTATAAAACAAAGTGTAAATAAAGTGAGAAATTTGAGTAAAAAAAGGGTTATCTACTTCCAAAGAACACGATGAAATTTTCTATTTCTAAGTCCCTTTAGGCACTACCAGGTCATCAATCCTGAGACCCAAAAACGACACCTTCCGTTCCTAAGTTGGGGGTTAGTCCCTTGATTCCAAGGTACTTGTCACGTCTCACAGGGTGAGGGGGTGTTTTTAAGTTGAAAACAATAATGACACAAACAGACATTCCGTCTGGAAGTACAAACAAATGGGTATAACTAAAGGTTTTAAACTATTTATCGACATAAAATGGTTGAGTTATTTTTGTCGAGGGACTGTATGGAGGTCCGAAGTAGTTTTATATATGATCGTATGGAACATACACAAAGACAGCTGGTAAAAGTTTGTCCTTAAGATTAGTATATTGTAAAAATCTTATAAAATTTAATACAATCACGTTCAGAGACATATCCCGTTATCGGTTTCCCGAAACCGTAAGTAATAGTGTAAACTCAGAACGTGACGGGGACACGTCTCTCTGATGGAAAGTCTCTTCCTTTGACTTCGAGACTCTTTGTGGAAGGTGTGTGTCATTGTGTTCCCGATTCACCGTCTCGGTCTTAAACCCGGATCAGGACGGACTGAAGTTTACGGTCCGACAAAGAGTAGAGAGAAACTCTCATTATACTTCCAGGGATGTAGTATTTGATACACGGGACGGTGTTTGGAGTCCAGAAGGTTCTTGACCTCGGAAGGAGTTATAATCCGTTCGTCCGACGACCAAGGGTGAGACTAGACCTCCTTCAGGAATACTTATTCCACACCTGTAAAGGACCCCAAAGATATAAAAATAAAAATTATAAGAATTAAGGTACTTTTTATCAGAAAAGATGTATAGATATTAAATACAGTCCGAAGTACTATTCGTTAATTAGAAAATTTAACACCGTTTTAAATGTGTGACATTTTGTATAAGTAACATTCGTATGTCAACCAGTTCATATCCCTTTTTGACGTTGGCTTCTTCTATATGACTCACTGATTATTTCGACCGTCAGAAATTTCTCGGATCCCTAGTAAGTATATAGAAGAAAAGATTCACATACGAATTTGGAGAACTGACAAAAATTAACTTGACAAAGAGAATAACGTCAAAAAGGTATAAAATAGAAACTCAGGTAATAGTCAATACATAATATTTAATAATACTTGTAACAAAGAGTCCGACATTCTACGAAAAAGAAAATTGTTATAGAACTTTCAAAAGTTAAAACTACTTGAAGTTATTAATTATAGTCAAAAAAAAGAAAATATGAAGTACGAGAATACAAGGTAGATTATTTAAAACAGGGTTCTGACGTTTCTAGAAGAGAGTCCAAAGAAGACATTTAAATTGTAAAATAAGAAACGTTTCTCGACATACTGGGTAAAGTTCAATTACAAATACATATTATATTCCATTCCTAGTTTCAAGAGAACTTGTAAGATAAACGGTACTTCACTACCCAAACCTACGGTTCTAGAATCAAAAAACTGACAACTTAAAATTCGGTCGAAAAAGTACGAGGAGAAAGTGAAAGTAATTCTCCGAGAAATCAAGAAGAAGCAAAAGACGGTATTCCCACCACAGTAGACGTATAGACTCCAATAACTATGAAGAGGGCCGTTAGAACTAAAGTCGAACACGAAGTAGGTGGGGTCGAAAAGAACATTGTAACAGATTAAAACCAAAATCTCATTAATATATCCGGAGTTCTATACTAAGCATATCATAAGGAACGAGGAAACAAAAGACCTTATCGACTCGTCTTGACCATAATAAGAAAAGAATTTGCAAAAGTTTTATTTTGACCAATAGGTTTGATAAACTCAAACCTGAAAAGACAAAGGTACACACCCTTCTAAAATGAATACTTAGGTTAGTGACTATCTTCTGATTTATTTAAGAGATAAAAAAGAACCTAGTTAAAACTATTGAACAATTGTAAGTTCCGTAAATATATAAAGTAGATTCGACGACTTATAAGAAGGTATTTATAAGTAATAGAGAGGAGTTAGAAAACTACAGATATGGTATACATTTACAGAGTAAGTAAAGTTTATTGTCATAAAAACAGAAGAGAGTATAAAGAACTAGTCTTACCGATCTTGATGTGACAGGTCCATGTCATCGGTGGTCGTTATACACCGGTAAGTTTAAATTCGACTAAATTAATTTAAAGTCAAAATTTAATTTTTTTTTTTGAAGTCCACAAATTATTGTTTTACACCGATTACCAATGTCAAAACTTCTCGTATCGACCTCTTGTAAAAGTAGGAGTGTCTTTCAAGATGACTAGTCATGACCTTGAGTTCGAAATAATTAAAGTTTTTAACTAGAAAACCAAAGGTGACTAAAAGAGACAGCGAAAGAGACGACAGCCGAAAGATAAGTCACCAAAATCAAGGAAATGAAGGAAGATGAATAAAACCCAAATTATACGAGAAGAAAAACATCGAAGTATTTCATTTGCGAATCTAGTGACTAAAAATTGGAATAAAGAAAAGAATCTATTCCTAAATTTCGATAGTCAAAAGAAGTTTCGTGAGATCAACGTAATGTGTTATTTAATATATGTAATATTTAACGACCAGGGAGTAGAACAAGTACTTGTGATCAGAGAATATAGGGTTCTTCCAGTCTTCATACCCAAATTTAACTTCATTGTAAGATAGTGTGGGAGGGAGTAAGAAAGAAAAGGGTCGTAGAATAAAGAAGGGAAAGGTCCCGAGGACTAGAAACATCCTCAATGTCGAGTACGAGGATTCTTGGGATTAAAGAAGGGGGAGAAGATTAAAGGAGGGACGTTTAGAGTCTCTCTAAACATCTCTCTTCCACCCTCTGGTCTTTACTTTACCTCCTCGTTCTCGGTGTTATCGAAAGTACAGATTTAGAGTTTCCAATGTATGACAGTGAAGAGGGTGTAAGTTAAACAATCTTCCTTTAGTGATTCATGATGTACACGGAAAAGTTACCTCCTCGTAGTTTTTTGGCTACCTGTATAAAATTTGGGGGTCTTGTTATAGTATTAAAAAATGGGATTTTTTTAGTATATAGAAAAATTTTCTTGATCTATTCCTTTCTTTTATACATGTCAGTATAAAAATATGTACACATAATGAAGGCCAAAGAAATAAGGAATATTGTTAAGTGTCTAGTCATGTGATCTCATGTCTAGTTTGGGTGACGGATAAAAACGTACCGGACATTCGATTTTCTCTAAAATTAAAAATTTACTGACTACCTTTTTTTAGTTACTTTGTCATGAAAACACTGTACACCTTTAATATACCTTAAATTTATTGTCACAGATATTCTAAAATAACCTTACATCGGTGTGAGTAAATAAATACATAAGAGATATTGCGGAAAGTCTTGACTCAACAAAGTTGTGTTGTACACTGGGTGTTTCGGATTTTATCAATGGTAGACTGAGAAACACCTTTTGTAAATGGTTGGAGATGATATGTAAGTTCAATGGTAGACTACAGTAAAGGAAAATTGGATTTCTTAAAGGTAATAAAGAGAAGAACCTTGTATATAATACTTCTTTTAAGGGAGTCTAATAGTCTAATAGATAAATATACTTTTACAGAAATAACGTCGAAGAAAAAATTTCAAAAAAAAAATTACAAAAATAAATAAACCGACGAGGTCCAGAATCAACGTCGTGCGTCTTAGAAACTTGAAGTTAGAGGTGACGTCATGTATCCTAGAAAGTCAACACCGTATGTTTGAGAATCAACACGGTACACCCTAGCTCAAGGGACTGGTCCCTAGTTTGGCTCGGGGAACGTAACCCTCCCGTCTGAGAATCGGTGACCTGGTGGTAGTCCCTTCAGAGATCAAGTCGAAGTAAAAACTTTCTATGAAAAGAATTAACTACTAACTTGTAACGCCTACTGCGTAACATTATTGTTACTTAAGGGCAATACAAAAAGACGTCTGAACTAAAAAGAAGATTTTCTGTTAATTGAACAGACAGGTGTTTCATATTTGATATCGAAAATATCGATAAAAACAAAAGACCCAGAACACAACAAGATGACCTAAAATTTAAAGTCGGAGGTAATGAAAGTTACTCGTCTGTCCACAATTAGTATAGTAATATTCGTTCAGAGTAAAATAACATGAAGTGAAATAGTACGAAACCTCTATGACGTAAAAAATGTTCTTCTAAACACCGTTGGGACACAACTCGTATAGATAGTCGTGTCAAAAAGGTTGTCGTAAACGAGTGTATCACAGAGACACAGTGCAAAACTATTACAAACATTATAAAGTTTCAAAAGGTAATAATATTATAAACAATGTCACTAGACACTAGTCACTAGAGACTACATTGATGATCAGGGACTTCCGAACCTAATATCAAGGGTAAAAAAATCGTTATTTCATAAAAATTAATTCCATATAGTAAAAAAAGGTTGTATTTTGATAACTTATTAACCATCTAATGTCATATCGTATTTATATGGAAAATACACATGACCCTTTGGTTTTTTAAGTACACTGAGGGAAGTGACACTATAAACGAAATAATGTCACTAGATCTTAGTCGAGACTTTGACGAGTCTCCATACGGACGTAAGAGGATATAAATTACATTAAAGGAGACCCGACGAAAGTTCTAAAGGAAAAATAAAGACCGTAAATCGTTAGACGGATGTTACACAGATCATCGTCAAAAGAAAACATAACCAAGACCCACCTCCAGTGACTAACGGAAATTTGAGGTTCAATCAAAAAGAGTTTATACTCATCAAAAATAGATGGTAAAGTCGGTGATATCAAAAAACGGAGAAAGACAGAGTGGAGATGAAGACCCTAAGATTGATTTCTGTCATGCTTAAATCGATAGGGGATTCTCCTCGATACTTCTCTATTGTTTTCCTGTAGTCAAGTTTTTTAGTCATTTGACGTGAACACAAAAAGTTTTTAATAGAGGATAAACCAAACGTTAAGATAAATGAATAAATAAAAAATAGAAAAACCGGTATAACATACCGTACGTCCTAGAATTAAGGACTGATCCCTAACTTGGACATAGGAGACGTGACTCTCGTGTCTCAGAATTGGTGACCCGACAGTCCCTTCACCTAATATGATGAGAAGTTGTCTCGAGGATGTCAGAGGGGGTTTATGAGTCTTGTCAGTCGGTCCATACCTACCGAGATTCAAACCCATAATCGGAAAACCGTCGAGAGAGGTAAGGTCCTAAAAGGAGGATTTACAGTTCGAAGAAACGGTCAGGAGTTGAATCAGGAGACTGTGAAGTTTGGTCATATCAACACCAAAAGACAAAGAGCTCGATACCCTCAACCCCTCATGGAACACATTTATCGGTGTTTAAGGGTTAAGAATGGGTGATGAATGGGTACCTGAAGGGACCACCGAGTCTGTCATTTCACAGACGAATGTTACGCTCTCTGGCCCCAAGTTAGGGACTGAGTCCTTCTAGAGGACGTCTTCCTTTACCGTTGGGTGAGGTCGTGAGAACAAACCTTTTAGCGTAACTGCCTCCTCGGACTATCCGATGTCAAGTACCCCAGTGTTTCTCAGCCTGTACTGACTCGCCGAAGTGAAAGAAAGAAAGATGGGTGATGAAATGAAAGAAATTTCCTATTTGAAGGGTGATCAAAGACGAAAAAAAACCAGACAATCATAAAAACGAGAAAAGATCACAAAAATTATTTGACAATGGAATTTTAAAAAAAGGTCCAAAATGGTAACGATGGACACCGTCCCAAGTAAATGGAGTGGATAAGTGGTAATGATAATGTATTGTGATCAATCAGGGGATTAAAAAAATTTTGTTAGAGGGTTTGAACTTAAATATTAAAATATATAATATTTTAAAATTAATAACCATCATGATATTACCTACCCTTATGGTCTGGTGGACTGGACGGAGAACTCTTTGGACATATGTCCAGTCCTTCGTTGTCAATCTTGACCTGTACCTTGTTGTTTAATCAAGGTTTATCCTTTTCCTCATGTAGTTCCGACATATAACAGTGGTACGAATAAATTGAATATACGTCTCATGTAGTACTCTTTGGGACCCGACCTTCTTCGTGTTCGACCTTAGTTCTAACACCCCTCTTTATAGTCAGTGGAGTCTATACGTCTACTGTGGTGGGAATACCGTCTTTCACTTCTCCTTGATTTTTCGGAGAACTACTTTCACTTTCTCTTCTCACTTTTTCAACCGAATTTCGAGTTGTAAGTCTTTTGCTTCTAGTACCGTAGACCAGGGTAGTGAAGTACCGTCTATCTACCCCTTTGTCATCTTTGTCACCGACTGAAATAAAAAGACCCGAGACTTTAATGACGTCTACCACTAACGTCACTACTTTAATTTTCTGTGAATGAGGAACCTTCCTTGCAATACTGGTTGGATCTAGCATATAAGTTTTCGTCTCTATAATGAAACGGTTGTTTCCAGACAGATCAGTTCCGATACCAAAAAGGTCATCAGTATATACCTACACTCTCAACCTGACACTTCTTTCGACTCGCGGCTTCTTAACTACGAAAACTTGACACCACAACCTCTTCTGAGAGCTCTCAGGGGACCTGACGTTCCTCTAGGTTGGTCAGGTAAGATTTCCTCTAGTCAGGACCCACAAGAAACCTTCCTTACTACGACTTCGACTTTGAGGTTATGAAACCGGTGGAGTATGCTTCTCAACTGAGTAACCTTTTCTGAGACTACTACCCTCTCTAACCCCCGTCCTCCTCTTCCCCTACTGTCTCCTACTCTACCGACCTACCGTAGTGACTGAACTACCTGTACTCAGACTCATTTGAGGTCCTCGACCACTACCTGTCCCTCGGGATCACACGACGCTAAGTACCCCAGCGTTTCTCAGCCTGTGCTGACTCGCTGACTTGACTTGACTATTACCTTTTATCGTATTTGATGGATTTCATTACCTTTTCAGGTGAAGGTGTTTACGTCTTTATTTAAACGTTCTCATGTTACATATTATAGGAAGACGTCGAGTACTATTTTAACCACGGAAGAATAAGATGTGGGTATGTATGGATGGACCTTTGTTAGTCCGGACACTCAGTACTTTTAACTGTTTCGTTTATTTGATGACCTTAATAAATTTTCAATTTTTCTATTCACGGGGGAGTTTTCTAAACATCTGACAAAAGTTATTATAGGGGACCTAATTTTCTAAATCTTTTCCTTCTACACATAAACCTTATTTCGGAATATATGGAAAATCTTTGTTCTCGTTATTAATTCTCATTGTAAATTCTACGTAAAAAAATTTAATTTATGAATGGAAACGAAAAGATCTTACTCTTTTATAACATTATTATAAAAAGTTTTACATAATGTGTAAAAGAATATGGTTTTGTCGTGTCATTCTTCTTGACTTCTTTCTTAGGTGTTGTAAACGGAAATCCTTAAGATGAATATAAGAGGAAAATGACTATTAATTTGTGATTATAAGGTACCTTAAAGTTAGTGTCTTAACACTTCAATCGTTTCATTTAGCCACTAGTCATTTTTCGAGTTTTATGTTCTGACTGATTAAGTCCAGATAATATAATGTACGTTTGACGCCTCAATCGTAAGAATTCATAAGAACCATAAGAATTCCTAGGGAAGTAAGAGTCATGTCGTTATCGTTGTCGGTTTGTTGTCATTAAGGTGTTGGTTTTCTTAGGTAAAAGTACGTCTTACTCATCTTGTTTATCTTTTCCTCTTTTACCTCTGGTTCCCGTAGAAAAGTGTGGTTAAAATATAATTTTTTTTTTTTTTTTCCTGTGGGTAATACTAAGATAGTAAGAAGGAATTCGGTTTTGTAATTGACCACCAAAACGAGGTTTGGTCTGTACCGCTTCAGACTATCCTCTTAATATCAGTTTGATTCACCTAAACGGTTACTATGTACTTTCGTTGTGACGACTACAACTTCAAGTTCATATTTATTCGTATTTTTAGTCGTCCTTAAGCTTTCTCTCCTTTAATAACCGTGACAATTTATACAATTAATAGAACTAACACTACTCAAGTGTGTATACAGTTTTGACATACGAAACCGGACGTCAAATAAGATGGAGTTGATCTAAAGTTATTTCAAGTCCTTTTTTAGTTGTGAGTAAAAATGAGTAGTGAACCTATGAAATTTCTGTTTTTACCTTTAGTTAATTTTCAAACATTGGTTCATATTTATTGTTGAGTTCCTAGTATCTATTTATCAGTAGGTTTAATCTTCTTATACATATAATAGAAATATGTATATAGTTAAGAAAGAAATATAGTTCTTTTTCTTACTTTCAGAGTTACCACCATAGGACTCTGAGAGACCAGTTTCCTACTGTCTCCAGTGTAACAGATAAGGTAAATCCAAGGTGGGTCCACATCTTACGAGGACCAAAGGTAAAGGTTTACCTACACTATTGTGTCTCAAATAATTAGTCCTAAACGTCGGAATGACATGAAGAGAAGGAACGTGGAGACATCTTAGAGATTCGAGGAGACCACCTGACCCACAACCTCTTTCGATTATGATAGGTATGAAAAGTTTTGACGTGTACCGCGACATAGTAGTACAGGAATCCTTCGTTTTCTTTTTGTTTTTTTACCTCTTTTCTTTTTCTGTAAAATATTCGGGTGTGGTTGTCTCTTAGTTCCTGTTACGACGGTTGATAAAATTCTCATGTATTTTAACATAGTTCATTAATACCAATTTACACTTATTAAAAAGGTTAATTAAACTTCTTTAATGTGTTTTTCTTTTTTTATTTCCAGGACAAATCCATAAGTTTCATAAGAAAAAGTCATGAGTTGTGCAACAACGCAAGTGTGGTATGATTTTTAGAGATTAAATTTTATGATCCCTTTAATGTTTTTGTTAAACATACCACGGTAAAAAAAATTACCTGAGTAAAAATGGTCCAGCTTTATATTAATCTTATATCAACCGTTGTTACATTCTTTGTAACTACCTTAGGGTTTCTCTTTGTTTGGGTTTTGTTAAATGGTTTTCAATTTGAAAGTGTTTAGAACGTTAATTGGTGTGAACATCCTTTAGGTTCACACAGTTACAACTTTTTCATCTTTCTTTTCGTGGTGTCTTGTCCTTTTGGGTCGTCGTGAAGACATAAATGTTTAGACTTTTGTTTCGACCTCTTAGACAGTTTTAATTGATAACCCTTCTTTCCCTTCTCTCGTGTAAGTTCGTTCCTGGTTTCGGGGTCTAATCACAATGACTTTGTCACCCAATGAGCTCGTCATTTCTCTCTTCCTTCTGACATGGTATTTATAATCCTTATTTACCTAAATTTCTCTTAAGTCCAAAAGGTCCGAACCTTCCACGACTCTTAGTAAATATGCCTCTTGTAGAGATCTCAATCCTGTAATTCAAGTTTACATTCATTGAAACGGAAATTTTGTGTTTTCACTTATCAAATTTTTGTCTATCTCCGTTTAATTCGTTGTGTATTAATACATGATTTCAAGGTGATCATACGTGTATGACATATTAATCCTTCTTCTATGATAGATACTTATCAAGAGTTCCTTCTTAGTAAAATTTTCAATTTGTCTCCGTCTCATTAAGTTTCTCCAAACGTTTCGTACCAAATTAGTTTGATATAAGGAATTTGACCTATGGTTGTGGGTCTCTTATCCGTAGTTGAAAAGCCGATTCCTCTATCTTTGAGTACTACGGTATTGTTATCTAATGTTATCTGTCTGCATCCATATACATAAACATATACACTATATCTATATCAGTCCAATATGTGTTATAAAATTCTTAAGTATGATCAATTAAATTTTTATTCGATTATTTTGTAATAGAGTAAATATATCATACCTCTCAGGTATCAACGTTCACAAGTTACAAAGTTCTCTGTTCAAAATGGTTCATTGGTGGTAAAGAGTTAGTTTTCTATGGAGTTATTTTTATAAGATAAGAGTTATTAGAGGGTGGAACTAACCCACGAACCTCTTCCTTACGAATCCGAGTCTCCTCGGATGTAAACCGATCATTGTACCACCCCATCTCAACCCTCCGATAGTCACCTCCTCCTGGTAAACTCCTTTTTTTGTGGACCACTCAAGATGAGTACGAGATAGGTTTAAAATTAAAAGATTTCAATAGTGGTCTGAAAGTCCAGGAAGGTATAGATTACTATATGTCGCCAGTCTTTATTAAATTCTTTTAATACCATACTTTCACAAAACATATTTTCAAGTCTTATAATTTATATGACTTAATACTACATTAGAATTCAATTTTGAGTGAGTTTTAACTATGTCGGTAACATGAGTATAATCAGAGAGTCAGCACAGGTTGAGAAACGTTCGAGTACCTGACATCGGGTGGTCCGAGGAGACGGGCACCCCTAAGAAGTCCGTTCTTATGATCTCACCCAACGGTACGGGAGGAGGTCCCCTAGAAGGGTTGGGTCCCTAGTTTGGGTCCGGAGAGCATAACGTCCACCTGAGAAATGGTAGACTCGGTGGTTCCTTCGGGACGATTCGTGTCAAAGTTGACCTATTACCCATTAAAAGATAGACACTACCAAGACACAGAATGGCCGTATGGACGTTAAGTCCATACTTACTTTTAAGAAAGTAAAACGAAAGATACGGAAGAAAATTGAGAAATGGTTAAAATTTCTAACGAAATGTGTGAGATTATGACAAAGATTGGGAATTTCACTATAAGGAGAGAAACAACACAAGTAGTCGAGGGACAGTTTTGTCAAACCAAAGGATCCTACCAAAATATTTATGTAAACGTCACCTCAGACTCTGAGCATTTTCCAAATAAATCACAAACGAACACGATCAAAGATCAGATCAGACCTATTAAAGAGTCAGATTCTAATACGTAGTTTGACGTAGTTAAGGGTGCGTACCAATTGTCGGTATTGGGTACGTACCACTTCTATGTCTTGTGATTAAAAAAATCCGTTCGAAACAAAAGTTTGCAATAGGTTCCGGAATGTGTATAACTATTCTAATAAGAACAAGGAGGATCCGTCCCGTTTATTTGTCTTAAAAAGTTAATAGAAAAGTCACTGTCTTTTCAAGTTCGAGAGACTTCGAGGAATATGGTGTATTGTCCCCGAATTAAGGTCGAAGGAACATCGTAAGTTTAGACTTTGGCACAGAGACTAGGACATTGTCAAAGATTTTACGGCCAAAGGTCCCGAAAAAATTTCCATATGAAAATTACCGGTAAAAAATTTCTATTTAAAGTGTATGTCATTTTAAGTGATTAGAGTTCATATGTCAAACCATTCGAATTTGTCAATATAGTACATTAGGAGTTAGTTCTATATCTTGTAAAAGTAGTGGAGTTGATCAAGAACATAAGGGAAGACCATTTATGGTAGGGATAGGGAGGGTCTCAGTTGGTTCATTACTAGATACATAATAAATTGGACAAGAATTTGATTCACTTTAGTATGTCATGTATAAGAAAGTATAAGACCGAACTATTTATAAAAACACTGAGTAAGTAGGATAGTCATCAAATCATAAAATTAACGATTTATTACATTGTTCCATCCTTATATAGTGTTGAACCAATAGCAAAGAAAGTGACTACCTATAAACCTACAAAGGTAAACCCCCAATAATATTTATTTCGGTGTTATCTGTAAGTAAGATACACGTAGACATATATTCTCGAAGTATCTTTGTGTTAAGTGTATCGTGTGTTAAGTGAATAGATTTCACATGTTCTCCCCTCCACTTCAGCGAGTCAGCACAGGTTGAGAAACGCTGGGGCGCCTGACATTGGATGATCCGAAGAGGCAGGTACCCTAAGAGGTCCGTTCTTATGACCTCACCTAACGGTAAAGGAAGAGGTCCCCTAGAAGAGCTGGGTCCCTAACTTGGGCCCAGAGGGCGTAACCTCCGTCTGCGAAATTGGAGACTCGGTGGTCCCTTCGGGGTCTCACATGTTAAGTCTCCAAAAATCATTTTAAGGGTTTCGACAAATTAACAGATTAGTTAAAATCTTATGGAAGTACTATAGTTTCTCTTTGGGATATAAAAATTTGATAGTGAAAGGAAGAGTAAAGGGTCAGAAGGGTGAGGTCAGGATCCGTTTGTGATTGGATATAAGATATATGTCTAAACGGATAAGATCTTTTGACTATATTTACCTTAGTATGTCATACACTGGAAAACACGGAATGAGAAAGTGAATTGTTTACAAAAGTTCGAAGTAGGTGCAACATCGTACAAGATCATGGAGTAAGTAATGTACTTTCTTATCATGAGGTAACATACCTATATCGTCAAACAAATAGGTAAGTTAACGACTACTTATAAACTCAACAAAGATAGTTATAGAAAGCCGATGATAATCATGCAACGATTCTTGTAGTCCATGTTCAAAACAAACTTGTGGACAAAAGTTAAAAAAATCCGTAGATGGATTCTCTCCGTAAGTAATGATCTATTTTACATTGATCGTCCCACAAAATCCGTTTCACCGATGTAGCAAAATGTAAAAGTGATCGTCGTATACTCCGAAGGTTAAAGAGGTGTAGGAATGGTTGTAATAAAGGACAGATGAAATAATGTCGACACTTCACTTCACCATAAGAGTGACACCAAAGTTATACGTAAAGGGACTACTGTATAATATAACTCGTAGAAAAGTACACAAAATAATTGATAAACGTATAGAAGAAATCTATTTACAGAAAAGTCTCGGAAACGGGAAAAATTTTGGTCCAATAATCAAAAGATGATAACTTGACATTCTTTACGAATGCTAGATCTATGGTCAAGGAATAGTCTATGCAAAATATTTATAAAAGATAGTAAGATGCTCAACAGTCAAGAGTTATCACAGGAGACTCCGTGTTTTCAAAAGATAAACCCATTTCAGATTAAATAAACCAACGAATACACAATCCACAGTATGGATTCTTTGGTGACGGATTAGGTTTGACTCTTTACACTTAGGAGGTTGAAAACGGGAAGTACGTGAAGATCTAAGGAAATGTATAGTTAAAACCCTAGTCGGAACAGTTATCCACCCAAAACTGTCCTGATACGACTTAGACATCTAGGTAATAACGGTCGATTGACGTAATTGGGAAAGTTACGTACTTGCGTCTCATAAAAAGGTTATTGACGTCATAAGGAATTTAAAAAAGTTGTTATAAAACGTCAAAACCACTTGTTCGGAACGTTAAGAAAACAATTTAAATGATTATCTTAAAATATGAACAACCACGAGAACATTAATCTCGTGGTTGAATTAAAACAAAAGTCCAAAAAGTAAATATCACATATCTTTATGTTGACTAAAACGTATAAATAAACCTCAGAACGTTGAACTACTCCAGTAAATAATAGAGGTCGTCTAAAAAAAACATCTAAGGAATCCGTTAAAATATGTGTTATCCGGTAGATATTTGTTTTATCAAAGAAGGAAAGGTAAAACCTACAGAAAAGAAAGAAAAGGAACGGACAAATGAGAATGGTCATAGAGGTCCCGTTACAATATATCTTCTACACTTTCGTCTATAGAACAGAATAAAGACTAGAATTCCCTTTTCATAAGTCAATAAGTGGTAGTTTATACCTAAAAAGTGTCCAGGGGAATAGTCCGACTCCTTCAGAAGAAAGATAAGGATTAAACAAGTCGTAAAAATATTACTTTTTGTACTTTTCCATAAGTGAAGACACTCCGGAAAAGACACATACAACTCCACTACTACACTAAAAAGAGGAAATAAGATAGTTACACCACATAATGAGACTGAACTAAAAAGATTCGACTTGATTGGAACGTAAAGACTCATTTAAAGTCATCTATCACCATATTATATAACAAATGTATAACGACTTGAGTCGAATATTCATAAGACAACTGTTAAAAACAACTCCCTATAACCAAACACCAAAAGTAAAGATACTACAGAATAGACCATAGGACCATTGTGACAGAAGTGGTTTTGTCTTGTTTTCGTAAGGGGATAGAAGATAAAGAACCCTTCTCAAATATTTCTTAACCACGATTAAAAAGTAAAGTAATTCATGACCCATTTTAAATAATTACTTAAGTGACAAGAACCGAAACGAGACACCCGTCTAAAAAAAGTATTGATTAGGTTAGAGAAAAGGACACTGTCCGGATAAGTCTGAAAGAAAAAGAAGACTTCAGTCATATATCCGACAATCGTAGAAAGGTCCTTAAAAAGGTAAAGGTGATCTAAAATTAAACGACGGTATGTTGACAAGTATCATAATATTAGGAAAAGTAAAGGTAGTCAAGTTATCGTTGTGGGAGGAAATGAAGGGGTTAAACTGCGAATGAGGAACGTTCTTTTCAATACTGGTTGGATCTATCATATAAGTTTTCGTCTCTGTAATGACACGGTTGATTCCAGGCAGATCGGTTCCGATACCAAAAAGGACATCAGTACATACCTACACTCTCAACCTGACACTTCTCCCGACTCGCGGCTTCTTAACTACGAAAACTTGACACCACAACCTTTTCTGAGAACTCTCAGGGAACCTGACGTTCCTCTAGGTTGGTCAGGTAAGACTTCCTCTAGTTGGGACCCTAAAGAAACCTTCCTTACTACGATTTCGACTTCGAGGTCATGAAACCGGTGAAGTACGCTTCTCAACTAAGTAACCTTTTCTGAGACTACGACCCTCCCTAACCCCCGTCCTCCTCTTCCCCTGTTGGTTGGTTCCTACTCTACCGACCTACCGTAATGCCTGAGCTACCTGGACTCACTTGAGGCCCTCTACCACTACCTGTCCCTCCGGTCCGCACGACGCTAAGTACCCCAGCGTTTCTCATCCTGTACTGACTCGCTGACTTGACTTGACTTGAAAGAAAAAGAACCAGATGGAGTTCCAAACAGTTAAAACAAATGGAAAAATTTCTTCATCGAAAACGAAAACAAAAGAAGATAAAATAAATAAAGTCTAGAGGAGAAATATTACAGGAAGGATAAAGAAGGAAATCCAAATCGAACGGGAAAAAGGGATCTTAGTATTCCACTCCGTAATCCAATAACTAAACTCTATAAGAAAGAAAAAATTATCTTCATAAACTTGGATATTTAAAAGAAGGTTTGTGACAAAATCGACATAGGGTATTCTAAGCCCACACATAAAAGAACGTAATTAAAGTTTGATAAAAGATTAGAGGGAACACTAAAGGAAACAGAGTGACCAATAATTCTTGAAACAATGAATCAGAGGTGTATACAAATCTCTGTATAATAGAAACAAGGAGATAAGAAAGTTATGTTAGAAGAAAACATGATTTATGTACAATAGATTGTATGACAAATTTGTAAAACCGGTAAATATAATAATGATATAATAAAAAATCGATAAAAGAATTGTCCCTTAATTTTAATCGTAGAACGGAATATTGTTAGATCGGACCTAATTTTTGATGAATTAAAGTTATCATCCATTTTTGAAAGGAGGATATATTGAAGTAAAGGTAGGAGAAGGAAATACGACAATAACAGTACGTTTAATGTCGAAAATTTTACCGGACGGGAGGCTGTCTCTATACATTAATAACAAAAAATATCAACAGAAAATTTAATCTAACCTCCTTTTTTCCAATGTTTTAATAAAAAAAATTCAATGTTTTACATTTTCTATGTAAATATGATAGAAAATGTATCATGTTTGATATTGAAATATCAACGGAAATTACCATGAGAAATAATGTAGTATACGAAAGTTTAATGACAGATACAGGAAAGTAAAGTCGGTCTTGAGGGAAATTGTAAAGGACACCCTGTCGATCATCGTCAGTAAGTCCTAAACAACCGGACCCTTACAGAATTAAAGTGGTAGTAAAACTTCCTATCAAGAACACAGACACATATACACACAAACCCCTAAAAAAAGAAAAAAACCGATGTGATCCAGTAGTGTGGACGTGTCTCCGAAAGACACAACACCTTGTGTCCGAGATCCGTACCCGAGTCGTCAACACTGTGTACCCCCAGTCGACGAGACGCCGTATACACTAGAAGGGACTGGTCCATAGTTTGGGTACAGGGAACGTAACCGTCCGTCTAAGAATTGTTGTTGACCTGGTGGTCCCTTCAGGATTTCCTATCAAAATCACTTATATCTTAAGAACTAACTGTCTGAAAAGAAGGTCGTGAAACCTATACGGTACGGTAACAAGAGATCGGAGTTACCAAAGATTACTAATTAGTTGACAGTAAGTATGACTCCTATGAAACACGTACGCACGTACGATTCAACGAAGTTAGTACAGGCTAAGAAACTCTGAGATACCTGGTGTCAGGTGGTCCGAGGAGACAGGTACCTTAAGAGGTCTGTTCTTATGACCTCACCCACACCCCTGAAAGGACTGGGTCCCTAGTTAGGGTGTAAAGTACAAAGGACGTGACCGTACGGTCAAGAAATGGTGGTCGCGGTGGACCTCTCGGGTCTACACGGCGAAAGTTGTCAGAGAGAAATGGAGATCTATCAAATTAATACTATGTAGATTCAAACTTAGAGACTTAAGTGAGTAGAAAATTAGACAACTCGAAGACTCTACATATCTAATTAAAAGAGTAGTTTGAACTCCTCTGACCCCGGTAATAAAGTACTTTATAAGAAAGACAGGGAAAGGGAGGAAAGGGAGAGTTTTCAAATATACGGAGTACCATAGGGTATCCAGATCTTCGAGATGAATAGAAGAAGTAAGAAATAAGAAGGATAAGAAGTTGAGTTGACTAGACAGAAGTACAAATGGCTAAGACCGAAGACGAATAAGTTTAGACGATGACTGGGGAAGACTTAAAGAGTAAAGTCAATGGCATGTGAAAAAGGGGTGAAGTTTTGACTAAACATACATAGATTTTAAACTATAAGAGGTAGACCAACCTGTAACAAGAGTATGAGAGGAAAACAAGAAGTCTATACCAACGGAAATACAGAAATTTGTATAAATTTTATCAAATTTTTAAGACAGATCGTTATAGTTACGGACCTAAAAAAGTCTCTATCCAAAAATGTCTAAGAAAGAAAGGGGTACATACCTAGTATCACAACATAAAGAAACGTACAGAGTTTTAGAATATATCTTGTAGTCTGTAAAATTTATTATATTGTACCGTTGAGACTTTTAGTGTAAAAAAGAGAGAGGGGTCCTAAATGACAACGACGACTAAGAATATCAACGATAAATAAATCCGGTAATGACTTGATTAAGACGTTCAAACATAAGAGACAGTGTCCACTGGTACCTTCGGAGACGAGTGAATCGAATTATTTGTCGATAACTGACCTCCGTATATAGAAATGTATGGACTTTGGTCATTAAGAGGGTCAGAAACAGTTCCCAGTAACTCACGAATGTAACTTCGTATGTATGTTGTAAATCGATCCGTCAAATCTTGAGACAGAATGGGACGAGTGTCCTTTGGACTTACAATAGGACTCTATTCTTTAGTCCTAGAGAAGTCCAGAAATGACTCGTATCGGGATCCGTGCATGTGTTAGGATACGTGCACGAATCGGTGGATTTAAGGGTACTTATGTGTCTATGAAAAGTATCGGTAATACCTTTGGAGTAAGGAGTCCACAAGGAAAATTTACAAAACTGATCAAAAACGGGGTTGACAATAGATAACGTAGTCTCTCGACGTTGCAAGTTGTTGACAAAGACTGACAAAACCTGTTTTGGGGATCTAGTTTCCAATAAGTATGACCCTTTCGAGATTCAGTCCAATTTTCTATCGGAACATTCACCCCAGAACGTACTTTGATGGTTTATCCAATTTATTACTGTTAAGAGACCCTTACCTCGAGACTTCCTCATGGTCAGGGGAAGATGAGGGAGGTCACATGAGGGTGAAGACTAAAAGTAACGTATAGATCCGATATCCAAAAGTTCCGGTGACTCCCTCCCACCACTCATCACGTTCGAATTTGTGATATTTTACGTGACTGTAATTATTGTAAGTCAGAAAAAAGAACATGCATGTGAAAGGTTTAATGACGTCCGGAAACTACTTAAAGAACTCGAGGTTGTTTCAATAAGACTGTTAAAAACGTTCACAAGAACAACGAAAATACCTTCTCTACGTAAAAGTCTTTAGGACAGAGGGGACGACTTGACTGTAAGTTAGATTTTGGGAATGAGAATTAGTGGTGTGGTATCTCAGATTGTGTCTTACTTAAATTATCATTACCAGTCCCAAAACAACAATTCTTTTTACGTAAATTAACAGAATTCATGACCCATCTTAACTCCTATCTGATGACGTATCTTTGGGATCTGGGTCCCGAATGGTCCACCGTGATCACCATTTCTTGGGTCGACGGTTACGTCCTCTGTAGGATCTAGGACACTCAACAACAAATCAACGGTGCAGTACAGGTTGGGATAAATCCACTTTAGATTTAATCAAAATCATGGACCAATAAAGACCTTTTCCTAGCAGTGACCTTAGGAAGAGGGTGAACTTTTTGTTTACCCTCATGTAATCTCAGTACGTCGGGTGACACACCCTGCCACTTCTCCTTGTCCAATACACCCTTGGTAATTGTGAGAGATGGATGTCTGTGATATACTTACCGAAGTCTAAAAGAGGGACATCTACTTCTGTGACTTACTGTGAAATTTAAGAGTAAGAACGGAGAATGCGGTTACGGTGTCGACTTAAAGGACAGAGAGGGATCAGAAAAATCTACCTAATTTTAAGGAGAAACCGATATAAAAATACATTGAGGTTTTCTTTGTTTATTCGTAGTGACGTGGGTATCGTTGTGTGACATATTGAGTACCAGTTCAATACTAGAGGTGACATGAGAGGTCCGAGAAAGAATAAGTCTTCCTCATTTAGTCTCCGTTCTACCTACTGTGGTGACCTTATCGACAAGAAGGCATGGAGTGACAAGTGGTCTTTTTAGTAATAGTAAAGATTAAAATGGAGGATCGTCCCGGTTGTACCATGGAGTAAGTTTAACGGACAAATGTACTGAGATGATTCTTATAAAATACCACAGGATTATTTGACGATATTGAGTGTTGATATTGTTTAGATAAGAAGTTTGTTAATTAACTTAATTAAAAAAATGAATTTTCAGAATTTTACCGTAACACAAGAGATTATATCTTTAGATATTTTTTTCTTTTTTATTGTCAGTTTTCTTCTAAATTTAAACTATAAGAGTAAACACGAGTCGACCGAACTACTTCTTCTTACAATCTCTTTAGGAATTCTTTTAGTTCTTAAAAAAAAAAAAAAAAACCAAGTCGTTGTTCCATAAAGAACTGTTAATCGATTTTCAGGTGACTATAAATAAAGGAAATTTTCTACAACACCCCTCCCTCCACCCTCCCCCCAAGTACGAACCCTTGCGTACATGTGGGCACCACCTAAGTACAGTTACATACCGTTTTGGTTATGTCATAACATTTCATTTTATTTCATTTTTTTTTTTTTTTTTTCTATGAGAGTTTCCTTCACTTTTATATAACGTGAGACATAAGATGCAAATGAAAGAAGTAATCTTTATTATAAAAACTGTAGAATAAGATTAAGTGTTAGACTTGAACCAATAGAGGACGGAAAGTGTACAAGATGAAGACAAATTTATTAGAGGTTAAGGACAAAGTGAGACTATGTAGACGTAAGATGAATACCACTAATATTTTCAAAATTTAGATGATGAATCAGGTAAAAGTCAATAAAACAATCAAAGATAACACGTAATGATGTTACAAGATTGAAATATTATAGGATTTGAGTGGTCTTTTCTGGTCCACCATTTGCCATGTCTCCCTCCTTTTTGCGATTTAAAACCGTGACTGTGATTATATGTCATTATGTTAATAAGAGACATTGTTTGGACGAGTGAGTCACTAACAGAGTTTTACGTTTACTTGATAGAAAAAAAAAGGATCTATTTTTCCCTTTAAAAATTCAAATACGTTCCCCCTGAAAGATCGTACAACCAGTATGAGAGAAAGAATTGTATCTTCTATCAAAGTGTTCACAAGAGTGAAACACTATTAAGTGACTTGACACAAAAACAAGATGCGTGAAAATACGTATGTACAGTATAGGGTCATATTTTCTTAAATAATGTGCCTTCGAGATACGACCGGTCTTTCTCTTTAGTCTTTTGTTCTTAGATCTTTAATAGTTTCGTCTCTATTATGTCCGAGTCAACTAACTAGTAATCTTCGTAATCATTGTAACGTACAGAAACATGATTATGATTATGTGTGTCTTGGTCGAAAGTGTTTATTATCAAATTTACGGTTTTCTTGTATGTTACATTGAAAATGTCTTTCGTTTCATAAATTATCATTTATATTCTTTTCAAATAACAGAATCAATTTAGAATCATCTTATACATAGTTAAAGGTCTTAACTGTGTAAAAAGTTATAACTATGTATTTAACTACAGGTGGTGTTATTTATTCTGATGTAGAAATTTTTTTTTGCAAAGGAAAATCAAAAAACGACCATTGACATCAGTTATTACGTCATATATAAACTTTCACCGGTTCTTTAATTGAACACTTTCAAGAGTAGTGTATGTTTTTTTACAGACATTGAGACACTACCAACCTTATCACTACCTACCTTAGTAAAGTGTCATATATATTTATGACTTAGTAATACAATATATGGACTTTGATTATATTACAGTATACAGGTAATATGGAGTTAAATTCAAACAAAGTTCAAAAAAAAACGTTTCTATCGGAGAATCTTTATTAAAACCGTTTCCGTTTCGTCAAAATTCTAAAAGGAAGATAAAAGTTTTTTATATATATCAAGATAAGTGTTTCCGGTCAAGCATGTGTAATATTAGACTTCATGTCTTTACTTTAAGTTAATGAAACCGGAGAGTAAAATCTTTATGTTAGAAAGATTATAAAATAAGTAAATTTTTTATATTATCGGTTTAAATTTAAAAGTGACGATTACGTGTACGGTTTTTCCGTGTCTTCATTCGGATCCTCGGGACTTTCATGTTTCACATAGGAGGACGTGAAGACGACTCCGAAGAACCGTCTTCTTACAATGAAATTTCCTAATGTATACATAATCTTTTAGGAGTGAGACGTCGTTCCCAGATTCCAATCTCGATGTCGTCCCCCCCGTGTGTTTTCTCATAGGTCGAAATAGGTAAAGATTGACAATTTCATTTTAAGTCGATTGATTTCATTCGTATTCCTTTGTTTGTAATGTGAAGTGTTGGTCTATGAAATGTTCATAATAGATTAAAATGGGAGTTATAACTTCCATGATAATTGTGAGGTTCATTTTGTCGATTGTCAGTGTTTTAGTCAGTTCTCTTCTCTTCTGTTGACTAAGTTGACTACTGTTGTCTCTACTGTTCACTTCGACCCAATAGGTGGTATGATATGATGGAGGTAGGATTAAAAAGACAGAGGACTAAATACGAAGGTATAATACAAAGTAAACATCATTTTTGATACTGTAATCTTCTTTTGTCTCTTGCCATAGTTATAATTCAAGATATGTTAATGTATTATTAAAGTGAAAACCGAATTCTTAGAATGGTTACAGTCATACGGATTCTTTATTGTCCACGAAATGTGAGTAATAAGGATAGTCATAAATAATTATTATGTGTGTGTGTGTGTATTTCAAATAGTCGTGAGTAATCTAGACTTTGTGCTACAATCCCGTACTAAATTTTTTTTTGTTTTTTGTCTTCGTACCGTCTTATGACTACAGATAACGAATGGTCAAAAAGAGACTTACACAGAAAAGGGTCGAAGGGACTTTCGTTGGTGCCGAGATTTTTTTCGAGCCTCTTGACTGGTAGCCTTTTATCGATGTCCTAGTTAAGGTTAGTAGGGTCTCTATTTACGTAAGAACGATGAAGAGTCTTCTCGATGTTACAGTCCTGCGTATACTAGACATAAAAAAAGGGCCTTTAGGATGTACTTTTTTTATGGTCACAATAAAAACTTTTTTACATAATTCGGTTCTTCTTTTACCCACTGTATAAACTTGTCACCGACTTATTCTCATATCTTCACTAAAGACACAATCGGTCGATCTACCTGGTCTGTCTATAGGAGATATTTCAGGGTAGATTCGGATTTTGATAAATTAAGATATTAAGTAAATTTAATCTTACTTGTAAGGTGGTTGAGTAACGTCGAACAATTTGTAATCAGACCGTCTCTAAGAGATTCTCTGATAGTGTATTTTGTTGTTCTCTCAACTCATTATTTTTCTTCGGTCTTTACTCTTCTGGTCCTTGTTGTAAAGTGAGTTTCCCTTGTGGATGATGGAAATCCACCACGATTCAACGTCCTCAATCCTCTTACAATCATTCTGACTCCAGATCTCGTAAGAGCCGTTCCCACTCTCTCCAAGTTCTTTTCCCTCTATTTATCCGATACGTTCGATACGTTCTGACTCAATCCTCAGACTTGAAATAAGTTCACAGTTCCTTTCGGTGACCTTCCTATTACTGCACTTGATTGGCTACAAAATCTTTGTAGTGACTAACGATGACTTCCTTAATTGACATGTTTCTTACCTCTTTCCATAAGGTTTATTCTCGACTGTCACTGAACCTGATATTCCTACCATGATATCCTTTCCCTTTTACCAATGTATAAACCCTGTAAAAAATCTCCATTCCCGCTTCCTGAACGACCACCTAATCTCGTAACACTCGCTTGCTCTCTTAATCCAATTGTGGACATAAAACCCAAACTCGTTGCTCCATCCACCTCCATGATATATATGATTATACCTCTTCTGAACTCTTTTCTCTTCTATACTATCTTTAACTACTAGTCCTCTATTCAAAACAGGTTCACTTCGATCTCTACCACTTTTATTACTGCTATTGTTCGTTGTAAATAACTCTTCAATGATTCATTTACCGTGTGAAGATTCGTAAAATCTGTTACTCTGTACAACAGAGTAACTTCAAGTAAAGTAGTGGAATTGTTCAGGAACTCTATTTATGTGGAATTGTTCAGGAACTCTACCTATAATAATAATAATAAAATATCTACTCCTTCAACTCAGTGTCTTTCCAATTGATAGAACCGGGGATAGTGTGTCATTACTCTTCTTGTCTCCAAGTTTGTATCGGTGAGTATTGGTGATATGATACAGACGTATGTCTGTAGTTCATCCGTCTACCTGCATAGACGGATCTCAAATTGTCTAAAGTCTTTTGTGTAGACCTATAGTAGTCGTATATGTAAAAATTTCAACCTATTCTAATGGTTTCCTTACATTTATCGGTCAATTTTGGTGAACGGTTACCTCCACTCTCTACTATCTTGTCTTCTTTTACTCAAATTTATGGAGTGTTTTTCTATTCCTCCCGTTCTTTGAATGTGAGGACCTTCTTCCAGGGTCTGACTATGTACCTCAGATCCGTAAACTGATATCGGTGTGGGTCTACCTTCCGACGACGACGATTCAGCGAAGTCAGCACAGACTGAAACACGCTGGGGTATCTGCCGTAGGGTGATCCGAGGAGACAGGGACCCTAAGAGGTCCGTTCTTATGACCTCACCCAACGGTAAAGGAAGAGGTCTACCTTCCTGACCACTCATTTAGTGAAGTACAGTCACGTCGAAGTGTCTTATCGAGATTGAGTCTTAAGGATCTCCCAGTACGGATCATATTATAGTAGTTGGGAGTACAGGTGTTCCGTCGAACCTGAGTAGGACGATGGAAACCCTGAAAGGAAAGGATTATTAAGAACCAAGAGGACTTTTGTCCCCCTTTCCCCTTTGTTCAGTCTTCAGAACCACGAGTCAAACAGGGATTTATGGAAAACTCGTTTTCATATATAATATTTTCAATCGTTTGTACTCCTTCTTAAAAGTTTAGTTTTACGGTCGTCGTCGTTTATGACTCCCGTCTGTCTGTTTACAGTCCGTGATTCAATTCGTGATATGTATTGATTAAATTAAGATTGTTAATGAGTTATTTCATCTAAGTTAATATTTGGTTTGAAGTGACGATTCATTAGTGTCTCTATTTCTTCAAGCAGTCTTCAGTTTGTATTATTCGTAACGATGTCCTTGATTTTGTAGTCAGACGGGATGAGGTTTCTAATAAGACAGGATAAATGTTGATGTGACATTTTAGATTTTAAGATATAGAGAAAAGGTACAACTATCAGTAGTTGTAAAGGGTTACATTACCAGGACAGAGAGACGGAAGTATAAGGATGTAAGGATTCATAATTATTTGATTTAGTGTAGTATTAGTGTAGTAGTAACTTTGAGAAGACAACGAAAGATGTTGTTGTGTCGAACACTGAATGATGAACATAGAACACGATAGGGAAGAGTCAGGGGTGACAACCAAGACATAACTTTTAAGAACTCTCAAAGTAGAACACATGGGTATCAAAGACTAGTAGGATGTAGTCAAATAGAGTTGGTATTAACACCGAATTTGAGATAGATTTACTACTTTGGGTTTAGACATAAAGGTCGAGTCTATAAAGAACAATTCAGACTTTTACGTAAATATGTAAAATTTCCATAGAGTTTGAACTTTCTTTTACAAATTATGATCATAACGAATATACGAAATTTCGTCAGTGATCACTTTAGTACACTTGGATCTTAAGGGAAACATCTTTTAAAATTTAATGACTAAGTTTAATGAATTGTTTGTATCCTAAAAATTCAAAAGGATATAAAAGACCAAAGTCAAAACCACTATAAAAAGTACCTTAAAAGTTGAAATGTGACAGTTTAAATAACCGTTTTGTACAAGTATAGAAGATATCACACATCAACTTAGGCGAATAAACAAAGACGATGGTCGTTAGACACTTCGAAAGAGGAAAGTAATCAATAAGAGACAATAGAAAATGAATGTGTCAAAAGGGAACTTGTTGTACCCCCAATCCTTACGACTGGTTTTGGTGTCGACTTTTAGGAGTATATTGAAATGTCAGTCTAGAAGTATCGTAGATGTCACGACGTAAACACCTAAGTCAGTTAGTGCCCAGTGTGTCATGACGTCGTAGATAAATGACTTTCTACAGATCGTATTTAACAATAAGTCAGCAAGTTATCAAAGACTGGGAAACGTAGGGTACCTGACGTCGTGCGGTCCGAAGGGACAGGGAGTGATAGAGGACCTCAAACGAGTTTAAGTACAGGTAACTCAGCTACTACGGTAGGTTGTTAGAGTAGGAGACAGTGGGAGAAGAGGGGGACGGGAGTCAGAAAGGGTCGTAGTCCCAGAAAAGGTTACTCAGTCGAGAAACACAGTCCACCAGTTTCATAACCTCGAAGTTAAGTCGTAGTCAGGAACGTTACTTGTCAGTCCCAATTAAAGGAAATCCTAACTGACCAAACTATAGGAACGACAGGTTCCCTGAGAGTTCTCATGAGAGGTCGTGGTGTCAAGTTTTCGTACTTAAGAAGCCACGAGTCGGAAGAAATACCAGGTTTAGAGTGTAGGTATGCTCTGATGACCTTTTTGGTATCGAAACTAATCCGCTTGGAAACGACCGATTCACTGACAGATCCAAACAGTATCAAAAACAAGGTTCCTTGTTCTCAAAAAATTACAGTACCGACGTCAGTGGTAGACACCACTAAAACCTCAGGTTCCTATATCAGATAGTGACAAAGGTAAAAAAGGGGTCCAATAAACGGTACTTCACTACCCTGGTCTTCGGTACTAACATCAAAAAACTTACAAATCATAATTCTGTCGAAAAAGTGAGAGGAGAAAGTGGAAGTAGTTCTCCAAGAATTCAAGGAGAAGTGAAGTCCGGTAATCCCCCCACAGTAGACGTATGCACTTCAACAACTATAAAGAGGGTTGTCAGGACTAAAGTCGAATACTAAGTAGGTCGGGTCGTAAAGGGTACTACATGTGACGTGTCTTCAATTTATTCGTCCTACTGTTATATGTCGGAACTACATGTTTAAAAGGTCAAACAACACTAGGTGTATCAGTTTCCGAAATCGCATCAGTTACTTCGTCCACAAAAGGACCTTAAGAGAACGAAAAATATACTGGGTTGTCTACAACCGTAAACGAGAGACCAAGGAGACGGAAAAAATTTAGGTCGAACTTGTGGACCTTCAAGAGTTAAGTTCATGATAACTAAATTTATGATAGAACTAACTTCATGATCGAACTTCCTAAAACTCGTAATGGAACGATCGTACACTGTACTCAAGTTGGTACACCATCAAACTCGTAAGGGACCGTAACGGGAAGAAACCCTGACCTTACTTTTCACTGGAAAAGGTCAGAATACCGGTGACGTCTCATAAGGTTTAAACGACCGTAAAATTCACGTCGTGAAATTGTCGTAGTAGAAAATCCTAAACTTTATTGAGTCGACCTTAAGGTAGTGGAGGTGATCGAAACAAGCATCACTACGAAAAATTCCGGGTGAACTGAAGTGTGGGTTCTACAGACCGAGATCCACTGAATGGTGTGGTGACATCAACATGCCCAGTAATTCTGGAAAGGACATGTCAAGACACATAAGAATGGTGGAGAAGAATTATAGAAGACGAAGACCATCCAAATATATAAAAGACAGGAAATAACTCGGGTAGAAACGTACTTTACAAGGGAACCGTAGAGAATAAAAGAACTTCTGTAGAGATCAGAAAGGGTAAGATAACAAAAGGAGAATAAAGAAACGTAACACGTGAATTCCGAAAAAATTTAGAGAGGAAGGATAAGAAACCTTGAGACGTAACTCTACCGATCTAGAAAGGGAAAGAGTAAACGAAAAGCGAAGAGAAGAAAAGAGTCGATAAACATTCCGTAGGAGTTGGTAAAACGGAAAATCGGGAAAAAAAAAGGAACCCCTACCACCAGAACTAGAGCCGGAGAACATGGTACAGTGCTTAGAAACAGGTATCAAGAAGTTCGTGAGATAGTCTAGATTGGGGAACTTAGATAAACAGTGAAGGTGACATATTAACATTCCTTAAACTAAATCCAGTATGGACTTACTAAATCACCAAAAGGGATGAAATTTCAGACTTCAATCGTTAGTCCTCAAGTACTAGACTCGGTGTCAGTCGAGGACCACAAAAAAAAAAAAAACGACTAACATACATCGAAGAGGTAGAAACCGACGTTTCTTCTATTGGTTAGAGTAAAAGTATAACTGGTAGACCACTACAGGTACACATCTCAGCAAAGAACACAACAACCTTCTTCCACAAACGATACTGGTCATGTAAGAGAACCGCTTTGACAATCGAAACGGGACGAAGTAAAACATGAGGTTCCGGTTTGAACGGACAATGAGGTCTATAGAGAACTGAAGGATAAAAACGTAAGGTCAGGGGATACTACTTTTCTTGTAGAAAAAAAAAAAAAAAAAAAAACCACAAGTAAAATAGTACAGAAAATCCAGAAGTAGCTTGGTAAGTTGAAGTTGAAAAAACCGTAATCACCAACTCTATGTCTGAACATAATGACACTACGACTTACCAAACGGAATCTTTACTTATCTCTAGTAAGACAGCAAAAGCTCTGACGTAGGTTCATGACGTAAAACCTGAGAAGACAACTGATACTCCCGATGAGGTAAAGAACATGCCAAAGAACGGGTAGACTCATCTATATTACCACTAGACTTAATTTAAGTGGGTAAGTTCAGGTAAAATCAAGTGACTAAGGATTTTGTACCTACAAGTGAGAACGGTAGAGGACGAACTGGTGTAGGTTAAATGGGACTAAGTACCTGGATTGTAAGGTCATTATATACGTCATAACAAGAAATATCGTAGTCTGAAATGAAAGTGGTGACCTGTGTGGAGGTTGATACATGTTCACCTGGGGACGTTGACTTTTGATACGACAAGTTCCTAGTAGACATAATAAAAGTCAATGAAAAATTTCCTTGATTGGAAATCGAAACGAGTAAAATAAAAATGATATACAGACGAAAAATAACGTAACTAAAGATCAGAAACGAAATAATAAAGGAAGAAGATCAAATCAAACGACTAAAAGAGATGACAAAACGGTTGGTCAGAAGGAAAGATTGTATATAAAAATTTCAATATTTAGTGACGAAATTTACGTAGAATGTTTAAAACTATGTAATATAGAAGTAATTACAAGTCAAATTTTATAATAGTGAACACTAAAGAAAAAATTAAGTCCCTAATGTATTTTCTTCAAGTGAATTAAATATTTGTGGTTTCTCATAGATCAGTAGAAATGCTGCACGGTTAATCCAGTCAATAAATCGTCACGACAAGTTAAAAAGACAAAAATAACTAAAGTACAGACGTATAAAACAACAATGACTTTCTATACATACTTTTAGATGTTGAAATTCCTATTTGAACAGATCGAGGGGAAAATCGGACTTCACTTCAGTAGTCCATGTATATTGAAGACTAATACAGAAGTAACTTTGTTCGGGGAAAATAACAATACTTCACACGAAGAAACAGAGATTCTTACTAAGAACAGAATTTCGGATGAAACAGGTTATTATTACATTAATGTCCTTGAAACAAAAACAATCCCAGACGGATCACACAGAAAAAGGGTAGGAAAATGAAAGTTGGATAGACTATTATTCTTACTTACTTAGTGTCTGTATTTACGTATATGACATACTAAGATAAATAGACTTTAAAATATTCAATTTTTTTTTTTTTGTTGATTCCTATCTTTTAGTGTCAGTACAAATGGAGACCCATCCCCTCTTACTCGGACCTTCCCCGTACTCTCTTTAGACCTGTGAACTCTAAAGACGTAAAATACATGGAACGATATACTAAAATATCCAGTTCTAAAAAAACAAAATCTGAAATAAAAATATATAACTCTACATTGACTGTGTGTTGTAATTTCATATATTTTATAATTATGACTAAACTGTGTAAACATTTGACATTATACTAATGGTAAAATTTCAATTGTTTGTGGAGGTAATACAGTATGTTAGTAGTAAAAAAACACCATTCTTGTAAATTCTAGACCAGATAGAATCTTTGAAACTTCTGTCACCATATTAGTGTTACGATTGATATTTGTGTCACAAATGATATTAATATTACGACATGTAGTCTTGAGGTCTTTAATTGACGTCCAAAAATAGGAATCGGTCGGAAAGGAGTTGAGGGGGTGGGTGATTATTGGTGGTAAGATGAGACAATAAGATTTACACATAGATTTTTAGACAAGGAAGAGAAAAGGTAGAGTCTTTTATCGTGGAGTTTAAGTGGGTAGTGGATATCGGTCTTCAGTCAATTGATATTAGATAGTTGTGCTAAATCAGTGACGAAGAGGTTTTTATAGAGTATTAGTAGATCTAGAGGAGGTAGATATGACGGTGGAGTCCCCAGGTCAAATGGAATTACAAAGTAACTAGAGGGTCGAGGGTTAGAGAGAGAGACGATAAGAAAGAGAAGACTCTTTAGTTAAAAATTTTTTGTGTATTGTATAGGAGACGAATTTTAAAAAAGTACCGAGGAGTAGTCTTAAAGTTGTTTTTGGTTTGAGGAAATTGAACTAGTTCTTCGGGGTTTCTTGATTCAATGACAGGTAAGAGATGTAACTAAAGTAAGGTGATAGAAGGAACTAGTGATATTAGATCATTACGACTGGATAAAAGTTAATAAAATTGTATAATTTAAGACAGGATAGAGTACCGGATATTCTCAGTAGTAGGGTTGGGGAGTGGTTCCAGTGTAAATGAAGTCTAGTAGAGAGTTTTAAACTCAAAACTTCCCCCACAAGTAATGGATGTTTAATTTTTAGCTGATTAAGTGATGACAGAGAGTATCTTCGATAAGTAATTAAATATGTGGTTCTAGTACAGTCGATTAATTAGTGATCCAGTAAGATTTATGTTTACAGTCTGAGACGCGAAACACAAATCTTACTAGATCACTATTTAATCGTCGTGTCTCAAACTGTACACGAAGCACAAAATTATTTATGAAGAACTTATTTACTTAGTCTCTACTCACTTACTCACCAGAATTAAGACTGAGATTGGAGTTCTAGGTCTTTTTTGTATAACGAGGTGTTATAAGGGGTCGTAGTGATGGAGCGGATCTTTAACGGAAGTTATAGTCCGAATGTATAGTTTACCGACTTCCCATTACCCAAGGAGTTAATGTTTGTTCCCTACCCGTTTTAATACTTCTAAGGAAAGACGTCCTCAATTCAGAGTCGTATAAGTAATCCTCGAGTCCGAGTGTTTATAGGTTTCCATGTACTCCTGTACTCCGGAGTACCTACATCTCTTCTCTTTTTAAGTTAGTTGGTATGTATCTACTTGATCACCCAAAGTCTGTATGGTTACCATAGATAAGAACGTCTAGATTTTTCCGGTAATATGCAGACATTATTGGACATACTCCTTCCTTAGACTCTTTCTTACCTATGTACATATGCATATCGACTTGACGAAACAACATGTGGACGTGTGGACGACATGTGGACTTTGATTGTGTAATATTTGACTTGGGGTTGTATTTTATTTTCAGTTTAAATTTCTTAATTTTTATTTGTTCTATTTTTCCGATAATGTAAATCTTGCCTATCTGTAGTTAAAATCGACGTCCTTTTTTGGTTATTTTGGTAGTCGATTACTGTCGTCTTATGACGTCTCTTGTCATACTTAAAACCATGGTAGGAATATTTTAAAGAGGGTGACGATAACTGGTTGATGTTTCTTTTATCATATTGTCCCTACCACTATTGTCAATTCTTGTGAGGAGACAGGATTTCCGAATAAGTTACTCTTTAAATGACTGGAAATGGGGTATAAAATGAAAGGGCCGTATTACGAAATACTACTTTCGTCCGAGGTAGTGTCGACCTTTAAGTTACATTCTTAAGAGAAGTACAACCACGAATTTGAACAGGTCGTCCCAAACTAAACATCGGACACCTTTTGATTTAATTTTTATTTTTGTTTTTGTGATTTCTTTCTACGTCGTCAATTATTTCATAAAAAAATTATTAATGTTAAAGTAGATTGTTTAAATCGTTTAATGTTTCTCGAAAGTGAATTTATTTAAGAGTATTGTTCGACTCTCCTTTACCTGTAGTTCAACGGTTATAAACGACCTAGTATCCTTCTCGTTCCCTTAAGGTCTTTTTATAGTTGAATACGAAGTAACTGATGTGATTTCGGAGACTGACACACCTAGTGTTGTTTGACACCTTTTGAGAACTTCTATACCCTTATATTCTGGTAGAATGGACAGAGAACTCTCTTTGTTCTCTCAAAGAACAAACACTCCGTTCTTCGTTATGAATCTTGGTCTGTACCTTGTTTCCTGACCAAGTTTTAACCCTTTCCTCATGTTCTTCCGACATATAACAGTCAGACGAATAAATTGAAGATACGTGCCATGTAGTACCCCTTACGGTCCAATCTACTTAGTGTTCCACCTTAGTTCTGACGGTCCTTTTTGGAGTTTATACGTCTACTGTGGTAGGATGACCGTCTTTCGCTTCTTCTTGATTTCTCGGAGAACTACTTGCACTTTCTCCTCTCACTTTTTCGGGGAGAACTTTGAGTTATAACTTTTTTGATTCTAGTCCCCTAGGTCAGGGTAGTGAAATACCGTTTATCTTCCGCTTTTTCGCCTTTATCACTGTCTAAAAGAGAAGAACTCGAGTTTTTAGTGACGTCTACCACTGACATCGGTACTTTAATCTTCTACGAACGAAGAACCTTCTTTTCGATACTGTTCGGATCTGTCACATAATTTTTCGTCTCTATAATGAAACGACTGTTTCCAAGTAGATCAGTTTCTATAGTAAAAAGGTCATCATACGTACCTACACTCTCAACCTGTATTTCCGACTCGTGGCTTCTTGACTACGAAAACTTGACACCACGACACAGGAAACCTGTCGTTGTTCTAGTTTGGTTAGTCAGGATTCCTTTAGTTGGGACTTATAAGTAACCTTCCTGACTACGACTTCGACTTCGAGCTTACGAGACCGGTGGACTACGCTTCTCGACTGAGTGATCTTTTCTGGGACTGTGACCCTTTCTGACTCCCGTCCTCCTCTTCTCCCACTTCTCCTACTCTACCGACCTACCGCAGTGACTAAGTTACTTGTACTTGAACCCGTTTGAGGTCCTCTATCACTCCCTGTCCCTCCGGACCACACGATGTAAGATACGCCAACGTTTCTCAGTCTGTACTGAATCACTAACTTGTTGTTGTTTTGTTAGACTTTCTACTCACTTTTTTCTAAATCATAAGGATAAAACATATACTCTCGAGTTTTCAACACTAGACGGATTGTGTATGATACGTTTATAGTCTTCATTCTTTTAATTGAGTCCAAAAATATACAAATAGAACCCAGTGTCACACGACGTGGTATTCTGAGTTTCCTATTATTTTTGGTTTAGTGTACAACGAACCCAAGTTCTTGAACGTTTTTCCCTTACTAGAGAGTCAAACCTGTCCAGGAAATTTAGGTCTCATTAAAAAAAATAATGTTTAATTCATCATTAAAAGAATGGATGTAGTCAATGACTTACAAAAATATAATATAGATAATAAGAAAGTTTATGTGTAGTCATCTGAATATGAGTGACTACTTGTAAAGTATTGATCCTTAGTAAGTTTATTATAAATAATACTTCATTGATGTATTATTATCATCGATAAATCATCTATTCAACATAGGTGAGAAACGTTGGGGGTACCTGATCTCGGGTGGTCCAAGGAGACAGGTATCCTAAAGGGTCTGTTCTTATGACTTCACCCAACGTTGAAGGAAGAGGTCTCCTAGAAAGGCTGGGTCCCTAGTTTGGTCGCAAGGACGTAACAGTCCGTCTAAGAAATGGTGACACGGTGGTCTCTTATGTCATATTATGATCGTTATTATCATCATGTATGTATATTTTGAAATCTTGTCTTTTTTCTTTAGTGATCACCAACCCTTATTACCTTTCTAAGTCTCCTATGTTCTCCGTTAATGTTCGATATAAAAATTTCAAACCATCCTCAAAGTTTGTCTCTTTTATTAGTGACTGGTTTTTTCTTTTTCTCTCCCGTTCATATAAAGTCTCTTATCAAAGTAAATTGTCATGAACTTTATTACTTTTTATTACACTACACTCTATATTTCTATAACTTATGTTATAGATTACATAATTTTACTAAGGTTTTGATGTTCTTTTTACCAATTAATGTATCATGTATAATCTTGGTCCTTCCTCTTTCCAGAAACTACAGTCTATCAGTAACGGATGTAATACTTAAGACAGACACTGGAACCCGTTCGATCCATGTTGGAAGAAGTCCTTGACCGAACAATTAGGTATTTACTCACTTTACTTACTATCACGATCTTCTTAATTGTGATCGTTTTTATGGATTGTAATCAACTGTAGGATATCCCTACTATATTTAATTAGATGAAAAAGTACAATCGTTGTGACGGTAAAAGGATCAGTTGACTCCGGACGAAAACGTAGTTTGCGATAGGGAAGGAGATCCGAAAAGAGAGGAAGGGTCTTGAGATTTCGGTAAGGTCTTGTCCAATGTTGAGAACTTGTTAAAGTCTCTTATGTCGTTGTCGGAAATATCATCGGAATCACTAAGATTAAAATGGTCCAAAGTACAGTGGTTTGTCTTGATAGTTTTATTTAAAAAGATGTTACACGAAAATTACCACACGGAGGGGATGAAATCTTTTAACTTTAGGTTCGAGGATTCGGGTCTGGTTGGGTTGAAGCCGTTTGTGTAGAGAGTGATGAGGTGTCGTCGTACGAAGAAAAGTCCTTCCTACAAGTAGAGTAACAAAGATGGATTTCCAGATAAACGGAAGATTAGGAAACTCAGTAATTTTTCGAACACTAAACAAAGAAAAAAGAACCTATTTGTTACCTTTTTTAATTTACAAAGGTAAATTTGAAGGAAATAATTTTGGTTACGATTAAAAGTACAAATACCCTGTAAATATAACAAATAAATGTAGAAAACGGGTAAAAATAACTATGTAGTAAAAAAAACTAACCTTCTATTAATTGCTCTTGTTTATACTCCCGTCAAAGATAAGGTTTATTCCTTTCTACTCTTTTTTTCGAAAGGTGGTCAGGACGTCAGTTATTTGTTAACACCTATGTATGATGTATTAGTTCGTTTTTGTCTCCGGTTCATCTGTAATAACACTTAAAGTCTTGAGAAGTAGATCACAAGGGGTTTCTGATGGACGTTCCCATCGGAATCTAATCACAAAGAAACGTGATTAGATTCCGACGGGATTGATTCCTCAAAATTTTTTATGGTTACGGACCTGGGGTAGAGGACATTAAGATGACTTAACTACGATCCGGTCACTGTTTCATGATAAATATTCAAGGGGTCCATTAAGAATGTTTGTTCGTTCTGACTATTTTACAACCGGCTTTACTTGCGAGACTAAAATTGAAGTCAAACAATTTATTTTACGTCTTAGACTAAGTTCTTCAGACCCTACCTTCACACTCTGAGACATGAACATTGTTGGAAATTCTGCGACGGTGACGACGACAGTCGTCCGGTACAGCTCATGATACCTTTGCTGATTACTGTGAGAATTGGGCCGAATGTGGTAAGGAGGAAAGATTTGAGGTGTGACGTAGGAAATCCTAGATTAAATATTTTAAACTTGTCGGTCGTCTGTTGTTTCTGTTCTAATTTGTTCTTAAGATTGAAGGCTGTACACGAGGATTTCGTGATGTTTGTGCGACTGACTTCGTCCTTATGGTCATTCTTATATAGTACATTATCTAGGAGATGTCTTGTTTTATAAAAGTCTCCTTTTTATGAGTTTCACTAAAGTTTTTGTCGAGAGAGGTTTACTGTGATTAAATGACAGTTCAGGAGAAATAACCATGTACTTTCTCCCTTTTATAAAGTACAGAAACGTAGAAGACCCTTCAATTTTCTCTATCTGTTTCGACCGATTAAATATTCCTTTTATTGTCCTAATTGAATTTCGTTCTCTTAATTATGATACCAAATAATTTTTTAAAATACCTCAACTATATCTTCGTGTTGACTTCACCGTTAATTCTCCGATAAGTCAGGTTAGAGGATAGACGTTTTCATGGAACTATCTACTACGTTTTATTAATGATATTACCTTTTAAGATAAGGAAATACTTCGTCGACGATTAGTCAAGATTACTGATTTTTCGAGAAAGAATATAACTTGGTTGTAGGCAGAAGGATATTAAAGACCTGGGGTGTTCGAAGACCCATTGTCGTTTTTCCACTGTAAGAGAAGTAACCCGTTATAAATGTAAAGACACTCCATCGTTGACTGGTCCATTTCTACCAGAAACATATTGTATTATTCTACACGTGAGTTACTTTGAAACGAATTTCTTATTGTCTGTTCTGGGGAAACGAGATAAGTACAAAATTAATATATAGGTGTCAAATAAAGGACGAGTGTTGGTGACATTCTATATCTCATCTGTCGAAATATTAAATTAGTAGTAATAAAGGAAAAACGTACGTTCTTTTGACTCCTGATTCCTATAATTCTCTAAACGACTCCCATCAATTATCTCGACCTTATGTTGGGACTTGAAGACTGTAGTGTCAGATTCGTAATACCATTTCGTTTATTCCTGTTATGAAGTTTCGTGTTCGAGTAATGAGACAAGAGGTATCGAGTACAAACAAAAACAAACTAAATAAGAACATAAAAATAAAACGAACATATGATCAAAAAATATATGGTCTCTTCTACCCCGTCCCCCTTCCACTTTAGTCATTTTCCCTAGTGACATACCACTGTCTATTTTTTATTCGAAAACCATCACTCGTATATGACATCCCATATGTCTTCATCTTTATATTACATGAATACTTAGAATATATTACAATATTTGGTTACAATGGTGTTATTTTTTCCTTTTACTTTCAAGTTCATTTTCTGTTTTTATTTCGAAGAATAAGACTTTATGGACCACCTAAACTTAGAGCTCAGGTAGTAAATGATATGTATACTAGAAAAAGAGTTTAACGAATTTAAAAGAACAAGTATTCTGTAGAGTTTGTTTTATTGAAATAGTAAAATTATAAATGTTACCAAGAGGTATGATTTATAGTTTTAGTGGATACTGTGAAAGATTATATTTTATATAGTCTTCATTCCGTAGGTTCGTCTCAATTCTTAGTGATTGAAGTTTTAAAATATTCTCTTTTACATACAAACCCCTTTATATCTCGTTATGTTCTTTGTAAATGTTGAAACGTGTATTTTAATTTGACGAAAAACGACTTAAAATTAAGTAAATCTAATTACCTTTATCTGATTACTACCTTCCCGTCTATATTAACAACCGTTAGAGGAAAGGTTATACAAAACGTCGAGACGGTATAATGAACTATTAAGATACGTCGTTAAGACACTCAAATACCATATCATTATACCGTTATTGTTTATTGAATGGTATGTATAGTCCTATAAGAATCTCATTTTCATTCACGGAAATTATTGATTTTACTTGTTAGTCATATTTGAAATCTAACAGGATGTGTTTAGACCATATGTCAGTAGGATGGATACTTTCAATGATGAATTATAAAATATAGAATCAAATTACCCATATCATAATTTACTCCTTAGTTCACTGGATTAAGTTAAGGATTTATAAAATGATTTCTCAGTATCTTTTGGTTGTGTGAGAGGTGGTGAAACCAAAGAGGTTAAGATCTGAACGGTAGAGAATCTTATTAATTTGATATTATTATGAAAGATCTCGTGACTCTTGTGTCATCTCCTACGAGGTACTTCGAAATAAAGACGGTGTATATATAAATTCAAACCAACCCGAAGGGAACGCCGAGTCTCCCATTTCGTAGACGGACACTATGTCTTGTGGGTCCAAGCTAGAGACCTAGTCCTTCTAAGGGACCTCTTCCTTTACCGTTGGGTGAGGTCATAAGAACGGATCTCTTAGGGTACCTGTCTCCTCTGACCACCCGATGTCAGGTACCCCAGTGTTTCTCAGCCTGTGCTGACTCACTGATGAGAATCGAATGGATTGAATATGACTTGTCACAATGGTTCCCTACCGTTTATAGATTGTATACGTCAGTGATTTTTGAACGTGTCGGTGCCGTCTATAGTGTTTAGATAATAATATGAGAATTGGTGATTTGTTCTTTTGACGTTTGTGTGGAGTATACATTTTGAATTAAGTTATTCTCTCTTTGTGTTTTGTTTTTTTATATATGGTTGTTAGGTTCACTGAGACGTCTTCTTTAAACCTTTTTCAGTTCCTTTTTTACTCAACTCATCACTTCAGGTAGGTTGAAAGAGTATTTGTGTGTGTTTTTTTTGCGTATGGTCCCTTTGAAAGCGAGAATTATTGTAATTCTTCTTTCAAATCCCGAATTCTTCTGTACTTTTTGAGTTTACCCGTTATTGTTTTGATTTTTCTTAGTATGAGTGAACGAAAGAAGTAGGTTTTCTACCTCGTCCGGACAACCAAAGAACGATTATTCTAAATACGTTGTCCATAATAGTTATATCAGATATAACACGGTCGACTATGGAAGTCAAGATATAAGGAGGATCCTTTATTGTTTAATTGTTAAATAAGTAGAACGTCTTTTATTTTTCCATACACTCTTATTCCTGATTTTTAAAAATGGTCCTAATTTTCTTATCTGATTTGAAAATTTTTAGTAATTAGATGTGTTACTTTCTTTACATATAAAATCAACGTATTTTAGCACTATATCATATACAGATAAAATTATCATGTACGTTGGTTTAAAAGACTAATCTTAGGATAAACACTAAGGTGAGTCTACCTTTTGATTCAGACTAAACAAAATCGATGTGATAGACTACTAATGTGATTCCTTTTTATATTTTGCTTTTTCTGATTAAAGAGGGTGTGTTGAACTTCGGTAGTTTTTCTTAATAACCTATTGGTTGTCACTTAAATGACTTTGTTACAGACTCTTTTCACCTTTTGATAGTGGAGGTCACTAGTGACTATTTTTAGTATATCTTAAGTATGCATGAGTTGAAACCGTTTTTTTTTTTTCTTATTGAAAGTTTTCCGTCCCCGTCTCATCAAAGGGGTTAAGGTTCTGATTTATTGAGTTTCGAGTGTGAGACTCATTGGAAACTTTGAGAGAATACTTTGGGGATGACAAGGAAGAAGTTGGAGATGTACCCTTTATTTATAGGAAAATAAGTAGAGACACTACGAAAATGAAAATTTGACAGTCTTTCTACTAAGACTTTTATTTCTTCCAAGATGTGACGTTGCTATAAATCCGTGGTTTGATTATAGGACAAGTAGACTACCAAAATCATAAGTGACTAATAGAGAGTCGTTTATGTCACCAAAACACTTTGTCACTAAAATTATTAAATTAGTGAAAGACATAATAATAATAGGACATTCCTTTTCATCTGGGATCATATTTGATCAATGAGATTAACGTTTTTCATTTACGATTGAATTAAAAAGGGGGAGTTGTCAAAGTGTTCGTTCATCACGATATATTTCCAGTGGGGGTTCGTTACCATTTCAAAAAAGGGATAAGGAAAAGTGTCGTACCTATTTTTCGTATGATCTATCACATTCGTATACCTAAAAATATAAGAAATGATCATAAAGTTTTAGGGAAGAGTAAGGTCAAAGGGTTACCACTAAGTCTAGGAGGACGACGACGACGACGATTCAGCGAAGTCAGCACAGGTTGAGACACGCTGGGGTATCTGCCGTCGGGTGGCAGGGACCCTAAGAGGTCCGTTCTTGTGACCTCACCCAACGGTAGAGGTTACGAGGACGAGTTTCAATTGATAATAGGATTGAAGATTATGGTCACTGTTTTGGGTGGAGAAATATTTTTAATATATATATCTTGGTACGTTATGTATAAGAAAAGTAGACCGAAAAGAAGACAATGAGTTGTAATACAAAGTCTCTTTGTAGATACAACAGCTAACGTAGATACGTAAAATTCACGACATTCTGTCCCCAACACTTCATGATGAAAATGAGTAAATACGTAACAGATCCGACGAAAGAGTTTCATTATCGCCTCGACTCTGGTGTACTGGAGGTTTTGGGTCTTCTGACTAAATGAATACGAAAAAATATTCATATGAAAAAATATCTTTTCAGTACGGTTTTAGACGATGCCTCGTAATTGAGAGTGAAATTATATGTTGTCTTAGTGTACTGCTCGAACAATTTTTTTTCTTCGGTGTTTGAGTCTTAAACACTTATTCCTTCAAACCCCATCACGTGAACCTTCCTCACGGATCTACTATGACTAACATGGTCGTCCCTATCCTCTTCTTATTGATTGAGAAGTTCTTGGTTACTATATGAATATATATTATGTGAGTAGATGACCTGATGACTACCTGTAATGTGAGTAAAGGTTAAGACCGATAATTTTTATTACCGTAATACATGTAAAGACACGTTTTGAAAAACATTCGTAAATATATCTAAACCTCTCACTTTGGTGGCCGAATATTTGATGTTTGTATGTTTGAGTCTTCTATGACGGTTTGTTAAAAGATTTCACCGACATGGTTAGATACGTGGGTGGTGGTCACATACTCTGAAGGGTCACGTGTCATAAAGAGATTATAGACATAATAGTCAAAAAAAGTAAAATCAGTAAGACCACTTACGGATCTTTATAAATTCATACCCAAATTAAAATAAAAGGGATTTCTGATTATTTACTTTATAGAGAAGGATACAAATGAAAGGTAAACCTACAGGAGTGTACGGATGTAAGTATTATTTTTAAGATTCTTTTGTAGGAACGGAACAAGAGTTAGAATCCCCCTTTAGTAAATCAGACAAAGGTAATTCATACTATAATTGACAACAAAAAAACATTTACCAGAAATAGTCCTTCAAGGGAAGATATGGAGCAAACGATTTCCAAAACAAAACTTGTTCTGACTCATACATTAAAATAGTTTACGTAAAATATAAAAATAACTCTTGTGGTACTTAAAAAAAGAAGAAGACAAAACAATTGCCTACTCAATTTGATTAACCACCAGTTTACATTATGTGTGGTCTTTTTTGAGGTGAACCAAGACTATATAATAGGAAAACATATAGAGCGACCTGAATCAAATAATTATAAACAAATTTATAATCGTTTAACTTTTAAAGGATTTGTTTATAATCGTTTGACTTTTAAAGGTGAAGATTATTACAAGAAGTGTCTAAATCCAATAGAACCGAGGGATATTATACAACTCTTAACAGGGGAAAATAGATAAGGTGTATTTTTAAATACAGTTTGACTTTTATGAAAGTGGTAAATACAGTTTGACTTTTATGAAGAAAGTGGTAACCGTCTTAAGTAGTTACCACGGTAAAACCGAATGTTACAGGAAATGCCTTTCTTAAATTAATGTATAAATTAAAGAAATTATCAATGTAAAAAAAAACCAACACGACCCAGAAGTAACGACGTGTGTCCGAAAGAGATCAACGTCGTTCGCCCCCGATGAGAGATACACGACACACATCCGAAGAGTGACTCCACCGAAGAGAATGACGTCTCGTACCCGAGGTGTACGAGTCCGAGTGATCGACACCGTGTGTCCGAATCAACGAGGTGTTGTACATCCTAGAAGGACCTGGTCCCTACCTTGGATACAGGGGACGGAACCGTCCACCGAAGAGTTGGTTTCCTACCGTTCCCTTCAGGATTATCAATTTTCTAAACTTGAAAACAAAATAGACACAGTTGTGTCAAAACTTTTCAAAAAAGAGTATAATAAACTATTCGGATGAATACCTGTATTTCAACAAATCACATAAGACATTGAAAAATTATACATATCCTATATGTTACTATATCAGAAATAGTAACCTTAAGACCGATAAATATAGGGACAGAAATACACAGACAGAGAAAGGGTGATTAAAAACCTCCGAAAATATTTACAATAACCAGTAAAGTTTCATAATGAATGCAAAGTTTCAAATACTAAAAACAACTAGAGAAGGGTATTATGTAAAAAGTAAACATAAATAAGAGAAAAAAAATAATAAAGGAAAACAAATCCAAAGACTAGTAAAAGTTTACACAATTTAGTGACGAGAAGTTAGGATTTTACAAGACTATCGATATTTTAAAAGGAGATTAATTTAGTAATCAGTTTAAAGAAGTCTCTGATTTCATGTAGAAATCCGTGTTCAAAATTATAAATTGTATAATCCAAGTTATACGAGAGATTAAAAAAGCTAAAGATTCGATAAATCTTTAAGTAAAGAATTGAAAATTAGTATTTCATAAAAGATCAATAGAAAAACAACAACCAAAGACTATATTGAAATGATACCAAAACTCTAGACACACTAAAGTTATGACACTTTAAAGGTTCCGTGAAAGTCGTCAGAAGAGATAGTAGCATCAAGTTTCCGTAGTCAAGAAACCACAAAACGGAAGAAATGCCAGGTCGAGAGTTTTGGCATGCACTGGTGACCCTTCTGGTGTCACAACTGATATGTCTGGAAACAGTCGTCTCATTACAGAGACGAAAAGTTGTGTGACGAATCCAAACAGTAGCGAAAGGACGGTTCTTCGTTAGTAGAAGACTAAAGTATCGACGTCAGTGGTAGGTGTCACTAAAGTCTTTAGACATTGATAAAGGTGGAAAAGGGAAGATAGACAGTATGTCATTACCCCGGTCTACGGTACTAAAATCAAAAAATAATTATAAATCAGAATTCGATCGAAAAAGTGAGAGGAGGAAGTGGGAGTAGTTCTCCGAGAAACCAAGGAGAAGTGAAAGACGGCAATCTCACCATAGTAGACGTATTGACTCCAACAACTACAAAGAGGACGGACAAAACTAAGGTCGAACATTGAGTAGGTCGTAAACGTAAGAATCCCGAAGAGTTTGTACACATACAACCTAAAAAAACAAAAAACAAAATTAAAACCTTTTAATAGTCGGTAACAAAGAAGTTTATTTCGAAGTAAGGATAAGAGAGTGAAAGTGTATACAAAAGGTCTTAAGGACAATATGTATACGATCTAGAAAAGTGACACAGGGTATACGGAGAATGTTATAAACAAAAGGTGGAAATAAGTAGTTCGACCATAAAGAAGACTGGATAGAAGATTTAGTGATTAAAAGAGAATTCAATATAGATTAACACTTTTTAATTATAATACAAGAATTAAAGTGGATGAAAAATCAGGATCTAAAAGGATTTAAATCCTAAAAAAAAATTCAAACGACAAGAAATTATTTTAATAGTGAAGTTTTTTAAAGAACTTCGGTGACAAATTCAAGTACAACCATTCTAGTAATAGACTTAGGGGATACCATCAGATGACAGAGTGAAGAGTACCAAAAAGGAGTACAACCAAAGGAAGGAACATATAGAATTTGTTTGTAGAGTCAATTTTTGGACTTACGAGCGTACACTTTTTCACGTCTCTATTGAAATCATTACTCTACTAGAGAAAGAGGTAGTCTCTGACTTAAACGAGAATCGTCCACCGATTCTTGTGACCTTTAAGATGTGACAAAATTGGGTTAGTCCTTGACTTTAATAAAATTTGACTTGAAATCGGGGATACTACGGACGGACGAGATAAAGACGAAACCACCAACCGAATCAGTGACTCAGTACAGACTGAGAACACTGGGGTGTCTGACATCGGACTGTCCGAGGAGACAGGTACCCTAAAGGGTCCGTTCTTATGACCTCACCCGACGGTAAAGGAAGAGGTCCCCTAGAAGGACTGGGTCCCTAACTCGGACCCAGAGGACGTAATGGTCGTCAGAGGATATACCGTCCACCTAAGAAATGACGGACTCGGTGACCTTTTCGAGATAAAGACGTAATGGAAATGATATTCTATATTGGGAAACTCCAGAACTTCGGAGACCCTCAACGGTTCCTCGAGGAGAAAACAAGAAATTAGACCTGTTTTAGGAAAAACCTTCGGAAGATGGCCTTGTCTTTACAGAGATCGTTGTTTCGTAAGGGACTTATGACTCAAGTAGAGGGATCTGAAGTACGAACGTATAGACTCGGGACATTTCGAAGTGAATAAACTTCCATGAGGTTACGAAAGTTAATACAAAACAAGTCAAGAAAATAAAAAGTCTACAAGACGTTCCGTTCAAACCAGTTTTAAAGAGTCAGACTGTAGGGGTCCTCTCCTTGTCTGTTTTCTTGGTGAGCGATCTAATACTTGAGTTATTATTCTAAGGAGTTGAGATTTGACAAATAGAAGTTACGGATTGTCACGGACTTTATATTGACTGAGAGAAGTTATGTAGAAGGTGTCAAGGTTAATTTTACAAACGATTTGTATGAGACTTGTTGATAGACTAGCTCTGATAAAGTAGTTTGAATAGAGGAAAGGACGGGCGTAGGAATATAGGACATAAAAACGATGTGACTTAGTAAAGGTCAAGTAGTTTTCACGACACGATAAAATACGGAGTGTCAAAATTTCTATAACAATAGAAACAAATTTTATAGAAAAGGGGTAACTGTCAGACCACTCGAGTTGAAAGATAAGTTTTGAGATAAAGTCTCAGTGAGACGTCCTTTAGAGACGTCTGAAAGTTGTTTAAGATTATTTAAAGTAGGAAAGATAATAATGAAATGGAATATAAACTAAAATCATGGATAGTAGGACGTACCGTTAATAATGTATAGAGGGGGTAGAATTCACGTGTACATAATTAAAACCCGTTCTAAATCTTCACTTGAAGTCATTAATTTTAAGAGTTTTACAAAGGAGGGTTTCGTAGAAACCATATAAAAATAAAGATAGTGAATTACCATTCGTGATGTACAATCCACTATAATATTTTTTATTATGATAGAAAATTGTCACCACGAATTTGTCAACACGAATTTCGGTTCTGTCTCGTTCGGGGTTACTGTCCTTTGACAACACTAAAAGACAAGTAAAGAAAAGAAGTAATAAAGGAAAGTCAACTTACACTTGGGTCGAAGATAAAGACAGAAGTATGTGTTTGAATTGAAGGTATTTGAGTTGAACAAGGACTTAAGTTTAGACCGAGTCTTTTTCTTAGGTGTAAAGAAAACTGGGACTTCAATGGGATTCTTAAGAGTACATTTGACTACCGAATGAGAAAGATAGGATTAAGTTAGTTAAACTGGTAGAGTATTTTTTATACATCAATGAGTTAAACCGGAGAGATATGACAGGATAAAGAAACATAGGTGTAAGATTCGACTAAATTCTAAGATAATTATTCGAGGAGATAGGGTAGGAACTTGATTCTCTATTTCCTTAGTTTGTTCGTATGAATTATACTGTGTGACACTGGTTCCGGTGTTTTCGTTAATTTTTAGTTTTGTTTAGGTATCTGGAAAAGTAAGTTTCCAAGGTAGTTTATTCGTGTATAATGACTAAGATGAATTCCGGAAAATTAATTTTGTCTTTTGGGACACACTATTCCGGGTTTTTTGATACGCGAGTAGACAGTAAACGAATGTGATTATGTTTCTGTTATTATAGAAATAGCTTTAGTTGTGAATTTTATGAATAGTACTGACACTGAGTTTTTTAAATGCACCACATATACTTCCATGTCCACCCCCAAGTCCCTCACCCTTTCCCCGTTCACTTGTGTGTAAGTGTAGGAGTGTATGAACACACGAGTCAACGAGTCGACGCAGGTTGAGAAACACTTGGGTACCTGACATTGGGTGGTCCGAGGAGACAGGAACCCTAAAAGTTCCGTGCTTATAATCTCACCCAACGGTAAAGGAGGAGGTCCCCTAGAAGGGTTGGGTCCATAACTTGGGTGCAGAGGACGTAGAGGACGTAACCGTCCACCTAAGAAATGGTGGTTCGGTGGACCCTTCGGATAAGTCCATGAGTGAACGAGGTCAAATTTCTATACGACTAATTTCATCACAACATTTGCAAGTAATCGTTTTAATTATGTCTTGACAAGTTTCGATAATAAAAGTATTAGAAGTTTGGGTTTTTATAGTTCTTGTGGTTACCTGTTTCAGACACTTTTTGTTCTTTCTTTAATACCAATTTTTTACTACGAATTTAAATAAAGTACTTGAATGTAAAGTGTTATATTCATTGTTTTACAAGTTTCAAGAAGTTATCGTCATCTACTTTTGAACTCCCCTGGGTCACCAGTTGGTTTTATATGATGTTTAATTTTCGTAAAACCAAGATAAATAGAAGTAGTAAAAGAAAAATTAATATTTTTATGTAGGTTTCAAAATTGTGTACATTAAGTATCTAATGAAGTGTCTTTACATGTTTCGTCTCAATTTCTGAACAATGAAGTTATGGTGTTTAGAGATTTAGGGGTCTCTGTTCCCTTCCCTTTTTTTTTTTTCCGATAACTTTTCAATCTTCCAATCATTTCATTTCGATCCAATTAGGACCCATACGGACCAAGACGGTTTCCTAGTACGTTTAAAAGGATCAAACTGAAGAGATAGGGTTATTTGAAGACGAAATTCCATCCGATTATTCGTATAAAGAACAGAATGTGTCCGATCTTTACTTTGACCTATAGTTTGTAATTGTTATAAAAATAGTTTTCTTCAGTGTGTTCTAAATACTGTAATTGAATTTTTTTTTTCTAAATACTGTAATTTGTCAAGATTTTTCTACTGTCGTTTGGTGAAGTGGTAGGAGTTAAAGACCAAGGATTTCAGTTTTTGTGAGTTTAGAAAAATCAACGAACCATGTTTTCTCATATTATAAATAAGAAGATAAAGAACTATAAAGTGAAGGTCTTTGTTAGAAGATTGAAGAACGATTCCTACTACTTATAAGTCGAGATTGTGGGGTTTGGTAATAAGAAGGGTGTGGGGTGGAGTACGAATTTTATCTCAATATACTGTCAACACTAATTTACTTTGTTAAAAAGAGGTGACCACGATTCCCTATGACCCGTCTGACTACATTACTCGCTATTTATCGTTCTCTGAAAATTTCAGAGGTATTCTCATAAAACAAACTAATGAAGACGACTGATTAAGATTCGGGAATGTTTTTCGTCACTTTTATTACTAGAAGATTTTCTTTAGTTAAACCATTAATCTAATTTTAACTTTAGTTAAAGGATGATCACCTGAATTCCGTACTGTACCAGTATATTCTCGTTAATATAATTATTTAAATTCTGTCATCCTAATTCATTATTTCTACTGTGACGATAAACCGGACTTTTCCATCTGATAAAGTATTTTCAACAACCCTTTATTTTTACCTAAACTTTTCTAATTTCCATCTATAGACTTTAGAAAGTACAAATATTTAAGGTGGTCCCCTTTTTTTTGTATTTGTATTAACACTTGTGTTTATACTTGTATTTTTTAATTTAAGATTTTCATAATATTATTTGTAAATATAAAATATTTGAACCGGATCTGCTCGGGAAGGATATAATCTTTTTAGTTGTTTATTTTGGATCCCGTTATTTCATTTTATTACTGTCTAAATTGACCCCTGTTTTGAAATTTTATATATCCGAATTTTTGTATTATGTTTGTTTAGAAATTTCAATTCTCTTTTATAAACGTGATATATAGTCTTTGAAACAGAGACGTTATAGGTTTTACTGAACGTTATTTTACTGTTTACTCTATTTTTATCGTTTTTATATATTTCTTTATTATTTCTTTTCTTTATTTTTTCTCTTTGGTACTCTTCTATGAGCTGAAAGTAGATTGTGACTTTGTTAAGCATTATTTTATCAGGGGGATTAGTCTAATCGTTCTACTTTTATGACTATTATAAGTTGACTCATTTCAATATCCCTTTGTCCGTGAAAGTAAGTAGTGATTGCTTCACGTCAGAAAAAAACTTTTCGGTGAATCGTCATCGTTGGTTTGAAAAATTTATAAATACATAGGAATTCAGGTTGTTAAACTCCTAAAATAGGATCTCTTTATACGTGTTCCTCATAGACAATGTATTAGTAAATATTGTTATTTTTTACATAAACTTACCCCATTAAATACGATGTATATGTATAATATATTACAATGTTATAATTTTTATTACTCCAGGTCTATATATAGTTCTGTATCGATCCAATTTTTTTATGTTTAATCTTTGTTACGTCCGTGGTACTAGGATAAAAATGTAAATTTTCGTTGAGACATCCCCATGTAGATGTCATTCCATTCCTGTATCTCATTTTCGAAACTGTGTGTCTTTCTTACCAAAGGGACTTGTCCCAGTGTCTTTGTCATCATTCCTCTCTTTATCGTCCTTTATGATATTCCACTATGAATAACGATATATATTAAGACACAAAAATTTACAGTACGTAATTGGTAAAGTAATTTTGTCAAAAAGTCCTTTTTATATAATCTCAGGTTGTATACAGATGGAACCATAAAACGAGGTTTAGAAATGATAAGTATTCACGTACTAATTAGGCTTTTTGCTAGGTCAGTTTGTCCCGTGATATATTTCTGAATCGGTATCTCAAGGAGTGACAGTGTCGGATCCCCTTTTTTTTTTCAATCCTTAGGTTCACTTTAACCGTTGTTAGACCCTTTTTTTTTTTTTTTTCGAATAATAGAACTTTATCTTTAATTGAAAATAGAGTTATATTTATTAAATATTAACTTCAAAAGATATATATGAGTAATTAAATTAGTTTGAGTCCTTTAGGTCCGATTTTGACGGTACTTTCTAAGTTTTTTGCTTTACATCCAGTGAGTTAAGTTTTATCAAAATGATTTTTAACCCCATATATAAAGTAGATCATTTCTCTCATCTTATCCTTCAAATAATTGTTTACTTGAAGCGGTCGATTTCACTCCTTCTTATGAGATCCGTATCCTTATTTGGACAATCGTTTGTCGTAGTCAATAGACACCTTAGGATCAGTCTGTGAACTTTGTTATCATTATAGTGGTGTTAATGTAAGGATCAACAGAAGTCGGACAGTAGGTCATTGTAGATCTTAAAGAAGGAGGGGTTTGTGACTGTTAAGAAAGTAATACCTCAATGACACTAAACAAAAAAGGGGAGTGGAGGTCGAAAGGGGTCAAATACCTTTGAGACATATATATGAGTCAAAAACACTTTTGGACTTTGACTAGATTTTTTACTTCTTATAATGAATTTCTTTTAAGTTGAAAATCTTCCGTGATGTTGGATTTTTCTCCCAACCCCTTCGTGTACAGAATCTGTTGACTTATGATAGTGAATTTTTTTGTTTAGTATTATTAAATACATAAATAATAAATCCCTGAATAAAACTTCAAATATATAATCTCATCCATGTCTCGTAACTAATCCTCGATCTGATATAAGGTTAAAGTCAAAGAATGAATAAGATTGTTAAACTCTAAACAGTTGAACGACTTTGAGAATCCGATGTTAGAAAAGAATGTTGACATTTTACCTCTGTTATGATGTTGACTGATGTATATTTACTACTTAGTTAAAGACTTAAATTCACTTTTTTTTTTTTTCGAAGTTCAACGATCTTGTGTGATAATGGATGTGTCCTTTTCTCTTTTGTCCATAGTTTAAGAGATAGGTTGTTAATTTTGAACTTGTATGAACCTTTTACAAATCTTCAAGACTCTCTTTTTTATTACACTTGGATTTTAAGATAAGAACCCGTTCACTAGTTGGTGCATAGAAATTTTATAGTTCTTTTAGTTGTCGTCTTATATATCTGTCTTATTAGTAAGATACGAAGACTCCCCTCCTCCCCCCTTATACCCTAATTCTTTTAGACTAATTTAAGTCGTTTTCGCTTTATAAAATTTTGTATCTTATTCTTTTGTACGATCAACGGTATTAGTTATATTTACTCGGCTTAAAAAACAATTTCCTGTTGAGAAGTATAGTTTAATTTTCTAAGTCTTTTTTAAGTTTATATACTTATACGGAAAAACATGGTATTAAGGGTTATAATGTGAAAATCGGAGAAAAGAGACTTTACGTCAGAACAGTACCGAACTGGAGTTAGTCGAGACGACGACGACGATTCAGTGAAGTCAGCACAGGCTGAGACACGCTGGGGTATCTGCCGTCGGGTGGTCCGAGGGGCAGGGACCCTAAGAGGTCCGTTCTTGTGACCTCACCCAACGGTAAAGGAAGAGGTTACGTACTTTCACTTTTCACTTTCACTTGAACGAGTCAGCACAGGCTGAGAATCGGATTTATGGTTAATAAAAGGGTGAGTTTGTCTAGAACGAATCACAAAGGACAGAGTGACTTACAATGGTTATAAGAATATCAACATACATGGTGTTTTAGTCCTAAGTACGGACTGCAGAGGAAGAAGGAGGGCCTAAGGGTGATTCTTGAGTGACGGTTTAGAACAACTGAATTAGAAGATTAAAAAAAAGAAAGATTTATATGGGTAAAGAGGGATAGTCTTACAGTGGAAAGATCTGTGTCGTCGTTCGTAGGAAGAGGAGTCCTCATCATTGATGATGTCGGGAGTTTGAGTAGAAACGTGTAAGTGAGAACGGGAGACACAATCTTAGGATTCTACCAAGGGTTGTGAGGGTAGTGACCCATATGTACGAGAGATTTAGGGGAGTGTCGTCCCCTAAATCTGTCGTCCTGACATTTCTACTACCTAAAGTGAGGATATTGATAGAATACAATATACTGTTTCCACTTCCCTAAAATTTATATATTAATACCGGGGTTTAGTCGACTTTAAAAATCAATTGGGTTCTCTATGACAGGGTCCATCTCCACCGAATGATCCCTCACTCACGTACGTAGTCTCCAAGAGTACGACCTGGACTTCTTCGTTCGACGGTACAACACATGTCCTGGTGTACTGTCCTTTACGGTTCATGTGAGGTCGACGACTCTTACCGGGGACTGTCGTTTGTTCTTTGATACCTGGAGTCAGGATGTTCCTTCACTTAGGACGGTTGTTTAACACTTGGACTTTCTCCTACAACTCAGAGTCTAATTTTTTGTCGGTAGTTCTTATAGAACTGAAGTCGGACCACTTTGGGACTCATCTCCTGGGTCGATTGGGTCCGGGTCTAGGTGCCTTTGAAAGACTATTATTGAAACCCAACATAATTCAGTGATTTAGAACAATGCGTCGATGTCCTTTGATTGTGTGAGAGGAGGTTGACTAACAAGTGTGACGACAGTCTAACAGGAATTTTTTTTTTTTTGTTTGAGATTCCGTTGAAAAAACGAATTTTGTGAAGAAAGGTAACGAGAAGTCTATTTTATGATTTTAGGAATTCCTGACGAGAAGTAAAATGGGTATTATGGATCGTGTTAAGATCCGTTTTTTTAGACAAAGTTTATAAATGATTTATTTATTTATTTATGTGGTTTGTTTACACGAGTCAGGGAGTCAGTACAGACTGAGAAACGTCGGGGTTCCCTACATCGGGTGTCCGAGAAGACGGGTACCTAAAAAGGTCCGTTCTTATGATCTGACCCCACGGTAAAGGATGAAGTCACCTAGAAGGTCTGGTTTGTTTGTATTTGGTTTTATTTTGTCCCCGTTGTTTTTATTAGAGTCTTTCGACTTAAATTCCAATTTTCTACGTTTATTTGTATTGTTTATAAATTGTTAGTTTTTTCAGCTCTTTCTTTTATATTTTCGTAACTTGGAAATACATTTTCTTCTCGTTTTGAGAATTTACCAAACTGAAAAAGACACCAGATGTTTCCGTGAGAGTTTCAACCGTTGATATTTTATACTGTATTCTATGGACTTATTACTCCTCTACACCTGAATGTCCATGTTAGTCCTCTCTGGGGGTTTTTACCCTATTTACCTAGTCGCAGACTGATCTTTCGTAAGAGATGTGAATTTAATGATAAAAGGGTGGAGGTACAGAAGATCAGAGTATAAGAATAGGATAGAAATATTATCAGTAGTGACACTAAAGAGTAGTAAAAACATTTTAAAGTGGTACTTCCTCATCTGGAAAGTTATTAAAAGGATGAGGATATATGAAGGTCATAAGAACCCGAAGGGAACACCGAGTCGACCATTTCTTAGGTGGACGTTACACCCTCTGGACCCAAGGTAGGGACCCAACCCTTCTAGGGGACCTCTTCCCTTTCCGATAGGTGAGGTCATAAGACCGGACCTCTTAAGGTACCTGAGGTATCAAGTTAGTCTTTCTCAGTCTGTGCTGATTCGCTGAAAGTGAAGTGAAGTGAAAGTATATGAAACCACCATTTTGTCATTATAACCGAGGGACATCGTTATTTTGAAATCACCTTCGGAATGATATGTCTACTATAAATTTCGGTACCCTGACTCACTCTGTTGACTCTATTTTTCATATGTCTTCCTTTCTGTTTCTGACAGGATGCCTTGGGGTAGGAAATACTTGTTCTCAGTCCTTCTTCTTTTTTTGGTTTTTCTTGACGTTTCCTCACCGGTTGTTACTTTTTCATTGGGTTCTCATACTACATAGTCTTCTATACTACACGAGTTCTTCCTTTTTAGTAGACACAGTTTATAACGATGGATGGGTATATTTAGTTTACTTTTAAAATTTACCACTACTCTAATTCTAGTAATCTCTTTTTACATTCGGATGACAAATTTTAGTGTAAGTTGAAATTTTCAAAGGTTCCGATACCAAAATGGGCACCAGTACATACCTACACTCTCAACCTGACACTTCTTCCGACTCACGGCTTCTTAACTACGAAAACTTGACACCACAACCTCTTCTGAGAACTCTCAGGGAACCTGACGTTCCTCTAGGTTGGTCAGGTAAGACTTCCTCTAGTCGGGACCCTAAAGAAACCTGCCTTACTACGATTTCGACTTTGAGGTTATGAAACCGGTGGAGTACACTTCTTAACTGAGTAACCTTTTCTGAGACTACGACCCTCCCTAACCCCCGTCCTCCTCTTCCCCTGCTGGCTCCTACTCTACCGACCTACCGTAGTGACTGAGCTACCTGCACTCAGACTCACTTGAGGTCCTCTACCACTACCTGTCCCTCCGGACCGCACGACGCTAAGTACCCCAGTGTTTCTCAGCCTGTCCTGACTCGTTGACTTGACTTGACTTCAACTATCTTTTAAATATTAGTTCAAAGTTCTCGGGTCTTTTATAAAGTTAGTTGTGATGACAGTAAAAGTAAGATAATTCTCGTTCTTAGATTTGGATTTGAAGTTTTTCGTAAATCTCAAGGGACTAAAGTTTCTTTTAGATAAGTATGGAGACGGTCAAACATACCATTTTATTCGAAAAGAGGGTGACAGTGTCAGAAGGAACATTGATCACGAAGCTTATCGTAGAGAAGAAATTGGATATTTCGTCTTTTCATTTAAGTTATATTCTAAATATTGTTACCAACTTAATGAATAACTTTGTAGTGTGTCTCTTTTTTTATTACTCTTTACGTTTATACGTTATCTCTTTTTTGTCTTTCTCTTATATGACCCGTTAAATTAATAACCGGTTTCACCTTAAATTCACAGGGTGAGTGGGAAGAAGTGGTGTTTTTTCTGTGTTTCCCATTTATTCTGTCAAACCAGAAAAATTTCAAAAGAAAGACTAGTATTGTCTCTTTGTACAAAGTAACACGTCTCATACTTTTTATATGTTATCGTGTTTTTCATAAAATTCTGTCAGTCAGTATTGGGGTGTTGGACCTATGTTCCTGATTTTTTATTGTTATGAAAAAGAGAATTAAGAATGAATAATTGACTTAAATAGACCGACGTGGTTCAGATTCAACACCGTATACCCCAGACTCGAGGGACTGATCATTAGCTTGGGTCCAGAGGACGAAACCCTCGTACCTCAGAATCGGTGACCTGGTGGTCCCTGTAGGGTTGTTATGAAGAACTTAAGGTCCTTGTAATGTTACCTATCAATAACTACAAAGTCTACAAATAAAAGTGAATGTCTACAATTTGAAATTTTGTCAACGACACCCCTCCCTCCACTCTCCCCCCAAGTACAAACCCTTGCGTGCATTCTTAATTTCTAAAATTTTAAAATTTTTTTTGTATTTATTTATTTATTTTCAATACGAAGGAAATAAGAATGAGAGAGATATCTTCGGTTTTGTTAGTACTAAAAGAGTACATAGTGGAGTCAAGTACAAAAATATGAATATTTTGTTGTCACTCAGCAATGGGACGGTGGTCGTTTGAGTGCTGTCTAGTTAGTACAAAATTTTATTCTAATGTGGTATTTCTTTTATTTGGAAGAAAACCTCGTAGGTAACGACTTAGAAGTCTAAGGTTTGTTGTCTTTGTATAACTCCGTTTAATTGAAGTGTTCTACTTATCGGTTTCAAATTTACATTTTTGGAGTTGGAAAGTCTATATAAATTTTATAAAGTTCTTAGTTTAATAGCTATTACGTCTAATGTGTTTTACTGTTTTGATTCTTTTTTGTGTACTCTTTTTTTTTGTGATTATAAGACTCCTCATAAGAAGTACGTTCGTTAATAATAATTTTGGCTTGTAGCCTTTTGTTTACTGGATACGTTGTCTATATTCTTTACAAAAATTTCCTTGTTTGTTTACATTTGACCGTTGTTGTACCCGTTTCTACTGAAGGTATGGGAATATATTTAACCATATTAGTGATAGCTGTCATTATACAGTCATTGTTATTTCGAGTCATACACATATATGGTATGGGTTCTAAAAAGAGGAACTTAATATAGGATCTTATTAAGAGTGTGTACAATTGTTCCTATATACATGTTCCGGATAGTGTCATGATAGATATTTACCTTTTAATGTTTATTGGAGTGAGGGGTGATTTTTTCTTTTTAATACAAAATAAGTATATTCTCTTAAAATATGTTGTCGAGTTTCTTCTTAGATCTTATATATTCGGTTGTGGCTTTTTTGAATTTTTGTTTTATACTTGAGTTTTTCGGTTCAAAATCTTACTATGTATATCATATTGTGTATATTTCACACTTTTGTAAGTCTTGCTTTGATATATAAGAAGTACCTGTGTAGATAGGTAAAACTTTTATATTTTTATTCTTACCCTTACTATTTTTGATTTAAGTTGATCACCTCCACTACCTTAAAGCCGATAAAGTTCAGAATTTTCTACTACGACAATTTCACGTCGTGAGTTATACGGTCGTTTAAACCTTTTGAATCGCCATCGGTGTCCTGACCTTTTCCAGTCAAAAGTAAGGTTAGGGTTTCTTTCCGTTCCGGTTTCTTACAAGTTTGATAGTATATCAACACGAGTAAAGTGTACGATCGTTTCATTACGAATTTTAGGAAGTTCGATCCAAACTTGTCATACACTTGGCTCTTTAAGGTCGACATGTTCGACCTAAATCTTTTGTGTCTCCTTGGTCTGTCGTTTAACGGTTGTGGGTGACCTAGTATCTTTTTCGTTCTTTATTGTCTTTTTTGTAGACGAAATAACTGATGTGATTTCGGAAACTGATGCAACTAGTGTTGTTTGACCTTTTAATTCTGGAATTTCTCTACCTTTATGGTCTGGTGGACTGGACGGAGAACTCTTTGGACATCCGTCCAGTCCTTCTTTGTCAATCTTGACCTGTATCTTGTTACGTGACCGAGTTTTAATCCTTTCCTCTTACAATTCCGACATATACCAGTGGGACGAATAAATTAAATGTACATGTCGTGTAGCACGTTTTACGGTTCGACCTACTTCGTGTTTGATCTTAGTTCTAACGGTCCTCTTTATAGCTATTGGAGTCTATACGTCTACTGTCATGGGATTCCCGTCTTTTTCTTCTCCTTGATTTCTCAGAGAACTACTTTCATTTTGTCCTCTCACTTTTCCGACCGAATTTTGAATTGCAAGTTTTTTGATTCTAGTACTGTAGACCAGGCTGGTGAAGTACCATTTATCTATCCCTTTTTTAACCTTGTCACCGTCTAAAATAAAAGAACCCGAAGCTTTAGTGACGTTGTCACTGACGTCAGTACTTTAATATTCTACGAACGAGGAACCCTCTTTTCAAAACTACTTGAATCTATCGTATAATTTTTGGTCCCTGTAGTGAAACGGCTGTTTCCAGGTATATTCGGTTTCCATACCAAAAAGGTAATCAGTACATGGCTGTACTCTCAACCTGATATCTCTTCCGGCTCGTGGTTTCTAATTACAAAAGTTTGGTACCACGACCTCTTCTACGAACCCTTATGGAACTTGTCGTTCCTCTAGTTTAGTCAGTTAGGATTTCCTTTAGTTAGGACTTATAAGTCTTCTTAACTACGAAAACTTGACACCACAACCTCTTTTGAGAACTCTCAGGGAACCTGACGTTCCTCTAGGTTGGTCAGGTAGGATTTCCTCTAGTCAGGACCCACAAGTGACCTTCCTGACTACAACTTCGACTTTGAGGTTATGAAACCGGTGGGCTACGCTTCTGGGACTACGACCCTTTCTAACTCCCGTCCTCTTCCCCTGCTGTCTCCTACTCTACCAACCTACCGTAACGACTGTGTTACCTGTATCCAAACCCACCTGAGGCCCTCAACCACTACCTGTCCCTCCAGACCGTACGACGCCAAGTACCCCGACGTTTATCAACCCGTACTGACTCGTTGACTTGACTTGACTTGACTTGACTAAGTAACCTTCCTGACTACGGCTTCGACTTTGAGGTCATGAAATCGGTGGACTACTCTTCTCGACTGACTGACCTTTTCTGGGACTACGACCCTTTGTAACTCCCGTCCTCCTCTTCCCTCGATGTCTCCTGCTCTACCAACCTATCGTAGTGGTTGAGTTACGTGTACTCAAATTCGTTTGAGGCCCTCTATCTCTTCCTATCCCTCCGGACCGTACGACGTCAGGTACCGCACCGTCTTAGTCTGTGCTGACTCGTTGACTTGTTGTTGTTGTTTAAGTTCCACCTTCCATGTTTGAAGGTCTATATTATATTTCCAGTGTACAGTACCCTTACCTTACGTGTTGTACCATTGTTGTCAATTATTTTTGACATAAGGTATAAACTTTCAACGATTTTCTCCAGAATCTTTAGGATTAGTGTTCTTTTATTTGAAAAACATTGATACATAGGATTTTCTACAGCATACAGTTAATATTGAGTTACTTTTTGTTCTTTAATATCCCTTTAGTAATTTTTTTTTTTTTTAGACTTGTGACTGATATATCGACTCTGATTTTTGGTTGAATAAATAAAAATCCACAAAATTATTGTCATTTTTTTTAAAAAAAACCTCATATCTACTAAACATCACAACACAGTCAAAACTCATACACCTTTCCACTTAGGTAACATTTATATACACGTACGGACGAGTCAATACAGACTGTGAAACGTTGAGGTACCTGAAGTCGGGTAGATCAAGGAGACAGGTACCTTAAAAAGTCCGTTCTTATGACCTCACCCAACGGTAAAGACTGAGGTTCCCTAAAAGGGTTGGTCCACTAGTTTTGACGCAGAAGACGTGACCGTCTGTCTAAGAAATGGTGACAAGGTGTACCCTTCGGTATAAAAATATATATATATAGGTGGAAAAAAAAATCTCAGAAAAGGGTATGTCCGGTAGTGTCTCATGACTCATCCCAAGGGACACGATATGTCATTAAAGGATTAATAACACTTATAAAAATATTTGTATCGGGAATAGAAAATCTATTGACCCTAAAATAAAGTGTTCAACAAAACTTTCTTAACCCTTCCTTGTCTCCACTTCTATGTCTACTTTTCTCTACCCGGTGTAATTATTCACTACTTCGAATTGTTACCCATGAACCCCTAGAGAGGTGAAAACTGGCGTAAATTTTAAAGTTAATTATTTTTGAACCCTTTTTTGATTTAAGTATCATCATAAATATGAAGACTACCCGTTTCATGTGTCGCCTGAAGTTAATGTACATTATAAAATAATGAACCTATTATAAAACTCAGATGTCCATAAATAATATGGAAAAAGTATATATAATATAAGATTTTTAAAAGTATTAAATTGTCTTTTTATACAATTTCATATTTAGTTATGTATTCATATATTCTTTACTTTCTGTTTAATACATAGTTTTCTTTTGTACTTATCTTTCTTGTAATTCTTTGTACTGATCTTTCGATTGTAGTATCTCTTTTAAATTTGTAATTGTTTCATAAGTGTTACTTATGTTTTCATCACTCAAATTTTGTAAATTAGTTGTTAATAAAGGGTCTTTTTGTGTTTAGTAGTTTTAATTGAGTTTGGTCTAAATTTTTAGGACTTTTTTAGTCAGTTGTGTTTTGATTAACCTCCTTATAATTTATGGTAACCAGTGTCCCAACTATAATAAGTATAGAAATTGTTTGTATAATAAGAAACGACTACTAAGAAGATAATTTACGTCTTTTTTCTAAAATTTCTTACCTTTTGATGGGTTAAGTAAAATTCCTCGACTAAATTACGACCGTGATTTTGAACTGTTACTAGTGTGTGTTCAGATGTGTGTATTGTATTAGTGTATTTTATGTGATTAGAATAAACCTAAATTATTCGTTGGATTCTTTTATAATGACTTAAGTATAAAATTAGTCGATGGAAATATTAAAAGGTTTATCAGAAATTTAAAATAACCTGAAGGGACCACCGTCACCAATTCTTAGGCGGACAGTTACGTTCCCTGTACCCAAGCTAGAGATCAGACCCTTCTGGGGTGTACGGTGCTTCGTCGATTCGGGTACACGATGTTGATGACTCGGACACGAGATCTCGGACTCTCGGAGTTGATGACTTCGGACGGTCTCGGGCTCGAGGTGTTCTCTTCGGTAGCGTTACTCTTCGGTCACGTGGTGTTACTTCTCTCTTCGGGGGAGAGCGGTGTTGATCTCTTTCGGGTGAACGTCGTTACTTCTGGGTCACGTCGGGGGTGTTTTTTTAATCATTTATTTTATTTATTTATTTGAAGTGCCCCCTTCAGGAACCGTCAGGTCACCAGACCTGGGTCACCAAAATGACCGGTTCCCGGTTCCAAGTTAGGGATGAACCCTTCGATTTTAGGGTGTTCGGAATCCCGGTTTTTTTGTAAAAATTATTTTTTATTACTATTTATTTTTATACCAGATTGATATCCGTCCTGTGAGACTATCCACGACAGTCTAGAAGAGATCGAGGAACTGAAACTTCTATAGAAGAAAGATGAATAATAATTTTGAAGTTTACGTTTTGAAGCTTACGTTTTCTTACGATTTTGATGGTGTGTTGACGTGAGTAGAGTGTACGATCATTTCATTACGAGTTTTAAGAGGTTCGGTCGGAAGTCGTTATGCACTTGGCACTTGAGGGACTACAAGTTCGACCAAAATCTTTGCCGTCTCCTTGGTCTCTAGTTTAACGGTTGTAGGCGACCTAGTTACTTTTTCGTTCTCTCAAGGTCTTTTTGTAGATAAAGACGAAATAACTGATACGGTTTCGGAAACTGACACACCTAGTGTTATTTGACACCTTCTAAGACTTTCTCTACCCTTATGGTCTGGTGGACTGGACGGAGAACTCTTTAGACATACGTCCAGTCCTTCGTTCTCAATCTTGACCTGTACCTTGCTGTCTGACCAAGGTTTATCCTTTTCCTCATGTAGTTCCGACATATAACAGTGGGACGAATAAATTGAAGATACGCCTCATGTAGTACTCTTTGCGACCTGACCTTCTTTGTGTTCGACCTTAGTTCTAACGGCCCTCTTTATAGTTATTGAAGTCTATACGTCTACTGTGGTGGGAATACCGTCTTTCACTTCTCCTTGATTTTTCGGAGAACTACTTTCACTTTCTCCTCTCACTTTTTCAACCGACTTTCGAGTTGTAAGTCTTTTGCTTCTAGTACCGTAGGCCAGGGTAGTGAAGAACCCTTTATCCACCCCTTTGCCACCTTTGTCACAGTCTGAAATAAAAACCCCCGAGGTTTTAGTGACGTCTACCACTGACGTCGGTACTTTAATTTTCTGCGAATGAGGAACCTTCTTTTCAATACTGGTTGGATCTATCGTATAAGTTTTCGTCTCTGTAATGAAACGGCTGATTCCAGGCAGATCAGTTCCGATACCAAAAAGGACACCAGTACATACCTACACTCTCAACCTGACACTTCTTCCGACTCGCGGCTTCTTAACTACGAAAACTTGACACCACAACCTCTTCTGAGAAGTCTCAGGGAACTTGACGTTCCTCTAGGTTGGTCAGGTAAGACTTCCTCTAGTCGGGACCCTAAAGAAACGTTCCTTACTACGATTTCGACTTTGAGGTCATGAAACCGGTCGAGTACGCTTCTCAACTGAGTGATCTTTTCTGAGACTACGACCCTCCCTAACCCCCGTCCTCCTCTTCCCCTGCTGGCTCCTACTCTACCGACCTACCGTAGTGCCTGAGTTACCTACAATCAGACTCACTTGAGGCCCTCTACCACTACCTGTCCCTCCGGACCGCACGACGCTAAGTACCCCAGCGTTTCTCAGCCTGTGCTGACTCGCTGACTTGAGTCTTGAGTAATAATTTTGAAGTGAGGAGTTTGGTGAGGTTTGATCTTCCTTAAACTCTTCGAACTTAAGTTTTCCACCCTAAACGATAGTTTAGTGTGAATCAACAATCAGATTGAAATTGTGACCATTCGGGTTAAAAGTCTTAACCTAAGGGCCGGGGGATGAGGAAAAAAATGTTTGTGGACTCACGGAGAAATTTAAAGGATTTAACGAGAATAATCAGAGAGTGGTTTTTTCTTTTATAAAGTGAACCTGATCTTCGGAACCATGAACGACTTACGGATTTGAAGATTCTTTCTAGTGATCGGTGTTACGAAACATAATGGTGTTATGTTTTACTTACTGATTTTGTAGTGGACCTTCAGGACAGACTTTCTAGACAAAAGACTGGGAGTACTGGAAGTTTTAATGTCGAAAGTCTATGGTGTGAAGTGTAAGACCTTGAGGAAAGATTACTCAATCAGATCAAGGTTAAATTTCATGAGGGAGGACGGAGAAGATGGTCCGATTGAGTAAGGTAATTTCAATTATTTGTCGTTCCATACATGTTTTATTATTTTGTAACATTCCAATCTATTTATTCGTGTAGGTGTCTAGAGTTTCTTGTGACGTGACGGTGATGGAATATTACCTGTGTTTGACCATTTGTTAATTGATACAATGTTTCGGTTATGACTTAATACGATTCCTCTTCGTTTAACAAGATACGACTACCTTAGTCAAATTTGGTAAATTATGTCAATTTTGGCTACTTCGTCATATACTTGGTTCTAAAATTTTTATTCACTATAAAATTGTCCTCTTTTTTTCCAATGACTATTAGCATTTTTTTTTTTTTTTTTTTTTTGACCTTTATTAATTGTACAAGAAGTTATCCACCCGAAGGGATTATCGAGTCAACCATTTCTTAGGTGGACGTTACGTCCTCTGGGATCAAGCTAAGGACCCACCCCTTCTAGACGACCTCTTCCCTGTCCGATGGGTGAGGTCACAAGACCGGACCTCTTAAAGTACCTGACATTTCAGATACCCCAGTGTTTCTCAGCCTGTGCTGACTCGCTGAAAGTGAAAGTGAAAGTTATCCACTTACCTCTTTGACACTATATACGTGTAATACCTTATTATAAGTCGTTATTTCTCTTTACTCGATAGTTCGGTCCTTTTCTGTGACCTACTTAGAATTTACATATGACGATGCACTTTGTTCATTCAGACTTTTGTACTATATAATTATGATATACTTAGATTAATACAATGTAAGACTTTTTTCGTTTGGATGTTTCGATCACTTTTATACTCATCAAACATCCCTCCCCGACTTGTCCACTGTGTGTCCCTTCAAAGTCCCGACACTTTGATAAGACATTCTATGACGTCACCTCCTGTGTGTTGTAATGCGTAAACCGTGTTAGGTACGTATATATGTATGTCTTAGGTACTTAGAATTCCATGTGTTTAAAAATCGACGCTCCTTAGAGTCCTTTCTTACGTCCGGTACTGTACCTTTGATATACTGTTTATATACCTTGTTGGAGTCACTTCTCCCTTCCTCCTTTTCCATGACTGGATTTATTAGAACCTTTCCTTGCCGATGGGTTAGGTTATAAGAAAGGACCTCTGAGGGTACCTGTCTTCTCGGGTCGTTCGATATCAGGTACTCCAACGTTTCTCAACCTGTGGAGATTCGTTGATTGTGTGTGTGTGTCTACTAAATTTTACAAAGTCCATATGTCGTTTCACTAAGTCAAAATAAATATATATATTTATGTATAGGAAAAAGTTTAAGGAAAGGTAATATCCAATAATATTTCATGACTTATGTCAAGGGACACGATACGTCATCCAGGAATAACAAATAGATAAAATGTATGCCATCATACATAGTCCATTAGGGTTTAAGGATTAAGTAGGGAGGGAGGGTAAAAGGAAAATCCATTGGTATTTAAACAAAAGATGCAGATACTCACATAAAGATAAAATATTGATTTAAGTAAACATAGTATACTCCCAGGGAAACTATCGTTCCTCTAGTTTGGTCAGCTAGAATTCCCTTTAGTTTGGTCAGTTAGAATTCCCTTTAGTTGGGACTTATTAGTAACCTTTCTGACTCCAACTTCAACTTTAAGGTCATGAAACCAGTAGACTACGTTTGTCGACTGAGTGACCTTTTCAGGGACTACGACGGTTTCTAACTCTCGTCCTCTTCTCCCACAGTCTTCTACTCTACTACCGACCTACCGTAGTGACTGCGTTTTCTGCACCTGACCCGTTTGAAGCCCTCTACCACTCCCTGTCTCTGCGGACCGCACGACGTCCGGTTCTCCAGTGTTTCTCAACCTGTACTGACCTGTTGACTTGTTGTCGTTGTAGTATAAAAATCTAAAGTGTATATTCAGTATGGTATATTATAGGAAGGTAGTCAACGTATCAAACCTTTATAAAAGAGGATATGGTGTCCAACAGAAAGGTAAACAAATGTCAAAGGGAACAACACGTCTAGTACAAATAGAAATATGTCTGTCAGTGTATTTTTATAAACCTCTATACACTTATATGAGTTCCACTCAAATGTGTATGTCTAAAGGACAAGATAGTCTCCTCTCACGGGTAATTTTTGATGTGGGGAAAATTCTACTCGTCAATCGGCTCTTTTGTACTCCTTAGTAGTCAGGTCCTTCTTTCTCATTCCATTACTCCTGGAACTACACCCTTCTTTGCAGTATCCTGTACTTCTGAAAACTGAGGATAAATTGGTACTTCTTTCTTTTTTATCATGAGAAAAGAGGTGGGTAGACCTGTGGGGTAGAAGTTTATTTTATTAGACTGGTTGTAGGATGATACATCCTCTTTGAAATGTTTCTGGATCTTGTACTATATCATATCTCACTTCATAAGTAGGATAAGTCGTTTAAATCCTCAATGTCTATAGACCCTGTTTCCCTTCGTCCCCTCTTTTGGGTTTAGACCGTGTGTATTATCTTTATTAAGGTTAAGGACCTCATTGTGATAATTAATTTTCATAATTGGGTAATTATGGATGTTTTATCAATGTGTTTTATTTTTGACTTTTCAATGGTCATAAACTTTACTTTTGATTCTTATATTAGTGAATGAAGATTATTGAGACTCTGTTGTCCGTCTTGAAGTCCTAATGTCTATAGATACCTCAGTAGGGCCATACAGAAGAAAAATATTGTCTATAATGGGTTTACATCATAACGACTCTCTTCTCTCTTTTAGGACACTTTTATTTTGGTATTTAATGTCGAACGAATACACTGAAGAGAATGCGAATAAAGTAAGGTTTTAAGATTACTTCGTTTAATTGGTCATGTTTATGTCTCATGAATCAGAAGTCTATTTATTCTTTATACTCCTATTATTAGTATTGATGTTCTTGATTTTAAATAACTCACAAATGGTACAGTCCGTGACACGTTTCACAAAATATGTTTGGGTGAAATTCTTGACATAGATGTAGTCTATATGTCTGTGTCAACAAACTTCCCCTGAACAAAGAAAAACAAAATTTAAAATAAATAAATAAAAACTGACATGACCCAGAAGAAACGACGTGTCCGAAAAGAGATCCTCACCGTACGTCCGAAGAGCAACACGACCGAAGAGAACCACGTCTCGAGCCCGAAGTCTCGGGCGTCCGAAGTCGTCGACGCCGTGTACCTGAGTCGTCAGCGTCGAGGGCCGAGATCTCGTGTCCGAGTCATCAACACTACGTGTCCGAATCAGTGAGGTACCGTACACCCTAGAAGAGTCTATTCCCTGGCTTGGGTCAAAGAACGTAACCGCCCGTCTAAGAAATGGTGACTCGGTGGTTCCTTCGGGATATCCCCTGAATTATAACAGACTTAGAAGACACCACAAAGTTTTCAGGTACTAAAAGATTAACGAAAAATAGGATGGACCTTACAGGAAAGGGATGTGACCGATAAAGTCTAGATGACTTAATCTTAGAAATTTTCTTTCCAGACTCTTAAACATAAAAAAATTTGTTTCATTGGTTCCACCAAAGAAATAATAATATAAAAAATTTACGAAGGGGTGTAGTATAATATGACTCGTAGTATAATATTACGGAAAAAATTTTTGTCATTACCTCTGGTAACCTGACATACTAGATTGTCATCCGGGAATGACACTTTGTAGATGTAGAGTTAACAGGAAGGGAGGACAGAGTCTTCTTGTGCACGGAGAGAAGGTCGGTTGTCTATTAGGGATAGGAACCCGAGATGTCGAGTACTTAAGTCAAATGAAACCCTGTAATAATATGGATAAAAGACAGAGAGTGGACTTGAACTGTTCTTGAAAGATAGCTCCATTCGAGTGGAGAGAAAATGAAATTCGTTTGGGGGAATATGGGGTGTAACAAAGGAAGGGAAGTGTCGTTCGCGATATTTCGTTGTCAATTCCTTCCATGTGTCGCTCCAACCCCCGTGGTACTTGAGGACATTATTACACGTTTACAAATACCTAACGTAAAAATTCTTCTTCTCGAGATTGAAAGTTGTCTAAGAGTTTCTTAAATACTGGTTTCTTTCGTTAAGTTTTGTTCAGAAAAGGTTTTTATTTAAAGGATTAAGATTCATTACGAATTCTACCTTCTCCGTGATCTAGTCCTTATAATCTTTTAACAAAGTTTCCTAGAGATGACTCCCATTTCCTTATGTCATTTATTTGAGTGACAGAGGCACAGAACCCTTCTTTAGGATGGTAAAGGTACCGATCAACATTCGCAAGTTTCAGTACGAAGTTTAGAAGGGGGAGGTGCCACTTCGTTAGGACGAAAAAATTTCTTTTTACCTTTTCTTTTTAGTTCTAATGGATAGTTTTTCGTTGGATTCGGTGAGTCTTTATATCAGTAAAATCTATTCGTATGGATACGTATAAATCTATAGTAGTTTAAATAATCTGAGAATAGGATGATGTTCGTACGTTTGGTTTGTATATGGATGGATTTATGGTCATACAATGGAAAGGGGAGAAGAAGTGTTGGTGGGTTCGTTCCTGGAGTTTTCATTGAATGTTATTTCTCGACCGTTCTGAGTATTTTACAAGACTATGGTTCAAACTAAAACTCACCAAGACTTCTCAGAACCTCTACGCTTCGTAAATTCTCTAGTTAAGGTGTATGTTTACAATAAATAAGTTGTTTATAAATTATCTACGGATGGATATACGTTCCACGACTTGATCTAGGACCCTGTGTTTTTATGTAAAATCTTCTCCGTAATTAAATCAACTCTTCTCCTCGGATCTGAATTATATTTCTACAAATATAATGTAGTTGTAATCGATAGTGTATTTATCAAGGATTGTTTATTATATTTGTTGTGTCGTTAGTCGTTTTACTTCTTCATATACACTTTCATGTTTTTGAAAGTTTTCTTGGGAGTATTATATTCGGTCATTTTTGTCAATACCTGATGGTCTGATTTTTTATAATGAGAAGATCTCGTTGAGAACGTAAAGTCAAGGGGGTTTTCAGTTTTCCATTATGACATGGTAAACCATTATGACATGTAGAAATTTTGTTATTTTTTTTCAGAAATGGACGGAAATGATACACAAGAGTATCAGGCAAATGTGAATATAAAAGTTTTTGAAGGAGTGTACATAAATAAAAAATTACGGATAGAAGGATACTTCACAATAGTTTATCAGTTTATCAGTTACTTGTGTACTTGATAATAAACAGATTAAATGACGTCTAAAGGTCATAGTTCAGTCACGATTCTTCTTTCATCCTTTAATGACCTCATTTATATGTTAGTTACTTAATAAATTGACTTACTCTGTAATGAAAATTTCTTTATTTGTTTCACGAGTAGATAAAAAATTTTTCATGAATAGTTCATAGGTGGACGAAATCCATGATATTTATTATTTTAAAATTTGTGACAGAATTTTACGATAATTTTTATTAAAATAAGAGCTACCTTTCCATATGTACCTAAAATTTAATGAAATTCTTTTCAAGAAAGACTGATATTTTAAAAACCATTCGTTAAAATTCTGTATAAAGATGTCTGTACTGTTGTAGGATTGGGTGATTTTTTAAAATTGTTGTGTAAAAAGAGAAAGGGTTTCGAAAAATTTTCGAGAAGAAAAGAAGGGGGATTTTGGTGTTTGTCGAGTGAGTAAAATATTAAATCATTTTTAAAAGGACATTGTTTATTCACCTCCCTTTTGTTGGATACGAAGTTGAACACATTTGAGTCATTATGTCATTACTAAGAGTATTTACTGTCGACGAGAATAGATGGAGTTCTTACTTATTTTGTCACACCTATTTTATAACTCTCGTATTTAACTTTTTTCTTGATTTTATATTTATGTAAATATGAACGACAATAGATATTAGTTTACAAGAAGTCTTTCTGGTTTTAGTATTACTGGAAAATTTATAAATATAAATTGTACTTGAAGGAACTACTGTTACCATAATCTTTTTGATTCCTGTCTAATTAGATGGTCTGGTCTTTATAGTAATAGAATTAGACCCAAGTATGCCCACGTTTGGAACTCTGGTTCTAAGTCATGTTCATCGCAACCTTACATCCCTTCCGTTGCAACGGATTTATCTCATGTTATAATTTTATCGATGGTTCCACCCATTGACCTGAAATTAAGGTTTCATTGGAGACCCTTTGTCATATTTTTTATCTTTCCACTTCCTCGGTATTGTGAATATATAGTGGAGAGTAGTCAAGACCTCTATTCGACAATTAAAGATCTATGAAAATGTTCTGGTCCGTTGTCGCGTTCCGGAAGGTCCTAAGATTCTTTTCGAAAGTTCGTGGTTTGTGTTTATGACCGACAACCTCCAGTAAGTCTTTTGTTGTGTTGTCATTTCCAGTTTCTTACTCCATCCCTTGATTAGTTTGACAATTTTGGGAAAGGTGACTTTCTTCTGCGACTGACGATAACAGTTTGAGTCGAGTCCGAGATCAGAATGCACTATTGTACGGTGACGTGTGAGGGGTGTTTATGTGGTTTTATAAGAAAGTTCGATAGTCGTAAAAAAGGGAAACATACTGTACTACTCTTGGGAAAGAGTAAATATTCATGGATGTTGTTCGGACCGTACATCCTTCATAAAACTCCCTCTCTTTCACTTCTCGTTTTAGTTTAATGTGTACAAAGAGTATGTGACAGATATAAAGAATCTTACGACAAATATTTTTAATATGAAAAAATATCGATGATCAACTATTGTGTCCTGTATTTAGACTTATTAACTGAAACTCTCAATCATTTCTACAACTTCTAGTAAATTCTTTTTTCTTATATTTTTTATATCGGACTAAACTTAGGGTTAATGTAATAATTTAACGAAGTAGTGGTGCCCCCTTCAGTGAATTTAAAATTCGGTGACAACGAAAAAAACACTTTCCATTAGTATGATTGATGTTGGTCACCAAAATATTACTAGTTTATATTATACCTACCATTATCAAAAATTTACCTTTTCATAAACGTTTCCTTCAACACGTCGTACGTCTCTGGAAGCATGACCTGACCGTATTTCGGTTTTTCCGTCTTAAACTCCCTCACTGGGGTTTACATATTTGACAACCTGTCACTTATTGTCATTTTCACAATACGACATCTTTATGAATTCTATACCTCCTACATTTATAATACCTAAGTTTCCAAGGGTAGGTCAACGTGTCCTAAGGACGTCGTCCAGATGAAGTACCCTTTTACCCTCCAGTTCATGTTATGTTTACCAACCTAAGGATATTTCCGTCATTACTGGTCCTACTTTCGAACCGGAGTGACTCTTATACTACAAAATTAGGGAAACGTCGTACCACAAGTCATAGGACTCTGGGTAAGACCGTTAAGAGTGATTTGAGTGGACGATCAACCTGGCTGATAAGTTTCAAATTAAGTCTTTTTAAAATTTAATCCACTTTGACAAATGTAACTTCAATAAGTCTTGGTCGAAATTCCATTTTAATAATCTTATCTGATAATAGTAAATTTCTTCCCTTTAATCGTAAATGGTATATAGAAGATGTATGGTCAGTTATAGTCTCAGTGAACGGTATATGTTAGAAATTTAAGAGTTTTGTGTTCTTCAATTAATACGTATACATGTAAAATAATATGGATATAAATATCCTTTCTTTTATCTGAGTCGCCAATTTATTCAGTGGGTTTATTGTCTCCTCCAATGTGATTTTAGACAAGATTCAATGTGGTTTTAGACAGGATTCAGGAGACGATAGAAAGTACTTTGTGATCAACGAACTCGAACAAAATAATTCTCCACTAAATTAAGGAAAGTTCCTTAATTATGTTACCCGTCGTTGTCTCGGGAACAATTTTCGTTAAAAGAGTGAGTTCAAGGGGAACCCTAGTGAATATGTTAAAGTATGTTACATATAATTCATTATATCGTGTTTGCCGTCTTAGGAGGAATTAGAAGAGAAGGGTATTTCGATCAGTGTATTCAAGATTTTTGAGTCTCACTTTGTTCAAATGAAACGGGGGTTTATACTATACTCCTCCACGCTTCTCTTTTCTTAATTCGTTTTTTAGGAGTCTATCTGATGAACGAAGGTAATTTTAATGGAACGTTCTTTTTCGTCTTTTTAATTTCAAGGTTACTATTATCTAAACTTTTGTATTATTTATTCTCGTATCACTACTGTAATTATAATTCCCTCATCCTCTCATACCGATGTTTAAAGAAGACTTTCCTTTTCTACCTATTATTACGAAAGTCACCACCACCGTTATCGTCTTTGTGAATGACACACGAATAATTCGTAATTCGTTATGTAATTCGAGACATCTACGTGATTAAATTATGAGTGTTTTCAATTTCTGGTAATAAAAGGGGAATTTCTTCCCTACTTTTGTTTTTCTATTCAGTGGACGAACTCAAGAGTTATGATTGTTCGTCTACTCGGTCAAAAGATTAGTCCAGATGGATGAAGTCTTGGATTTTTAAGAATTCGTAATGAATCTGACAGATTTATCGTCTGGTCGACCGTTAGAGTGACATTCGAGACATGTCCGTTAGTTCAGAATATAAGTGATATACTCAAAGAGTCAGAGGATGGATGAAGGGTTACTCCACGTGTGTTAGTTGACCGTATGATTCGTTTTCTACCTTCGCAGAGTTCTCTCTTTTTTTGTCGTATTTTAAAAAGATGATTTTTAATAGTCATAGATATTTAAATGACAGATTTTAAATAAAAGATTTTGTAGTTTAGACTTTAACGTTTAATGAACTAATACTTTACCATGACGTTAATTTGACTTCTTTTTTAATGATTTAGAGGAGTTTTTAGACTATCAGAACGTTAATCGCCTCAAACATTGGTATACGTCACTGTTAATTTCACTATCAATAAATTTCGTCCTAATTCTGTATAATGCAAAGGTCCTCCTCATCAATTATGTATTAATCAAGTAATCAATTACTTATATATCTACTCACACACAAAAGTCGGAAAGTGTAGACTGGATCAACGCTTGACTTCATTTCCTTTTTCTAACAAATGCAAGATAAATGTTAATGTTTCAACAAAAATATTTAATATTGTTTATTACGATTTAAATGGATGAGTAAAATATAATATAGTATACACGGAAATTTAGTATGAATTAAACTTTGTATTTTATTAGAATAAATTTCCTTAAAGTTAAGAATTAAAAAATCTTTTAATGTGTCTCCGATATCGGAGAGAACGATAATTTTTTTACGTACGTAAGTAATACACTTTTCTGACAATTGTCTGTGTATTTCGTCCTTCCTACGTTGAAAAATTTTTATTTGTTATTTATGATGGGTATTATCCTCCCATTGATTTGATGGTGTATTATTAACTTTATTTATTTATTTATAGTTCCCTTTTTTGGGATATCCAATATTACTAGGTATTGTTACGACTTTAATCCTTACGTTAGTTACATAATAAAAAGTTTTATTTATGACTTATATCAGATTTATATTGGGGGGTTTTAGGTTTATTCCATTTAACAAAATTAGTTATTTGGTGTGTATTTGTTTTTTCAGTTAAGGTTATTTTATTTGTGACTAAATAGAAGAACGGATCTAAGATACAAACATAAAGTCGACTGAAAGAAGGATTGATTCAGTGTTTTTCCCAGGAAATTGTCCTTGTGTCCTTTGAATCCGTGAACATGACTGGCCGAGTCTCAGTTTCGTTATTAGTAGGGTCGAGACAGACTCCCCAAAGAAACAATAGACTTTCATTCCGTCTAATCAATCCATCTTCATTACTAATAATGTGAGAAGATTACTAGAGAATCTACATCATAAGTCCATCATGGCGACAAGAGGTTTCTTTTCAATAAAACATATCGTCGTGTTTTGTTAATCTATTTGTAAGTCTAAGACCCTCAGTATATAATAATATTGGTTAGGTATAAACGATAACAAGTCAATGAGACTTTAAATATTATTGACAACTCAGGGTATCAGACGTTTATGACTGGGATTCTATTCTTATACATATCATACCGGTCATTAATGTTTTTCTAGACCTTCTCCTCGTTATTTGAGGTGTAAAGAGATCATAATTAAAATCCCCGAAAGGGTCCACCGCTGTCGCGATTTCTTAAACGGATGGTTACTCCTTCTGCATTCTAAGGACTAAACCCTTCTAGGGGACTTCTTCCTTTACCGTTGGGTGAGGTCATGACAACGGACCCTTTAGGGTACCTGTCTCCTCGGACCACCCGATGTCAGACACCCCATCGTTGCTAAGTCTGTACGATGTGTGTACGTGTAGTCGAGTAAAATAGTCGTCAACGATGAAAAAGTTTTCCTTTTATAAAATAGTAGGTTTATATTCCGTTTATCAAATTTGTCCCTTCCCCTTTTTGAGCTTTCGATTTAGTTACTAAAAAAATTATATGAATTAAGTTATGTCATTTTTACGGAGTATAATATGGTTCTTGAAAATAAAATTTATTAAAAATTTAAGAGTTATATCATTGTCTTAATAATCGAATATATTTATACCTCAAAGTTTTAATACTTTATAGTCAATATGTCGGACGAGATATAGAATGTTTCACACTCTACAATGAAAGTTTCGGCATTTATGTATGATGTTAGAAACTCGGTGGTAGGTTCACAGTTAAATTATAGGGAGTCTTGAAAATTTTAATGGTATTTCCTTAAAGAAAGGTGTCTGTAATGTAGAACGGAGTTTGTTAATTTTTGCTCCCCTCTGTTAGACAATGGATTTACTACATGACAGTCTAGTTAAAGTAATAATAACTAAGATCTTAAAAACAATTATATTCTTTCTTTTAGCTTGTTTGGTTACGTTACTTTTCAACACTCTTAATGAGGAATAATACCTTCAAATCCCCTCTTAAAAAATTCAAAGTTCCATTTTGTGTTTAAGAGATTCAGTAAAGGAAAGTACTTAAAAGTGTGACTCATAAATTATCCTATTAGTGATTTAATATTTTTATTAGTATGAGATTCAGTCATAGTATTATAGTACGTTTCTCCATATATATAATCCGAAGTTTTGTACGTTTATGTTCAAAGTCATTAGGAAACAATCCCTTTCGTAATTAGTAATCATTGTAAATTGTACGACACCAGACATTTTCCATTTGGTGAAATGAATTACTTTTCACATTTGGCAAAAAGATTTAATCTCCATAGATATTTGTCAAATAATAAGAGAGTTTCTCAGAGTGTTTTTCGTTTTCCGTGTATTGATAGAAAATACTAAGTATATTCTTATTTTTGTTAAAAATTTAAACTCTTCATGTAGTGTATTTAAAAATCTATCATATGTACTTTTACGATCAATTATCGGTGATGGTTGGTCCAAAGTTTTTGCTTCATGATCCCTTTTTTGAAAAGAGTTCTCGATTTTAAATTATTACGGAATGTAAAGTTTTACTATAAGTACTTGAGAGTGGACTAACTCTATTACTATAAGAAGACCAACAAATTCTACCTTACGATGAGAGAGAAGAAGTGAACGAGGACGGTCTTCCATTATCTTATGTACTATCAAGGACAACCTTTGTTTTTTCATACCAAAATATTGCTTGTACCAGATACCAATAGTAAATTGTTCTTTTTCTTTAATTAAATATTTGACAAAGTCGAAGCGAAGTAAAAAAATTATGTTTCCACTATTTGAGATGACTTTACGACGTCCCCTTAAGAGACCGTCAAATCGTCAATTCTGAGTCACGAAAGTGGCGGTACTGTGTCCAGGTCAGGGAGCATCCACTTGATTCTAGTGTGTTCGGTGTTCCCTGTCGGTGTATTATTCGTCATGTTTTATTCTATTACAAAACATACGACGTAGTTTTCTGTTTCCACTTCCGCCGTTATGTGATTTCTGGAGATTTTTAAGGGAGGTGTTCTGGTTAGTCTTTTGATCGTTTAAACAGTCTTATTTGAGATCTTTAATTGGTTTTTACATTTCGTTAGATCTCTCACAAATATATTCTTTTTCTCGACTTAAAGTCATATTTGTCTTGGAACCACCGGAAAATTGAACGGGATCAGGTAGAGGACGAATGGTCTATGTACATCGAAAGTTATGGTTGTCGAATGTTGACTCCACCTGTGGTCTTCAGACCGTCGAAGGTCTTCTCCCGTCTTGTCCCCACTTCAAGTAAATCTTGGAGTAAGGGACTTTTTATAGTAATAAACTTGACAGACCATCAAGGTACCAACTTCAATGGAAGTAATGATAACTATAGAAATAAACTACACTAAGTCTCAATAATGGGGTCATACTTTTAGAAACAAAGTCTCTGTAAACATTTATTGTTAATCACCGTTAAAAAAAATTGTATGGTCGACGGACTTGGCTACTTATTTATAATCCCGTTTGACATTCGATTGGTTTGTTGAATTTCTCTTTACGACCCTTTACTCTGTAGGTGTCTCCGAAATTTTTCGAGGTTATACAAGGACCCTGAGATGTTCCGGTATACGTACGTATTTCAACACGGGTACGGGTCCCGACGTACAGACGAGTCGTTTCTGATCTCCTTTATGATTCGAGAGTGGATAGTGATTGAACCTTCTATAGGTGTTCGTCCTTCATTTCTGATTCCGTCTTAATATTTTACGGACGGATCCTCAATTTTCAGTACCAGGGACTTTGTTTGTGATCTTCTGAATGACAATGGTTGGTAAATACCTTGAGAGGCAAGTCAATGAGGGACCACCGAGTCTACCATTTCTTAAACGGACGTTTCGTCTTCTGGGTCCAAGTTAGGGACCCAATCCTTCCAGAGGACCTCTTCCTTTATCGATTCGTGAGGTCATAAGAACGGACCTCTTAAGGTACCTATCTCTTCGGACCGTCCGATGTCGGGTATCCTAGTGTTTCTAGACCTGTGTCGATTGGTTGATGGTGACTCTTCGATTGGTTCCCGAAGGGACCACCGAGTCACCATTTCTTAGGAGGACGGTTGCGTCCTCTGTGCTTAAACTAAGGACCCATCCCTTCTAGAGGACCTCTTCCTTTACCGGTGGGTGAGGTCATAAGAACGGACCCTTTAGGGTACCTGTCTCCTTACACCGTCCAATGTCAGGTACTTCAGTGTCTTCTCCGTCTGTGTTGAATCACTGAGTTTTTGTTGTTCAATTGGTTCATTTATAAATTTGCCGATTTGAGTTTTTTTTTAGTCTGAAGTTTAATCGAGTCTTTTAAGTGTTTTGTTTGTCGTCCTTGTTTTAAGTGTTGGTGTTTAGGATCCTCCCCCTCCTTGAGCATAGATGTCGAGGGTTTACTAATAAAAATTTCAGGTTAATAATAAAATTTACAGGTTAAAAGTTGTTTTTAAACTCAGTATGTTCCTTTGGTCTTTGACATTGTGTATGTTTCCTCTTTTTGTTAGTTATTATTGACGAGGACCCCGTCAGACCTCTGATTGAATGATCTATCCCGAAAATTAATCGACAAAATTTATGTAAGTTTTTTTGATTTCTTTTGGTACAAATTTCTTGATTTCGTACTCTTACTACAGAGCAGTTTGTCTTCGATAGCTACTTATCTGTCTTTAATATTTTTTATTAGTCTTTCATTAAGATCCCAACTTTTTATATTATTTTACTTTTGGATAAATCTCCTCGAGTTGTCTTCTAAACATCCGTCTTCTTTCTTAGTCACTTGAACTTTTTTCCAGTCAATTTCGATCGATCAGACTCCTTCTCTTTCTTTTTAATAGTCAGAGTCCCTAAACACCCTGTGGTAATTTGTCTGTGGTTGTTTACGTGTTATACCTTGTGGTTATATACGTGTTACCCTCACGGTTTCCGTCTTCTTTTCTTCTCTTTCTTATAAACTTTTTTTATTACTAGTTTCAGGGGGGTTTAAACTACTGTTTGTAATTGGAGATGTAGATTCTTTGAATTACTTGAGGTCCTCTTTTTATGAGTCTCTAGGTGGAGACCTGCTTAATTTTGATAATTTTCTGTTTCTGTTTTAAAAGTTTCGTGGTACTGTCTTTAGGAGTAGTTCCCTAGGATTACATTCTAATGGTGGACTAAAGAGTAGTTCTCGGTACCTTTCCTTTTGTCTAAGTTTCATGGTTTTCTTTTTTTTTTTAGTTCTTAATATATAGGTCGTTTTGATAGGAGTTTTTTTTTTTTTTCTTCTTTAATCCTATAAGGGTCTATTTAGTTTTGATTTATGAAGTGTCGATTGTCTACCTGGGGTATTTTACGATTTTCCTCGAAAATACCGACTTTAATTTCTTCTATTCTAAGTTAATTCGTACTTCTTTATTTATCATAGTCATTGTCATCGATGTATCCATTTATAATATTTTCCATCATTTTTACAGTCACAGCAAACATTCCGAAAAAGGGGAGGTTGATCTGTAACCGTTTTTCGTTGTTGATATTTAGATATGACTACTCAGATGACAATATTTGTAAGCATGTTGTGATTGTTGTGTTTCATATCTCTTTCATTGTATCCTATTACGAATTACTTGGAAATAATATATTTTCCTGATGTGATTCGTAAAGTATTTGTAATAAAGTAAATTAGAAGATTTGTTGATTTCCTATCAAAAGGTAGATGTTTTATCCTTTTTCATAGATTCTTCGTCTCTTCAATCCACTCTACGGTTTCCATATAGGTTATGAACTTACATCCGAACAAATTGAAGTTTCAGACCGAGAAGTAAAATAGAGTGACATTTGTACTTCGTTTAGTAAATGGAGGGACTATAAACCGAAGGAGTAGATTTCCTTCAATGTATACATAGTAGAGACTTTAAGGTATATGGAGTTTCTAATATTATTTCAATTCTCGAAATAATTTTTGAAACGAGTTTAGTCTCTTTCTTGTGATTCTGTACCGTTTTCTAGGTTTCTGTTTTGGTTTCTATAGTGGATTCTGTGGGGATAAAAGGACAAGACTATCAGGAGGATCTTAAATCTTTTCTGTCGTTAAGATGTATCAGCAATTTTTATAGAGTGTCGTAGAAGTTTTCATGTCATAAGAAGGGTACTGTCTTTGTCGTTAAAATACATTTCGATACGTACCATATTTGACTTAATTTTCAGTATTATGTGTTTCTAGACTTTTCAGTTAGACATACTATGTTCCCAATGTGAGTTAAATTAATGTGAGAGTTAATGTGTTTAATTTTATACATGGCAAGTAATACAAGAACTATTTGCTCAGATCTGAAGAGGTCATCTATGAAAAGTTGTATCCGTGATCTTATTTTTATCTTAACCAACTATATTTATTATTTTCGGATTATATTCCATCTGTTTATAAAATAATCTTTTCTACGTTTTCAGATTTCTTATGATAAGTCTCATGTAAAAGGTAATAGTAACCACCATGTCACCACTCGTGTCGACGGAAGGTCTCATACACTTCACTTCAACGAGTCAGCACAGACTGAGAAACGCTGGGGTACCTGACATCGGATGGTCCGAGACTCCTCGGAGAGTCAGGTACCTTAAAAGGTCCGTTCTCATGACCTCACCCAATGGTAAAGGAAGAGGTCCCCTAGAAGGGTTGGGTCCCTAACTTGGGCCCAGAGGTCGTGACGTCCGTCTGCGAAATGGCAGACTCGGTGGAAGGTCTCATATAAATGGTAATATTAACACAATACCTGTAACAATCACAATAGGTACAATTTAAGTATTTGAGGACACAAAAAAAGTGAAGGTATTTCGTTTTATTTCAGTCCTCAAGTTTTGTACCGTGAGTTACGGATGTTACTGTGTCTGAAATGAAAGAAAGGTCCAAGTTATGGTGTCATGTAAGAAAGTTTATAATATGAAACCGATCCGATGATTTATTTCGAGTTTCTATATGAAAGAAATGTATGGGTACGACAACGGTGTAGGACCTTATTTACACAAATACGAACGGTTAAAGGAGTCATTCGTGAGTAATTGACCCGTGACACATTCGTGACAAGTCTATGTCTTTATTCACTATGTGATGGACAAAAGTTCACTATATGATGGACAAAAGTTCCCCGAATGTTTGATCACCTCTTTTGTCCGTTTGATCGTCGATAGTATGACTCGACTGTCCTAAATAATATCTCGTTACTGGTCTTATAGTATTTACATTTTTCTCTGTGTATACTAAGTTAAGTTCTTCCTTTTTCCTATTTTCCTTCTTGAGGGTATCTCTCACTCATGTGTCATGAATGATTATACCTATATTTTTAGTATTTATTTTCGATCGAGTATTGTTGGTCAAATGTATACATACATATTTTTATACAGACATACACATGTAGACACCCACAAACACAGAAACATAACTAGTTTACTCTTAGAAAAGAGTCCTTACGTTTTACTAGGTTATAACCCTTTTATTACTATTATAATTATTTAAGTTCTCACTTCTAGTCTGATTAAAGGCACCTACGGTTTTTCCGGAAATTATATTAAGTCATCGGTAATGACTGTTTTTATGAGTTTCTTGTAATTTTAGTTACGAGTTAAGTAATTGTACTATTTTACAGGATTTCGGTTATAAGATGATTCATTTCTTTTCATTTCCGTAAGTGTGTTCATAGATCTTTTTATAATAATATCAAATCCTCCATACATTAGTTTGTTCTATCTTTTATTAGTCTCTATATCCTTGTCTTTTTTTTCAATTTGATAGATAAAATCATCTATTATATTATTTGGATCTTTACCATTCTCTTTGTTGGTTGTTATTTTGATTATGTTTGTTATTAAGTCGTTCTATCATTCTATATTTTAATTATATTTTTAGTTATCTTCATTAACCCCGAAAGGACCACCGAGTCTACCATTTCTTAAACGGACGTCACGTCCTCTAAACCCAAGTTAAAGACCCAGTCCTTCTAGGAGACCTCTTCCCTTACCGATGGGTAAGGTCATAAGAACGGACCTCTATAGCTACCTGTCTCCTCGGACCCTCCAATGTCAACTACCCCAGCGTTTCTCAGCCTGTGTTGACTCGTTGATTGTATATGTTCATTACATGTTAAAATCTTCTATATTACATTCTCTTTTTAGTGTGAAAATTATTTTTATTTTGTAATTTTTATTGTATTATAAATACTTATTTGAGTTACTCTTTATATTTTTCGATTTTTTGTACAGATTTTGGGTATTTCTACAATTAATGAGGTTTTAAATAATTAGGTTATTTTGGTTCGGTACTTTCTGTACCTTCTAAGAAGTTATTTATAACGATTTCTTCTTTCTTACGTTAGACATTTCTGATATACGATATATTAAAGGTTAATACACTGTAAGACCTTTTCCGTTTGGATAATTCTGTCACTTTTTTACCCGCCGACGGTTTCCAATCACCCACCTTTCCCTACTTGTACACCCCGTGTCTCCTAAAAATCCCGTCACTTTGATATGGAAATATGTAAATAGTTTCGGGTAAGTTACTTGTTGTTTTTACCTTGTGGGATTACGTTCTATGATAGTTTTCTCCTTTGATCCCCTATCGTACTTCTCTGTATTCCCTTGTGAGGGATAAGACAAGTAAAAACAGTAATTAGATCTTGACAAGATTTTTATCAGATAATTAAAAAATTTTCGATATTTCTTATAACGACCGTGTTGGTCTCCTGAGACTAGTGTCTGACATTATCGTTTTTGATATTGATACTGTTTTAATTTATGGGACTCATATTTTATCATATGTCCTTTTACAGTAACACCGACGAAATCCTTTATGTCATTAATAAAGTTCCCCAGTTCAATACATGGGTTGAATGAGTTTCTGTTAAAAAATTTTTGCTTATATACGTATTGTTTCTTTCTATTTCGTTTACGTATATCAACAATTGTTAAATATTTAGATTCATGTCCACCTACCTACCATGTGATAAGAATCTTGAAAGGAAAGTCTTGAAAAGGATCTTTTCACGGTCCAAACTTGAAAAGGTTTTCTTTTTTTTTTTAACTCTTTTTTTAAATTACATTTATGATTACAGTGATAAAAGTAATTTCTCGTTTGCTTTTTGGATACCAAATATTTCCCCGTTGTCGTTTGTAAATTTGTAGAGGTTTCGAACTATGACGATGAATGGGTTCATGTCACGGACAAAGAACCATTAAATGAACTTATTTGAACGGTTTTGCTGAACTTAACAATAATACTCGACAGAAACGTAAAGGTTTCCGGACAGTTTTATTTATTAAGATAAAAAATTTTACCTTATAGGAATCTAGTAGAGTTGTTCTTTTTTCACGATTTCTCTATGATCTTTTCGTTAAGTGAATATCGAAGTCCGAGAGTATGAAGTCCATTTCATTGATCATAGACGTTATTTCAGTTCACCTAACGTAAAATACGATGACTCATTTGATTCAGAATTGACATTTTTGCATAACGAGTAATGTTTAGTCTAAAGTGAAAGTGTAAGGTCACGGTCGTTTAAAAGAATTGTGTAAATATATATTATATATAAATTATGTATATATGTAAAATTTTAGAACGATTTGACTTTATTGTCCGACCCTTTTCTTATTAATGTAGTTTTGTTAATATTAAATCTTATCATATCTTCTTTATTTCAAAGTAGTACGTTATATGATATGACATAAAACGGATAACTTTTGTTTTGATGTTATGATAAAATCTTTCTTATTTTTTATGTATTCGAAGGATTCAATATTAGGTTTAATATATGGTACGTTACTTTATAATGGATCGTTATTCCTACTTTGATGACTATGTCTACATTTATAACTATTTATAATTTACAATACGATACTTTGGTGTGTGTTCTCATGTATAATATTATATTTTAAGATCTTTTCCGTTTTGTTCTAATTGTTCTTCGTCTAATCTTCGACAGACCCTTACCCCATCCTCACCCCTTTACAGATTTTTTCCCTGTGCCCCATTACTTTTATAAGATATTGAACTAATATACTACCACCAATGGACCGTATGTGTAAATAGTTTTTAGTGATTTGGTATGTAAAATTCACCGATATATAATAAAGTTCAATTTAGAGGTATTTTTAACTTTAAATTCTTGAGTACCAACTTGAGTGTATAAGTTGTTGAATTTACTTTAGAAGTTATGTATGACGACTTACTTTCTTCCGTCAGAATTTTGTAATGTATGACGTACAAAAGTAATTATACTGTAATTTTTTTTTTCTTCCTTCTTGTTTGTTTAACAGAGGTGTTCAATTACACTCATACCTTCCCGTCTCCCATACTTTTATTCCTTTTCGTAGTCCCTTAAAATGTCCCTATCACCTTGATGAGACGTAGGTGGCGTATGTCCACTGATGTGTTTAATCATACAAAATAGTAAATATGTTAAGATGACATTGCCATAAAAAATTAGAATTAGATATGAAAATTTTCATTTGTAATTTTTCGTTTCGTTTATTTTCTGTTAAAGTCTGTATGTTTACACTTTTATAAGTAGTGTTCACTTGGGTGTGATTTTCTTTGTTTCCTTTAGGAAGCACGTCTTCCTTTTACTATGGTACAAGTTTATGTCTAGTTACATTCCTTACTTTTGTCGTCTTTATCATTGGTGTCCTCATTTATATATATTATGTAAAATAATGAATCCAGAGAACTTTTCTAATGATTCTTACTCTAGTCTCTTTTACCATTTCCAGAGACTTTAGGGAGAGGGGAAGTATTTTCTTTATTTTGATTGTTTTTACCAGTTTTAGTTGAAAAACTACTTAGACCTTCAATTACTTTCCGAATCTCATTAGGGGATATTCTTATTGTAAATTAGTTCCTTTTGTCGACCTAAAGTCATTCTTTTCGTTCGTGACTATCGTAAAATTGAATGGACTAATGGTTAAGGGAGAGGGATCGAGGTGTAACTGTTCTTTTGGTTGTGGGATGTTAATGTCAAAAAAGTTTTTCGTCAGAGTGGATCTTTGGTGACCTTTCTAGTCTGATCTCAATTTCAGTTTCGGGACAGGGTGTCTATTAGCAGTGTTAAACTGGATAAACCGTAAAAGGATCTTTTGGAGTAAGTTTCCCGATAGAAATAAACTGGATTGTTCTCTCGTCGGAAAAAGGGTAATTTTCATCTGACGGTATACTAAGTGGTTAGGGTGACAAGTCGTATATAGTCCTCTTTTTAGATTAAACTTTTCTCTGTACGTGGGGACATAAGTGTCAGCGTGATAAATGTTCTCGGTTCTGTGCCTTTGTTGGATTTATAGGTACCTGTCTACTTACCTATATCTACACCGTAGACATGCCTTTAGTTCTTCTTTACCAATCTTAGTCTGTACCTTGTTACCTGACCAAGGTTTAACCCTTTCCTTATACAGTTTCGACATATAACAGTGGGACGAATAAATTGAATATACGTCTCATGTAGTACGCTTTACGTCCCGACCTATTTCGTATTCGACCTTAGTTCTAAAGACCCTCTTTATAGTTATTGGTGTTGATACGTCTTTGATGGTGGGAATACCGTTTTTCGTTTCTTCTTGATTTCTCGGAGAGTTACTTTCACTTTCTCCTCTCACTTTTCCGAATGAATTTTGAGTTGTAAGTCTTTTGTTTCTAGTACCGTAGGCCAGGATAGTGAAGTGTCGTTTATCTACCCCTTTGTTACCTTTGTCACTGTCTGAAGTAGAATAACCCGAGGTTTTAGTGACGTCTACCACTGACGTCGGTACTTTAATTTTCTACGAACTGGGAACCTTCTTTTCGATACTGTTTGGATCTGTCACTTAATTTTTCGTCTCTGTAATGAATCTACTGTTTCCAGGTAGATCAGTTCCGACACTAAAAAAGTCATCAGTACATACTTACACTCTCAACCCGGTTTTTCTTTCAACTCACGGTTTCTTAACTACGAAAACTTGACACCATGACCTCTTCTGAGAAATCTCAGGGAGCCTGACGTTTCTCTAGTTTGATCAGTTAGTATTTCCTTTAGTCAGGACTTATAAGTAACCTTCCTGACTACGACTTCGACTTTGAGGTTATGAAACCGGTGGACTACGTTTCTTGACTGAGTGACCTTTTCTAAGACTACGACCCTTTCTAACTTTCGTCTTCCCCTACTGTCTCCTACTCTACCGATCTACCGTAGTGACTGAGTTACCTGTACTCAGACTCGTTCGAGGTCCTCAACCACTACCTATGCCTTCGGAACGCACGACGTCAGGTACCCCAACGTTTCTCAGTCTGTACTGACTCGCTGACTTGACTTAACTATACATTTGTTACTTTGTTATGAGTCGGTATTTTTTCTTATTTTATTACGGAAGACGTTGTTGTATTTACCTGGATCTCCATAATATGATTCACTTAAGTCTTTCTCTTTCTTTTAAGGCATCCTATAGTGAGTATACATCTTAGATTTTATACTGTGTTTATTTGAATAAATACTTTGTCTTTGTCCGAGTGTATCTGTATCTTTTATAAACCAAAGGTTTCCCCTTTCTCCAACCTCTCCCTAATTAAACCTTAAACTCGAATCGTCTATGTGTGATAATACACATTTTGTCTATTGTTCCAGGATGACATATCGTTTCCCTTAATTGATATAAGTCATAGAACATTATTGGATATCACCTTTTCTTATACTTTTTCTCATACACATGTATATACATACACACACATATATATACATCGACTTAGTGAAACAACATGTGGTCTTTGATTTTGTTGTAACGTTTAGTTGATATGAAGTTATTTTCTCTCTTTCTCTTCTTTTCTTTTTGCTTTACCACTCTCGTCTGTAGACATAGAAGAAAGACTAGTTTCGTAATGATAATTCATGCAAAAATTGGATATAAAAATATTTATCCACAAGAATTAGTCTAACTCTTTCAAGGAAGAATAAGACAAGCAACTCTCACAGAAAAAACAAATAAACAAACGAACAAAATTAGTACTTTCCCACAACAAAAACAGTTTACGAAAATGACGATAGATAAGTCTATTACCACATCGAAAACAGGAAATTAGATAATTACAAATTGTGACGTAAATAAAAATATAACAAATTGGTTAGAAAGTAAAGAATTATATTTAGGATGAAATGGTATTATGAAGAAAATATAAAACGACTTAACAAACGATCATAAAGGAATTCTTAAAGAGACAAAGTTCCCTATAACCAGACATCAAAAGAATACAACACCACAGAAACGGATTAAAATCATAGTCACTTTATAAAACCTGGAACATTTAAATCTTTGAAAAGGAGGGAGGACAAGATAAAGAACCTTCTTAAAACTTCCTAAACACAATTAAAAAGAAATTTGCAAACCATCTTATGTAGTCACTTAGGTAGACCAGGACCCGTACTAAAGAAAGAATTCGAAAAGTGACGATTGTTTGTCTGAGTGTCTGTATCTTTTGTTTGAATACCAATGGGTTTCCTTTTCCCCCACTTTCTCCTTGTTTAATCCTGAAACCCCAATCATCTTTGTAGTCAAGTCAAGTCAACGAGTCAGCACAGGCTGAGAAACTCTGGGGTACTTAACGTCGTGTGGTCCGGAGGGACAGGTAGTGGTTGAGGGCCTCAAGTGAGTCTGAGTACAGGTAGCTCAGTCACTCCGGTAGGTCGGTAGAGTAGGAGACAGCAGGGGAAGAGGAGGACGGGGGTTAGGGAGGGTCGTAGTCTCAGAAAAGGTTACTCAGTTGAGAAGAGTACTCCACCGGTTTCATGACCTCGAAGTCGAAATCGTAGTAAGGAAGGTTTCTTTAGGGTCCCAACTAGAGGAAGTCTTACCTGACCAACCTAGAGGAACGTCAGGTTCCCTGAGACTTCTCAGAAGAGGTTGTGGTGTCGAGTTTTCGTAGTTAAGAAGCCGCGAGTCGGAAGAAGTGTCAGGTTGAGAGTGTAGGTATGTGTACTGATGACCTTTTTTGTATCGGAACTGATCTGCCTGGAATCAACAGTTTCATTACAGAGACGAAAACTTATACGATAGATCCAACCAGTATTGAAAAGAAGGCTCCTCATTCGCAGAAAATTAAAGTACCGACGTCAGTGGTAGACATCACTAAAACCTTGGGGGGGTTTTTTATGTATCATGATGTGTATTTTGTCTATTTGTTGTTCCAGGATGACATATTAGTGTAATATACTAATATACTAAATATTAATATATATTTCTTAGTATAAGTTATAGGACATCATTTGGTATTACCTTTTCTTGAGCTTTTTCTCACACGTGTGTGCACACCCGTACGTACGAGTCAGCGAGTCGACACAGACTGAGACACGTTGGGGTACCCTGGACGGTCCGAGGAGACAGGTGCACTAAGAGTTCCGTTCTTATGACCTCACCCAACAGTACGGAGGAGATCCCCTAGAAGGGTTGGGTCCCTGACTTAGGTCCAGAGGGCGTAGTGTCCACCTAAGAAATGGTAGACTCGGTGGTCCCTATATATATTGACTTAGTGAAAGGTCATATGGTCTTTGATTGTGTTGTGACATTTAGTTGAATGAAGTAATACTTTTAAAATTTAAATTTAAGGTTTTTTCTCTCCCAATTTAGACCCTCTTCTACACATATATAAAAGTCTTATGTACAGACTATTGTCTAAACATGGGTAATATGTGTTTCTTGAGAGATTTATGTTGTCATTGTTCAACCCGTTATCTAAAATTGTCTGTGAACTGGTTTCTTCTATATATTCACCGTTTATTTGTGTACTTTTCCACAAGTGTGGTACTTACATAATATCTTATGTGTAATTTTAGTACTCTATGGTGACATATGGATAAACTTCCGATTTTAATCTTTCCTACTGATATAGTTTCCAATCGTTCCTATACCTTATTGTGCTTGACATATGTGACGAACCACCCTTACATTTTATCATACATGTTAAATATATATTCAAACCGTCAAAGAAATTCTCAATTTTTATATGGATACTATCCTGGATCCGATCGGTCCACCGAGTCACCATTTCTTAAGCGGAGGGTTACGTTCTCTACGACCAAACTAGGGACCCAGTCCTGGTAAGGGATCTCTTCCTTTACCGTTGGACAAGGTCATAAGAACGGACCCTTTAAGTACCTGACTCCTCGGGTCATCCGATGTGTCAGGTACCCCACCGTTTTATCAGTCTGTACTGAATCGCTGATTTTATGTTTTTGTATGTGCTATACTAGGTCAGTAAGGTGAGGATCGATAAATGGGTTCCTTTTTTTTGTCTATTACAGGTGTGTGTTTGTATTATAAAATGTATATTATTGGTTTTTGACCTTTGTTGGATGTGCAAGTAGTTTTCTACTTACTTATTTGCTTCACACCATTTAGGTATGTTACGTTATACCTTATGATAGAATCGTTTTCCCTAATAGCTGTGTGTGTTTTATTGATATGGTACACTCTTCAGTTTGTATTTTATCGTGTATGATGTACTAAGGTAAATATTTCTTAACATTTCACATGTTTGATTGGATGTCACTGTCTTTCGTGCATTCTCCAAAGAACATCTACTCTTCCCTTCACTCCTCCTCCGTACCGTTTTCCTATACTCTTTTAGAATCCCTATTACCTATACAAATCATAGAACTGACACTACCACCAAATTACCCATGTGTGCATACTGTTTAAATAGTTTAGCATTGTCTAATTGTGAAATTTAGACACGTTAATGTGGAGTGTTTTTGAGAAAGTTTTGTTCATTATAATTGAGAGGAAATTCGAAATTTTGTTTTTCACATAACAAAGGAGAGATGGGAACTATCATAGTGAATATTTTGTATTGATTTTTTTAAAAGGGTATAAGAGACATAAAAGTTTCTACTTGGGAATCTTAAAGTTAGAATCCGTGTCTAAAATTTCGACGTTTCTGTTTTTATATAACTTTTCTTATAAAAGGGGTCGATGCGTAATGGTATCAGTTGACGTCTGTCCTCAGGACGGGGACGAGAGAGAGAAATGTCCCCCTATATAGACTGAGGTCAGAAGAGAAAGAAACGCAGTGATTCCGGGTTTCGATGAGAAACTTTTTTTATGACGGTGACAATGTAGAAAGTCGGAAGGTGTGACGAAGGACAGAAGGTCAAAAGGAAGCATTGATTTTTGACTACAGATATAAAGATAAATCAAAATGAAGTAAAAGAGTGTAGATTGTGTAAAAAAAAATTTCTATACAAATTCCCATTCTTTTTAATAAAGATATGTGAATGGAGTTCATGACCAGGTCGCGGTTCTTACTAAACAAGGTGAGGTGACCGTTTAGGAAAGACTGAGTCCCGTCACTCCACTACTTATTCTTTCAAACACGAAACTCAGAAAGGTCTTGGCGAGAGAGGACTTTATTGCTACGTGACTAAGAAAAACGCGACTTCGTACCGTACTATTCGATGTAGTCGGTGTCGTATTTACACTCCGAGTTCAAAAGGGTTAACTACCAATAGTATGTAAAACTGTATAAACCCCAATATTTATCCTTCTTTGAACTTACCCAATTATCGATAATCTTATGACGGTTGTATCCATATTTAGAAAAGTACGAATTTCGCTAAAGCATCCAAAAGATTCTCTCAAAAGAGCAAGTTTAGTCCATTCGATGTATTTAGCAGTTTCAGGAAGACAACTCCGACACCTTCTTTTGGGGCAAGGTAGTAGGACGCTGCAAGAAGACAATGGGCATCGGTACTGACTTCTGATGGTATTACTTAACTAGGTAGTTCCAAAAAAAGAGAGTCTTCCTTTGCCATCAGGAGAGGTGAGTCCGCTAAAAGGTCTCGGTACGCCCCGGTATTGTAGTAAGCGACTTGTCCTGTCAGACAACCTAACTCATAGGTAAGAAGAGGTGGTTTAAGAAAGTGGAGACGATCTTGCATTGTAAAACAAAACAGTTCTACTTCGAACAAATATTCACTCAGTTAGTGGAGTCGTCGGCACCTCAAAAAAGACCGTCCTTAGCCTGTCATCTAACAGGGAAGACTTTAACAGGGTCCTATATATGCATTCCATACAAGCAATAGGAGTTTCGCAGCAGAAGGAGGTAGTAAATATAAGTATAACCTAGGACAGGGTAGTCGTACCTACCATACACAAGTCCTGACGCGTTTAGTAAAAGTACCGTTTTCTTGACGTTGTATTTTCTACACTTTGTAATTCTTCAGTATAATGTGTTTTTTGTCCGAATTGTTAATACAACTAATATAAAAAGTCTTGTTTTTTTAGGGTTGAGAAGAGAATCTTATCCTTGTCAAGAATTTTTGTCAGATTGACTCTGGGGTTATAAAGTATATAACAGGTTTGGACCTGTGAAAGATTTCGTCGGTTTTAAAAAAGTTACAAAACAATATAATCATTAAGTTTTGGGTTTTTCATTTTTATTATTAATTAAACAGATGATAGAGTTTACAAAGACTCCATCCATGGACCTTAGTCTTAGTTGGAGAAAGAAATATATACTTTTTTTCGGAGTGACTTCTGACTTAATTCTACCTGTTTTGTTAGTGTATTTAGATTAGTAGTATATAGGTTTTCGAGAATATGTATTTTGTTTTGGTTCTTTCTCACAATGGTTGTTTCATTTTTAAACACTTTCATTTTTGTCATTTTTCTACTCTAGTCTATTTGTCTTGAATTTGATCTACCTCAATATTGGTTATTTTGTTACTCTCTTAGAAAGTTGATATGATCTATGATTGTTTTACGAGAGGTATCATCAATATAGTTGACTGATAACGTCAGTGGGTCCTTCTCGAACACAAAGAAACGGAGGAATGGTTTTCAGTCATGACAGTCTGACCTCAAAGACGGTTATTTTCTTTACATTTTTCTACAAAGTCATGAAGTTTAAGATAAAGGGACTATTGGTAATTCTTCCCCATCGTTTGTGTAGGATAGTAAACGGTAACCCCGATACTGACAAATAAGTTAAAGGGGAAAAACTAAACAGAAGAGTAATAATTAAACTTACTCAATATATAGGATATATAAGTTAAAAGTCGACTTACTCACTGTTTATAGACGATGGTAAGTCATCGAATAGGAAGATAAAATAAGTACAACGGAAAACAACATGTCTTCAATATAAAAACTATTTAAATAGTTAGGAAATGTCCAATGATAAAGAAAAATTTATTCGTTGTAATCGTTAACGTTAATTGAAAATAATACACAAATAAACATGATCAGTAAAAAGTTTCGTAACGTGTACTTAATAAATTTTGAGTGTTCAACAGGGACTCCCAACAAAAAACAGTAGTAGTAAAATGTTTTCTCTTTTGTGTCTTTAAAATGTATTGATCTGGTTTACACTATTTCAACTCTAAACTTCGTCCGTCAGACCGAGATATATGATAATAGAGGACCATATCAAAAAGATTTAGAAGGAAATAGGATTCCTATATTTCAATAATAGGATATAAAAGAGGATTTTCTGGTTTTAAAACGAAGAGAATAAATTCAGAAATTACGTATGTCTTGAATAAAAGTACATACAACATTCTGTCCCGAGTATAAATAAAAGTTTAGTTTAAGTCTAATCGGTGACTTGGTCGTGGTGTTACTTCTAAGATTAGAAAGGGGTGACTGAGTATTACGATGGAGACGGTACACCGATTAAGGTATATTCATAGTTAGACAAGACCCGAGACATTAGAAAAAGTGATCAGATAAATGGTTGTCATTCGGATAGAATTAATCATATCGAAATATTATTTGAAGATAATAGACCTCCCGTATAGTGGAGTTAAACAAGGAGGAATTACAATGAAATTGATACATGGTGGTATTTTTTAAATTTATAGTCACATAGTTGATATTACTTTTTTGAAAACCCGTAAAACTACCTAAAATATCTAGTTATAACCTTTTTTGACTATAGGAGGACTGAAGGGTAAGTATTTGTGGTACAACGACAAAAAACATTAGTGGAACAAAGTGAGGATTCCTAATAGAATAAAAGTATAAGTAGATTAGAAAAAAGTTAAATTTAAAGTATTAACTTTAAAATTCTCTATGATGAACGAATGAATGGAGGAATTTGTAAGATATATTGACCTATAAAAAGTCTTATTATAAAATTACAGTAGTCTCACTTGACGAGAATACTAACAACTAAAATAAAGAGTAAAAAGAGTCGTAATCTACTGAATTAATCAAACTCTTAAATCGAAATATCCATGTGAAAAACTACCTTCTGAACAAAAAGTATGGTTGTAAATGATTCTTGGGTAATAAATGATGAAAAAAAATTGTGGTGGTGTCATGATAATTGGTTATGATAATGTTATGATAATTGGAAATTTAATTATAAAAATTATGCTGACTGTAAATTGAAAGGGTCAATAGAGTATTTATAAAAAGAATGTCAACCAGATAAGTTTAGTCCTCTAGACAGGACGTCATTGTCGTATCTATACAAAATTCGGTCCTCCAAAAATCAACCTTTGGATACAAACACAAGAGTACTTAAGGATCCTTACTTCGGAGTATATTTGATACCGGAGACCGTTGTCCTTCGTCGTTTCGATGAGGAATACCAGTGTGTCCGACAAGGGACATGATAAGGTCCTATGACGTATTGAGTGGATATTTCTACTTATCATACCGTTGGGGTCTTGGTTTGAGTCTTTATGACAAGAGTCATCTCCTCGGGGTAGATGGGACCTGAGCACCAATGGTCGCTAATCAGGTTAAGGTCACTGTAAAGACGTAATAGAGTTTCTCCGGTTTTGGAGTCAACGTGAGGGACTTTCGAGGGTCGGTATTCGGGATGAGTGACGAGACACAAGGTAAGAGAAAGGTTCTATCTTTACAAACGGAATCAAACTCGGGGTAAATACAGTTAAGTCAATATAGAAAAACAATGAAATAGTCAGTGACGAAACACAATCTTTTTTCCCCAAGAGAGTTTTACAGTGAGTATTTAAAGGACCACCAGGTCTCCAATCCTGAGGTACGAAAGTGACGTCTCCCGGGTCCAAGCTAGGAACCTACCTCTTGATTCTAGGGCGTTCGACACGTCGTGTGAGGGGGGGTTTTAGTGAGTATTTATGTAGGACTGTCGTTCGGTACTCACAAATAGTCTTAGTAGACCCTTTGTAAAATTTTTATATGTAAAGATCCGGAGTTTTACCAAGACTCCAACCCTTTTGTTTTGTTAAGAAAACAACGACCAGGTCTCTTATCGTAAACCCTTAGCTACCAGATATAAAGGTGAAAGGTGAGGGAATGGTGAGAAAGGTGTATCGTTCGATGACGGTTACAAAAAATTTCTACAGTGGTTACTGGTGTTTCGACAGTTTAGGTTTCCAAAAAAGAGTTTGGAGTAGAATTGTGTGGTGTGACGTCGGCAAACTGATTCCACCGGTAGGAGAGTAAGATTTTTGTCGGGAGTGTAATGTTTATAAAAGGAATATTAGAAGGACTATCCAAGAAAAAAAAAAAAATTACTTAGTGAAAATGTCAAGGAGAAGGTGATAGAGTGAAATTTCTATTTTTATAAGAGGGTTAAAGACCAGAGTTTGGTCACGAGTAAACAGACCAACTAATGTAGATCAGGAGGTGTTAAATGTGATAATGGATAGTGGATACTTACGAAAACATGATATGACCGTCTTGGTTTGTCAATACTGTCCCTGGTATATCAGGTATTTTGACTTTTACAAATAATACACAGGGAATTTTCTTTTTCTACGGCTGGGGATAAGATCCTATTTTTGATTTCTTTATTCCTTTTTTGCATTGAAATGTTGATTATCTTACTTTTATACCCTACTATTTTTTATTAGATAAGTTTTCTCCCGTTGTCTCCGTAAATCTTGTCTGTCTTGTCTTTCGTTTGATTTATATTCATTGATATAATTCACAGTTACGAGGTTAATTTTCTAACAGTCTCGTCTAAAAATTTTTAGGTGGATACACGAATAAAATTATTTGTGTTTACATATGATACTCCTATGTCTTGGATTTCCAAATTTTTTTCTTTCTTCGATATGTACATTTAAGATCGGTTTTCTTTCCACCATATTAGTTTTATTGAATTTCGTCTTACCTTTTTCTTTCGACTCAATTTATAGAGAATTCGGGCAAAATCGAAAATGTTTGACACTATGATCCAAATGTGGACTCTGTTTTCAGGGACCTATAGTTACCACTGGGACTTTTCGTCTTTTGTCTCTTCTTGATATCATTCAATCTGTCCTTCGCTGTCTGCCCGTTCATTCATCTGATCGTCCACAAGGGTATAGGCGATATCCTCTTTCCTCTTCTGTATACTCACTTTACAAACAATCAATCTCCCGAACTCTTGTATGGAAACCCTAATATTTATCTTAGTTTGTCTTTTCGTCTGTGGTTTTTGAAAATTTTTTACTTCCAGATTATTCGGTTCCAAGAAACCATTTGTTCTGATTTATGCTAAATTCAGTTTCCATCTGTCCATTGAGAATGCCTTTCTTTTTTTACTGTGAAGAAGACCTTCTTAAATTTTTCTTCTCATTTTCCTACCCAATACTTTATCGAAAAGTCAATTGTACACAATTTCTCACGTACAATCGACTAGAAGTAGTGATCTGTCCGATAATCTCGGGTCAAAATTGGAAACCATCTAGTTGTCGTTGATTTTCGGTTTAAACCATGATTTTCTTTTTTTAGAACATCATAAGGTTGATTTCTTTCCCACTACCTTCTTTACTCAATAGCATGCTGTGTGATGTCGTATCCACACACCTGTATATAACCAAATAGTCATTCATGAGACATGGAAGAAGACCACTTTCATGGTACTAAAAGGAGTCTTCTGGAGGAGGGAATGGTAAACTGTGTCAAACTTACCTGACTGGAGTAGGAGGTCAATCGACTCTGTGTCCGGACCGGTTGGTCAAATAAGGTAAGAGGGATCGCTGTCACCCGACGAATCACCCTGTTAGATAACTTTTAAACGACATTGATAATCCTTTCTTCGGAAATAAAAAGGATAATCCTGACGATTGGATTCTGTATTTAGATCTCGATAACCGTCGGTAGAAGAGACTTACGTATCTTCTTCGGAGAGACGTCAATTTCTTTACTTGATTGAGTTGTGTGTCGTTCCGGAATGTTGTGACTCGGTGACTTAGATCGACACAGAGACTATTTGAGTTGGTGACTTGACGGAAAAATTCGTACGGTCAGTTAAGGAAAAATAAGCGACTCGGTGAAACTCAACCCAAAGACGAGAGACACTGGTTTTCTTGGGTGATGTTGTCCAAGTCATGTTATAGGAAACTATTATATCCATAGGGAATAATATGTTTAAAGAGTATAGGTTTTTTTAGAGTGTTAGATTTAAGTCCTCGGTTTATATAAACTTATATAAAAACCTATGAAGGAAGTGATAGTATGATAAACGATAGGTGAACCCATTAGTTTATTTAAGTTTATTCCGTCATGGTGACTCTGTAGGTTTAAGTGATAGTTTTGACTTCTTAATTTGTCTATACCTACCACTTCCTATGAACATTATGATTGGTCCGTCTTTGTACCGTTGCCTATTTGTTATGTTACAGTTCATTTTTGTATATTTTATATTTTAACATATATTTCCATATGTATATATATTACCTGGTTTTATAAGTGAAAACCTTTTTTAGAAGTTCAAAAGGAAAATATCAAAAGTGGTTTTTATTTAAACTGTACGTAATGAAGTAAGATTAACTTGTCTTTAAGATACTCTATCCTTTATTTGATAATAGAACATTTTGTTTCTAATTCCGATTTTCTCGTTTTATATATGTCTATATTAAATACTAATTATAAAGTTTAGTCGTCTCTTTCCTCCTAATTATTACTACAGCCCTATTTATTGTTTAACACTTTTATTTTGATATGTATAATTCTTAATGACCGTGAATTATCGTTAATTCTGTAACGATGTAAAAAGTATTTCTTTTAATAAATTATAAAAAATACGGGATAGGGTTTCGTCAATGAAGTTTTCATATACGATTGTCTCTTTTTGTTACACCACTCTGCCAACGACACCACTCATCCCACACCAAGTCTTATCCGTTCGAATACTACAATAAGTGACCTGTCTCAATCTTCTCTGATTAATGTCTCCTTTTTGATACCACTTCCTTTGTCTCGAGTCCTTATGTCAAAGGAAATTTACTCTTCAAACCAATGTTTTTTCTTTCTAGTTTTCCTTATTGATTTCTAAAAATTACGTCACAAAATGTCGATATACGATTATTTTGAATTAAACGTTTTTTTTTTACGTAACAACGAAAATGAAAAATAGTTCAAGAGGGTTCAATAAAAAGTTGTTCTTTTTACACCGGAAAGATACATGAAATAGTGTCCCTAGACAAATACGTCAAATCGCTCGTTCTAGTATGGAATAATGAGTCATTGTTCTCTTGAGTTTCCTGTCTTAGTCCTTTTACATGTTGAATTTTTACTTTTGGATCGAAACGATGTCGAAGCTTCGTCTCCTGAGTGGTCATGTAAGACTTTCTTGTAAGATGATAGTTCCATCCCAGGAAACTCTTTTATAATGATGACTGAACACATGACGATATGTAAAGTACCCCTCTCTCAATAATTTGTAAAACTTCAATACAATCTTTTTACTAAGACCTTTTCACCATAAGTTCTCGATCATAATTTTTTTAAAAAGAATTTCTCGATCATAAGTCCAAAAAAGTAAAGAATCATGAATTTTAAATTTACAAGATGTTTATTTATATGAGTAATGGTATGATTACATATTAGTGTACGTCTGTGTGGAACCTCTATAATGTCAAAAACCAAAGTCTGGTGGTCTTATTTCCTTTATAATGTTATTTCGTTCAGTATTTCTAAAAAACGATAAATGTGATATGTGTCAGATGATTCACACGTTATCGTAATACAGATTTTTTACATATATGGAGTTAATTTTTAGTGAAATAACGAAATTTTTTTTTTCGATTGACTTTTCGAAAGTCACTCAACATTAGAAAAGCGACCACCTCCGAGAAGGGATTTACGTCTGACGACGACTAGTAGCCCACCGTCACCGACTTCCGACGCCACTGTTGTCGTTGAAGAATTTTATTCTGTTGTTACTTCAAACGACGTAGTTGAGAGAAGGAAAGTATTTGCTAAAGAGACATCGTGCGCTACGACAAACTATCGTAAAATGGGTGTCTTGAAGAAAGTCTTAACCATCAGTTACGTAAGGTTTGGGACGACGACGAAATGGTTGATGTAAATACATTATTAGATTTAGGAAATAACAGTAAAGTCCTTAGAAGTGTCGTAGAAGTGGTCTTCTTCTAAGGTGGAGTCCTTTCGTGAAAGAAACGAGTAGGTATTCTTCGTGGATGAGTAGATGTCCAAAATTGTACTTTAACGTCGTTGAGTCAGTGTAAAAGTCTAAGGTCAAGATTAAGAGAACGACAAAGGTAGTGTAGACGTAAGTGAAGGAGATGACTTCATAACTTGAGGAGTTTCAATCGGTCCTCACAACATTAGACGAAGAAGGTTTGAGGACACATAAAACTATAGAAGAGTACTTAGTGTTTTCAAGAGTTACCGTAGATTTTACCACTTAGGAAAGGTCTTCGAAAAGTTTACTGAAAAGGATCTTGGTAGTCTTCTTAGTGAGAGATACTATTGATGGCCGAATACTTTTCAAAAAGAATTTATTCTTCTGGACTTTCATTGTTAATGTGGAACTAGGTACCGGAAGTCTTTCCTATACACCATCCCTCGTATTTTTGTTATTGTAGTATGTAGGGATAGTCTCGAGAACCTATTGGTCCACGTAAAAGTTACTCGTCATTATAAGACTTTCCTTAGAAAGAAAAGACTCGTCATCCAGAGTTGTCACCCGAATTTTATCAGTCATTTGATAGAACATTTATTTATGCGGTCGTAGGTCCGAACCAAACAAGGTAAAGTCTGGTGTCCGTCTCATCTAGGTGGTATTGAGAATCTCTGGAATGTTAAAAACTTTACCATTTATTCGTGATTCTAAGTTCAGTGGTCGACGTTGTTCTCTGTCGGGAAACGTTTGTTGGTGACCGAAGAGGAGAGATCGATAGTTTCAAGATCTACCGTAGAAGAAGGTTATCTTCCAACAAAGTAGATGTAACTTTTAGACAACAAATTCGTTGGAAGGAATTAATAGAATCTAAAAGACTTATTGAACCACGTTTAAGTCATAGTCGTGAACGACGAAGTGAAATGTGAATGTACAATATCTCTGTCTAAGAAAGGAATTTGGAGTACTTGGTTAGAGACGATCGAAGTTTGAAAGGAAGACACCGAAGGAGTGGAGAAAGTCGGATATATTTTAACTTCTCTCATCCCCCGGAACGAGACTTAACCCGAAACTTTATTTCCTTATAACATTGACCAAACTAGAAGACAGGTATGATGATTTTATTAGAGGTACAGTTGTTATTCAAATAAATTGAAAGAATATATGTAACAAATCTTAGGGTGTCTGTCTCCTCGGACCACCCGACGTCAGGTACCCCAGTACTTCTCAGCCTGTGCTGACTCGCTGAAGTGAAAGTGAAAAGTGAAAGTACGCAATCTCTTCCTTTACCGTTGGGTGAGGTCACAAGAACGGACCTCTTAGGGTCCCTGCCACCCCGGACCACCCGACGGCAGATACCCCAGTGTCTCAACCTGTGCCGACTTCGTTGAATCGTCGTCGTCGTCGTCGTATGTAACAAATGACGTCATGGTGAAAATTAAAGGAAGTTCAAAAGGAAACGTTACCGTAGCTTGATTGATGTGTTCTCCGAATCAAAAGTTGCATAGAGTCGAAAACTGTACGATAGGAACGATTCGACTTAGTAAAGATTGAGAACTAAATTTAATTCTCTGTGTGTTGGGAAAGAAAGTGAACTTGTGACTCGTCGATGACATCTCGATAATTAACCGTACTAAATTTATGAAGTATAGATTCCCTTGTCCCTCCCGACTCTTCTTCCTTTCTCTATCCCCTCACAGGTTAGGGACCTCGTCGGTCTTGTGTATAATGTACATGACTAATTCAAGTAGCAGAATATACCCACACCAAACACCGTGGAGTCTTGTTAATGTTATCGTTGTAGTTTCTAGTGACTAGTAACTAGTAGTATTATTTATTGTTACTCATTCAAACTTTATAACTCTCTTAATGGTTTTACACTGAGTCTCTGTGCTTCACTCGGATACGACAATATTGTGACCTGTCCTCCACCACTAGTGTTGGTAGGGGTTCTTTTCTTTACGTTTTTCCGTCTTACCAACAGACTCCTTCGGAATTTTTATAGACTCTTTTCTTCACTTTCCGTTTCCTCTTTTCCTTTCTATATGAGTAGACTTACGTCTTAAGGTTTCTTATCGGTCCTCTCTATTCTTTCGGAAGGAGACTAGTTACGTTTCTTTATGTCCTTTTGTTGTCTTGTCTTTCTGATCTTTAGAAAGTTCTTTTAATCCCTATGGTCCCTTTGTAAAGTACGTTTCTACCCATCTTATTTCCTGTCTTTACCATACCTGGATTGTCTACGTCTTCTATGATTCTCCACCGTCCTTATGTGTCTTCTTATATGTCTTTTCTACAATTCCTGGGTCTATTGGTACTACCACACTAGTGAGTGGATCTCGTCTGTGGGACCTCATACTTCAGTTCACCCGGAGACCTTCGTAGTGATGTTTATTTCAATCACCTACACTACCTTAAGATCGACTCGATAAAGTTCAGGATTTTCTACTACGACACTTTCACGACGTGAGTTATACGGTCGTTTTAACGTTTTAAGTCGTTACCTGTGTCCTGACCTTTTCCAGTCAAAAGTAAGGTTAGGGTTTCTTTCCGTTACGGTTTTTTACAAGTTTGATGGCGTGTTAACGTGAGTAGAGTGTGCGATCGTTCCATTACGAGTTTTAAGAAGTTCGGTCCGAAGTTGTCATGTACTTGGCACTTGAAGGTCTACAAGTTCGACCTAAATCTTTTCCGTCTCCTTGGTCTCTAGTTTAACGGTTGCAGATGACCTAGTATCTTTTTCGTTTTCTTAAGGTCTTTTTGTAGATGAAGACTAAGTGGTTGATACGATTTCGAGAACTGATACACCTAGTGTTGTTTAACACCTTTTAAGAATTGCTCTACCCTTATGGTTAGGTGATCATAATGGACGGAGGACTCTTTTGACTTCTTTGTTGGTCTGTACCTTGTTACCTGACCCAGTTTTAACCCTTTCCCGATACAGTTCCGACATATGACAGTAGAACGAATAATTTGAATGTACGTCTCATGTAGTGCATTTTATCCGACCTACTTTGTGCTTGATCTTAGTTCTGACGGTCCTCTTTATAGTTATTTAAGTCTATGCGTCTAACGAAAGTGGGAATACCGTCTTTCGTTTATCCTTGATTTCCCGGAGAACTACTTCCGTTTTCTCCTCTCACTTTTTCGACCGAATTTTGAGTTGTAAGTTTTTGTTTCTGGTACCGTAGACCAGGGTGGTGAAGTACCGTTTGTTTATCCCTTTGTTACGTTTGTCACTGTCTGAAATAAAAGAACCCGAGGTCTTAGTGACATCTACCACTGACGTCGGTACTTTAATTTTCTTCGAACGAGGAACCTTCTTTTCGATACTGTTTGGATCTGTCGTATAATTTTTCGTTTCTGTAATGAAACGGTTGTTTTCTGACACATCGGTTTCGATACCAAAAAGGTCATCAGTATATGTCTACACTCAACCTGGTATTCCGACTTACGACTTCTTAATTACGAAAACTTGACACCACAATCTCTTCTGTGAACTCTTAGGGAACCTGACGTTCCTCTAGGTTGGTCAGTTAGGATTTCCTTTAGTCATGACTTATACGTAACCTTCCTGACTACGACTTCGAGGTTATGACACCGGTGAGTTACATTTCTCGGTTGAGTAACCTTTTCCGGAACTACGACCTTTTCTAGTTTCCGTACTCCTCTTGGTCTGTTATATCCTGCTCTACCAACCTACCCTAGTGACTGAGTTATGTGTCCTCAAACTCGTTTGAAGTTCTCTGCCACTACGTATCCCTTCGGACTTCACGACGTCAGACACCCCAACCTGTACTGACTCACTGACTTGTTGTTAAGAAGGAGAAGACCCACGTTTCAATCTGAAATAAGGGGTTGGAAAAGACGTCAATCAATGTGACGTTAATTCAGGGTGTGGTCACTGTGTACCCGTCCGACTCAGTAATTTTGAGGGATTTTTTTTCCTAGACGCAAAGGCATAAACGACCTTCTTACTTCTCCTAGGTCGACATCGACGACGACGACGATGATTCAGTGAAGTCAGCACAGACTAAGACACGCTGGGGTATCTACCGTCGCTCCGAGGGGAAGAGACCCTAAGGGTCCGTTCTTGTGACGTCACCTAACGGTAAAGGAAGAGGTTACGTACTTTCACTTTTCGCTTTCACTTCTGTGAGTCAGCACAAACTGAGAATCGCTGGGGTACCTGACGTCGGATGGTCCGAGGAGGTAGGTACCCTAAAAGGTCCGTTCTCATGACCTCACCCAACGGTAACGGAAGAGACCTCCTAGGTCACTTTTCGAGATTCTAGGATTCCCTGTGTCTCGGTTATCTACCTCCTGGGACTCAGGGGGTACTGGTGCTCCTCTTCTGATGGGTGGTAGTGGGGTTGGGTTAGGTGGAAATAACCTGACAATTCATTTATGTTAAAATAACTCATCTCGGTGACTATAAACCTCCAAAAAGTCAATATCATCCGTTAAATGGGATTACGTAATATCAATGTAACAAGGTTAGGGAGGGAACATTCCTTAAGACATTCATTTGAGGAATCTAAGTTAGGTAGTTATTAATGTAACCATACGGAAATTTTATATAGGACTTAGATTGGTTAAAAGTGGTAAAGATAGACATAGTGAAATAATAAGAGAATAGACTCAATGAATGTCACACTATAAGAAGAAAAACAGTAACGAGGTAATGTCGGACAAATATATGTTGTCTTGTTCCGTCAGTGGGAAAAATTTCCATTTAGTCTGGAACTGTGAGAGGATAACTTTTGGAACTTACCGAGTGGAATTGTGTTGATTTATTTTAACTTTGAGGAATGATACGGGATTGGTAGAAAGGGAGTGAGGTTAGGTCATATCGGAGTGACCAGAAAAAAGACAAAAATTCGAATATGGACGAAGTCCTGGAGATACAAACAAAGGACGAAACGGACTTGGAAGAAAGTATAGTGGCTCCAGAGACGAGTTTACGGTTGAGGGGTCTGTCCGAAAAGAAATGTCGGGATAAATTTTATTGGGAAAACGAGGTGGGATAACAGGAACGGGACTAAAAAGAAAGAAAACGGGACTAAATAAAAATTAGTCTCCTGAACTACGTGATAAACCTTAATATAATAAATGAGTGTAAAAACAAATGACAGACTGAAGGGGTAATTTTCCTTTTCTGAACGGAAAAAGTAGTCATAGGTGTCGAGTTTTGACACAAACAATTTCCTTATTTGTTTAAGTATAGTTGTAATTGAGTTTATAGAATGGTTAGTAAAAAACAACGGATTTCATCAATAAAATAATTTTGAAGTGACGTTGAAAAAATATGAAAGAGTAGACACAAGACACATATGTAGTGCCATAAACTGAAGAAATTCTCGATGAAAGTTGTTAAACTGTCATACACCGAAATTTACAATACATACCATTTTTTTTTTAGTGTTATAACATATTAGTAGAAGGTCAATTTTATTTAATTAAGGAATTTTAAAAATTTATTTTTTTTTAAAAAAATTACTTGTTCGTTAGTTGTAGGAAAGGATTCCTCCATTAGTTATGACGTTTATGTCATTCGTACGGGTCGTTGTTATATATATCTTGTCACCGAGAATTCTTTTATAGGTCCCCTGAAGGGACCGTCAGGTCACCAATCCTAAGACGTGAAGAATGGGTACGGCCCACACACCCATTCTTTTATAGGTTTACCGGTTCTTTCTATTCTTTTTCTTGAGTTGTAGACACCATCTAATCTAATAGTAAGTTTTTATGAAGTCACAGGTAACCTATTCGTATGGAGGGGAAGGGAGTTTAAATCCGATTCTATGTACTGTTAAATCTCACTCTTCAGTCGTCTGTACTACGTTTGTTCCAGAACTTTAGACACACCATTCGATCCATTCGGTAGAACGTAAAACACGTTGATGGTACTCTTGTGCGTAGTTGATCGGATGACCAGGGTCATCCTTCCTTCTGTCCTACGAGTCTCAACTCGACTGGGTAGACTGGGTTTTTTAGTACTGGTTGTTTATGAATAACAACATGTGGTGACCGTTAAAAGTCTAACAAATAATCGGTCAGTATCAACTGATTGTGTTATAGTAATCAGTAGTCTCTATTCGTTTAGTTTAAGTGTTTCCCTATACGGTTTATACAGGTACTTTTCTATACATGTTTTTACAAGTAACAGTGAAGTAAGTATTTTATCAGGGTTTTACTTTTGTTAGTCTTACAAGTAGTTGTTATTTTCCTTATTTACCTTATGTCCTGTCGTAAAATTTTTTTCTTGTTTAATGACTATATTGTACTTGAGTGTCTATTATAACTCACCCCTTTTTTCGGTCTATGTTTTACTATGTGAGATTTAATAGGGTAAATATATTTCAAGTGTTATCCCTTTCAGTTAGATACCAATATTTGAAGTCTTCATTCTGAGGGAAATCCCCTCCTCTTCAAAACCTCCGTTCCGTGTTTTCCTTCGGAATACCGCAAAATATTTGTAAGATATAGCACTGAATCTACTATGTATTCGTCGATATATGTATATTAAAAATTTGACACTTGTAACTCATAAAATTGGACACTTGTGGTGTGAATGATATGCAATGTGGAGTTGTTTTTACTCCTTTTTGAAAACGTATTGATTACTCTAATCAATAGACTTTAATTTTACTATAAACCACACTATTTATAGTCAGACTATAATGTTGACAATGACTATTCTTACAAAATTTTGATGTGAATGGTCTTAGAAATTTATGGAACTCCTTCATGTTTTTAGTCGTAAATTTAAATTATAATAAGGTTTCTAAATAAAATAACTTCGTATCAACTAAATTTTATAATATAATCACAACCCATATATTGTGTCACTAAGTCATCAAAATATCTAATTTATATGAAGTAAATTCAATGTATTATTACCGATATAAAGGGACACGACATATTATTTAGGAACAACGAATAAATAAAATATATATCAGTAAACATAGAGATTTAGAGTATGGGGACAGAAGAGGGTTGATGGGTTACCATTAGTGATCAAACAAGAGACATAGACAGTCGGACAAAAACAATATATGTAGTTAAATAAAAAATATAGGGTGTATATTCACTATTGTACTCATAGACAGAAGGAGACTGAAAAAAGTGATTCGTATTGTGGGAGATCCAGGTAGGTGTGACAACGATTGCTATCCTAAAGTAAGAAAAATACCGATTCATTATCAGGTAGTACTCATTATAAGGTAATCACAAAAGTAAAAGAAACCTATATATATGGGTCCTTGACGACCTGGTATGACATCAAAAATGAAAAAACTCCTAGGAAGTATGACAAAAAGTATCACCGATGTGGTTAAATGTTAGGGTGGTGTCACGTGATCCCAGGGGAAAAGAGGTGTAGGAACGGTTGTAAAAAATAAATATCTGAAAAACTTCTGTCAGTAAAACTGTCTGTCCTCAACCATAGAGTAACACTGAAAAATTTAATTAAAAACTCAGATTCCGATATGTTACAACTCAATCAAAGACGATATGTCGTTTCACTTAGTCAATATGGATAGAGTGACATCAAAACTACACGTAAAGATATTACTAATCGTTACAACTTATAGTGTACGGAGAACCGGTAGACGTATAGAGGAAACCTTTTTACAGATAGGTACAGAAGACGTGTAAAAAATTGGGTCAACCAAAAAACCTTACTCAACATAACGACAAATATATAAAACCAATAATTAGGGACTAGTCAGTATAGTAAATGTTTGTAAAACAGGGTAAGTCATCCAACAGAAAAGTAAAATAGTTACCAAAGGAAACGATGCGTTTTCGAAAGTTAATCCAGAGTTAACAGACAAAACCGAAAACAAAGAAAAACGGAATCCGTTGTTAGGTTTTATTATGACGATACTAAGTACAGTTTCTCACAAGACGAATACAAGAGAAGATCCTCATGATACCAAAGACCTTAATATAAACCTGGAAATTTGGTAAAACTCAAGTAAAAATATATACCATATTCGTTTACAAGATTAAAGTAAGAAAATATACATCGACGGGACTGAAGGATTGTGGTGAATATATTCTCTGAACAGAAAAGAGGTGACATATAAGATCAGAGAAAACACCATCTAATTAACTGGTATTCACTCATCCAAATAAAGGCGTGAGAGACACGACAAGGTAACTAGATATACAGACAATACCATTGTCATGGTACGACGAAACTAATGACATCGAAACATTATATCAGACTTCAGACCTTCGTGTGGAGGTCTAAAAAAAAGAGTTCTAACAAAAGTCGTTAGTCCTCCAGAAAACACCAATGGTCTCTAAATAAAAAATTCGTAGTGTAATGTCAACTACGAGTTGTTGTGCCCAAACTTGTCACATCTAGGTGAATATGTGTCTAAAAAAAAAGTTGTCACTTATGGTGTCATGATATACTGGGTGTCAACCAACTTAGGTGTCTTCATCTTGGTACCTATACTTCCTTGGTGTCTATACCTCACACTTGATATGGGATTCTGTGTTCAGTCGTGGGGGGTTCGGGGTACAAGAAGTTCCCAGTTGACATAAAGTTCTCAAAGTTTTATTTGCCTGAAAAACGACAAAATGTCCTTATGGTGTACTTGTGATCTGATATTAGTTTTATACTTAGAATTGAATTTTGGAGAGGTAGACGTTCTATGTAAAGGTAAGAAAGATATCAATGTAAAAAAGAATTATGTGTTCGTATTATACCTACCTCATGAATACTTCGAAGACCCGAAATTAAAAATTTTAAAGTCTTTAAAGATTTACAAATAAGTAACGTTGTTTTTAGAAAATAATTCTAACCTTTTTTTCATATATAAAATGAGTCGTTTAAAAGATGAGACATCTTTGAGGGAGTTTAATTGAGTATCAATGTTTTGTCACGTATCAAACTGTCTTATTGTTTCTTGTGATGTCAAGAAATTTTAAGGATCACTTTGATATTTTTAGGTTAAGCATACATCTTTTCTAATAACATTCGCTGAAAAAGATCCAGTAAATGCGAATACAAAAGAAGATGACCAGTTACTTTCAGTGGATGTTCTGATAAAATAGTAGAAAGGTACCAGGAGTACCTTTCTTTTAACATAAAATTTGTCGAAAGAGGGGTCCAAGGGTAAGAGATTTATTTTTGTAATTCACTTGTATGTAAATCACTTAGGATTCTCGAGTCCTGAAGGACCATCGAGTCGACCATTTCGCAGACGGACGTTACACCTTCTGGGTCCAAGTTAGGGACCCAGCCCTTCTAGGGGACTTCTTCCTTTACCGTTGGGTAAGGTCATGAGAACGGACCTTTTAAGGTATCTGTCTCCTCACATCATCCGATGTCAGGTACCCCAGTGTTTCTCAACCTGTGCTACCTCGTTGAAGTGAAGTTTTCGAGTCCTTACACGGTATATAGAGTCGTCATGAAGGGACGAGATTTCACCTTAAGACATCGTAAAGGAAGTAAGTGTCGAAGTTCTTTTTATAAAGAAATGACTTTTATGTATCAATGTGTGACACGATACACAAAACGTACATAACAGAATAAATTATTCTTTACATACGATAATAGGAGTAAATGTCTACTTTTTTGGTTAAGGTTTTTCCAATACATTACAAGTGTTCTATTATATTGGTCGTGTCCTTACTAAACCTCATTCTTAGGTCTAAGTTTAAAGAGTTAAACGATGTGAATCGCGTTTATTCTTTGTACTATTATTATTATGGTTATTTGTGAGTTTTATCGTAAATGATACACGAATTTAGTGTATTTGGAGTATTGTTAGGATTAATTTACCTACGATAGTAATAGGCGAAGTGTTTAGTTCTTTAACTTCGTGTGTCTCCAACGGTGAACAGATTCCAAAAGAACGACACGTCAATGAGTTAGCACAGGTTAAAAAACGTTGGGGTACCTACCGTCGTGTGGTCCGAAGTGACAGGAAGTGGTAAAGGGTATGGAGTGCAAGTAGCTCAGCCACTACGGTAGGTTGGTAGAGTAGGAGACAGCAGGGGAAGAGGAGGATAGGAGTTAGAAAGGGTCGTAGTCCCAGAAAAGTTTACTCAGTCGAGTAACGTAGTCCACCGGTTTCATAACCTCAAAGTCGAAGTAGTAGTCAGGAAGGTTATTTGTGGGTCCTGACCAGAGGAAATCCTATCTGACCGACCTAGAAGAACGTCAGGTTCCCTGAGAGTTCTCAGAAGAGGTTGTGGTGTCAAGTTTTCGTAGTTAAGAGGTCTCGAGTCGAAAGAAGTGTCCGGTTGAGAGTGTAGGTATGTACTGGTTACCTTTTTGGTGTCGGAACTGATCTGCCTGGAAACAACCGTTTCATTACAGAGACGAAAACTTATACGATAGATCCAACCAGTATTGAAAGGAAGGTTCCTCATTCGCAGAAAATTAAAGTCCCGACGTCAGTGGTAGACGTCACTAAAACCTCGGGTTTTTTTTACTTCAGACTGTGACAAAAGTGACAAAGGGGTAGATAAAGGGTTCTTCACTACCTTGGTCTACGGTACTAGAAGCAAAAGACTCACAACTCGAAATTCGGTTGAAAAAGTGAGAGGAGAAAGTGAAAGTAGTTCTCCGAAAAGTCAAGGAGAAGTGAAAGACGGTATTCCCACCACAGTAGACGTATAGACTCCACTAACTATAAAGAGGGTCGTTAGAACTAAGGTCGAACACAAAGAAGGTCGGGTCACAAAGAGTACTACATGAGACGTATCTTCCATTTATTCGTCCCACTGTTATATGTCGGAACTGTATGAGGAAAAGGATAAACCTTGGTCAGACAACAAGGTACAGGTCAAGATTGACAACGAAGGACTGGGCGTATATCTAAAGAGTTCTTCGTTCAGTCCACCAGACCATAAAGGTAGAGAAAGTCTTAAAAGGTCAAATAACACTAGGTGTGTCAGTTTCCGAAACCGTATCAGTTATTTCGTCTTTATCTACAAAAAGGCCTTGAGAGAACGAAAAAGATACTAGGTCACCTACAACCGTTAAACTAGAGACCAAGGAGACGGAAAAGATTTAGGTCGAACTTATAGACCTTCAAGTGCCAAGTGTATAACGACTTCGGACCGAACCTCTTAAAACTCGTAATGAAATGATCGTACACTCTACTCACGTTGACACGCCATCAAACTCGTAAGGAACCGTAACGGAAAGAAACCCTAACCTTACTTTTGCCTGGAAAAGGTCAGGACACCGGTGACGACTCAAAAGGTTTAAACGACCGTATAACTCACGTCGTGAAAGTGTCGTAGTAGAAAGTCCTAAACTTTATCGAGTTGACCTTAAGGTAGTGGAAGTGATCGAAACAAGTATCACTACGAAAGATTCCGGGTGAACTGAAGTGTAAAGTCCTACAGACCGAGATCTACTCAGTAGTGTGGTAGCACTAATAGACCCAACACTTCTAGAAAAAACATGTCAAGACACATAAGAACGATGGAGAAGAATTATAGAAGACGAAGACAATCCAGGTCTGGTAAAGACAGGAAATAGCTCGGGTAGAAACGTACTTTACAAGGGAACCATAGAGATTAAAAGAACTCTAGAGATCAGAAAGGGTAAGACAAGAAAAGGAGATAAAGAAACGTAACAAGTGACTCCTTCCGAAAGAATAGAGAGGAACGATTAGAAACCTTGAGACGTAAGTTTACCCTTATAGAAAGGAAAAGAGGAAACGAAAAGTGAAGAGAAGAAAAGTGTCGATAAACATTCTGGAGGAATCTGTCGGTAAAACGAAAAAACGTAAAGAAAAGGTATCCCTACCAGAACTAGGGACAGAGGACATGTTACAGTGCTTGGAGGTAAGTATCAAGTAGTCCGAGAGATAGTCTAGATCATGGAATTTAGATAAAGAGTGAAGGTGACATATTATTATTCCCTAAACAAAATCCAGTATGGACTTACCAGATCACCAAAAGGGATGAAAGAAGTTAAACTCAGACTTAAACCATTATTCCTCAAGTACTAGACTCGGTGTCAGTCAAAGACCAGAACAAAAACCACTGACATATCTCGAAGAGGTAGAAACCGACGTTTCTTATATTAGTTAGACTAAAGTCACAACTGGTAGACCACTACAGGTACACATCTCAGAAGAGTACACAACGACCTTCTCTCACAAACGATACATGTCACGCAAGAGAACCGTTTTCAGATAATCGGAAACGGGACGGAGTAAGGTATGAGGTTCCGGTATAAACGGACGATGAGGTCCACAAAAAAGTGATAGATGAAAACGTAAGGTCAGGGGATATTACTTTTCCTGTAGAAAAAACCCACAATCAAGATTTTCCAGAACGTCCAGGAGTTTCTTGACAAGCTGAAGTCGAAGAAGTCGCAATGACCAACCCCGTATCCGACCTAGTGGCACTAAGGAAAAAGGTCGCCTGGTATAAGACAGTCTGGTGAGGTGGTACTGGGTAGGCAGAACCCACCGGGGTGTGTCGGACCGAATCAAAGTAACTCAATCTGTTCCGACACCGGGCACACTAGTCTGACCGATTAAAAGACACTAATACCAAAGTCACACAGACCGGAGACTACGGGAGAGTGTCGTGGATGGTAGAATGAACCCAAAGAGAATGGAACCTGCACCCCATAGAGAAGTGCCGACGAGGTCGTTTCGCGTCGACGACGAGGAATGGAACCTGCTCCAGCGGGGAGGACTGGGACTTGGACCTCATCGAGGAGAGCCGGGAGGACGTAGACGCGTCGGCGACGAGGAACCTGCACTCCAACCAGGAGAACCGGTGGTGGGCTGAAGCCTGCACCCCGTCGAGGAGAGTCGGTGGTGGGGACTTGAGCCCGTACCCCATCGAGGAGAGCCGGGGCGAAGACGTGTCAGGTAGCGTCGACGACGCGAAGACGTGCCAGACAGCGTCGGCGGCGTATCATTTAAGGGTATCATTTATACCCTTATTCGTTTTGTTTCCGTCAGAAGATAAAGAATTAAATCTCTAAGTATTTAAAAATAAGAGGGGGAAAAAGGTTCTATAGGAAGTAAATTCGTGGGGAGGAAGACTGAAAGTTGCTCTTAATCGATGATCCCTTTAACTAGATGTTCAACTAGGTGAATCATCCGGGTATATACGGACGTATAAAACCTCTATAACAACTGTTCTATATGAGTCAATGATATTTTACGTGTAGTTTTATGATTTTGAGTCGTAATGAAAGGTGTACGAATTCGAACACGTCGGTCTTAAGTCGTGAATAAAACCGGAGTCTTAGAAAGTTGAGATGGAGTAGATACCTTATGTAGAAGGTCCATGAAGTACCGGAAAGTCTACACGTATGAGAGTTCGTGAAATTATCAAAATGTACACATAAAGATTTGAGTCTAAACTCAAGAGGTATAAGACTCCTCGAAAGTCTTCATCTTCTATGAAACTTGTCTGAGAGAGAAGAACAGGTGAAACTTTCTTCTGGATCAGAGAAATCTGAAACAAGGATGATGTGAAAAATAGACAGGGCGAAAGGATAGGAAAATTGTTACTAAGATTACAAGGAAAATAATTGATGACAACGAGTTAAGGAAGTAAGATCTGTTGTATTAGTTACAAGGTTTTGAGTTGTTAATTCGTACGATTCTTGTTTTTTCAATGGTTCCTTGTATCATTATAAATATCGATACTTAATAAAAAGACACTTCCCTGTCTATCATTCATAAAATACGAAACATCTAGTGTATATCGGTGACAGTGTATAAATCCAAAAAACACCCAAAGGAAAATGAGAAAATTTTTCCAAGTTTTTACATTTTTGGTAAAAATCGAAAGTCTGTTATGTTTTTGTCCGGTGGACGGCCTAAACCGGACACCCGTCATCAAACAGATAGTAATATGATCTCCTGAACCCACACGATAAAATCAATAGACATCGTGAGTGCCTCTAAGACGGTTACGATTCTTCGGATGTCTTGTTACTTCCTTAGTTGATACGATTATTGTACCCTCTTTATGGGGTTCGTTTTTCTTTATCACGTTTTAGTCTTTGTTTGAACCGTGTCAACTCCTTGTGTTTTCTCGAATTACACCGACTTCGTGTCATAAGTTTCTCGTTTTACTACTCGTTATTCCAGTCTCTATTCTTCCCTCACCTGACACATCGTGGAACGTCAGACCCTAAAATTAGATTACCTTGTCTTTCAGATTCCATGATGTAGTAAGAGAAAACAGAAATATATGTCCTTTACTATGTTGGACTAAATACAAAAATTTTCTGATAAGGTGAACGAACTTTATTTTACGTAATTCTCCTCTATCCCTCCTTCGCCGGTCTTCGTCCCCCGGGTCAATCCTCCAACAGTGACATCAGGTGCGGTTTCTATTACCAATTAATGAAATGTTATAACATCAGCAAAGACGGTATGTAACTGTACTTAGTCGGTATCCACATTTACACAGGGGGTAGGATTTGGTGGTGGTCGGGGGGCGGGGGCGGAGGGAGGGAGAGGGTAGGGAGTCCCACAGGGTCACGTGGTCGGAACTCACAGGACAAAGTACGTAGTTTGAACCTGACCACTAGATAAAGTGTATGCCATTATATATACAAAGTTACAATAAGATGGTTTAGTAGGGTGGAAGCGGAAGAGGGTCTCAGGCTTTCAGACAAGAAATATAGACACACAGAAAACGACAGAGCGTATATCCCAGTAGTAATGGTAGAAAGATTTAAGGTGTGTGTACGTACTTTTTTATTATTATTATTAATACCAACTACCATCTTCATCATTGTTACCTCTATGTTTCTGCACCTCTCTGGTCCATACATGAGACCTGAGTGACTTCCTACTCTACCCTCTTATGTTATGTGACCAAATGGACTGACTTTTGTTGGTTCATTTGTCACAAAGATAGATGATTTTACTCCTTTTTCCTTTTCTCCAAACAAATATAAAAAAACAACCACAACAAAAACAACAGCATACCGAATCTAGCAGAAACCGGTATAATTTAGATCTTATGAATCTCCTAATCCTGAAGAGACTAGGATTAGTGAAAAGACCAGGTCACCGACTCAGGTTCGAGGGTTTCGTCCCCGGGTCCAAGCTAGGGACCAGTCCCTTGATCTAAGGTGTACGGTGTTGATTCTTGGTCGTTTCGGTTTATTTATTTATTTATAAAAATTTATTATTATTTTATTTTGTGGATCTCCTGTCCTTTCACTTTATAGTTCATTCGTTGACCTATATATACAGACATTTTCCTTACTCTTTTCTTGATCTCTAGACCATAAGTAGACCATACGGTAGACCTACCGTAGACTTTGTTAGTCTGATTTACTTGAGTGTGTGTGACCGACGTCTATCTCTCTTTCTTGATACTGGTTCGGAAAGCCAGTGCTTACAAATCACCAGGTCGTCTCTTTTTTACTCTCAGTTTTTATCTCGTCGATTACTGAATTTTTGTGTGTCGTCATTGTCGTCTCATTATTGTCATTATTACCAATTGGGAATCCTATGGATAATACACAGTTTGATAGGTAAACTCAGTAATATAGACTCTTGTTGAAACACCTTCATTCGTGATAATAGAGGTGACAGTTTACTCCCTTGACTTCTTGTCTCCTATTTGTCGGATGGGGTCTACTGTGTGGATTCATCTCCTTTTGGTGGTCTGTTTACTTCCCAGTGACTTTTTCTTTATAAAGTTCTTCGACGTTTACTTCAGTCTAATTCTGTCTCTTTTACTGGATACCTAGACTTTTGTACCTTTATAAGCACTGGTAAAGACGCAAACTAAGTACTAAGGTCAACCAAATCGTACCCTTACATGGAGTTTAGGAGTATCCCAATTACACTGTCTATGTATTTTCAAGTATATGTTTTTATTATATTTTGTTATAGACGGTGTATTATTGTTATAGATTCGAAAGCGTTCATAATAATAACTCATAAGGTGATACATGGATTTCGTCCGTGGAATAAAAAATATATTGTATAAAATATCATAGTAAGAGATTATTATACTTATCAATTCTGGAACATCTATATGTTCTTTGGTGGTTTTCAATTTCTATAAGTGACGATTGGTGAACAGTTGACACTGGAAGGTAATTTAATCGTAAATGGAGATTTCTGGTGTCTGTATGATATCTAATTATTGGACGTTGTAAAGAGAGTCTATGAAATTTCAGTAAATTCACCGAGGGCATTGATCCTATTTAGTCTTTCACATGAGTTGGTGGCGTTGTTAGTCCCGGCTACCTTATCGCTTTATAGTACTGGTACATTACGTCTACCGTTGTCGGTAATCTAGATCCGTATGGGGAACGAAATCATTTAAATAAGGTATCTCGGTTGTATCACAAAACTCTATGTGTGGAGTTTCCTTAGATTTAATTTTGTAGTTACTGTTAGAGCTTTCTTGACTTTCTTTTTAAATCTATTCCTTCTCAGTGTAAAACGTTTTTTGTCTGTTTATGTATTTGACATCGACCTTAATTAACAGATCGGTACCAAGTAGTACCGTTACTGATATTCTTTTCGGGGGACCTCTCAATTCCCGTCGATTGGGTTTCGTCGACACACTTGACCTTGTTCGATAAATTGCACGTCATAAAAGTCAACGAGTCAGCATAAGCTGAGAAACGCTGGGGTACCTGACGTCGTGCGGTCCGGGGGGACAGGTAGTGGTTGAGGGTCTCGAATAAGTTTGAGTACAGGTAACTCAGCCACTACGGTAGGTTGGTAGAGTAGGAGACAGTAGGGGAAGAGGAGGACGGGAGTTAGAAAACACCGTAGTCCCAGAAAAGGTTACTCAGTCAAGAAGTGTAGTCCACCGGTTTCATAACCACAAAGTCGAAGTTGTAGTCAGGAAGGTTACTTATAAGTCCTGACTAAAGGAAAAAAAAAAAAAAAAAGTGAAATTTTTTTAAAAATAAAACCTCGTATCAACTAATTGTTATAACACAATCAAAGTCCGTATTCTGTTTCACTAAACCGACATGTATATGTAAATAGATAAGAAAAAGTTTAAGAACGGGGTAAGTCCAATAATGTCTGATAACTCTTCGTAACCGACACGATATGTCACCGAACAAATTGATCGATGAAACTTACTGTCTTTGACCCCACCTTCCTTGTGAAAGAATTTCCGGATACATACTTAAACGACAACGTCTGAAACGTAATCGTCCCCCAACGTCTCCCAGGAACGTAAAAAAGGACTGTTCTAGAACCATAGGACACTGTCACGGGTGCCACCGTGATCTTCCCAGAACCGAAAACCCCTATAGGACCGTGTACGGGACGGGAGAGAGGGGGTGGTGGCTGAGGATGTTGGTCATAGTCACCGACTTTTACTGGTACTAATGCATCTAGGATCAGGAATTGGTCCTGTTAAGTATCCTCAGTAGACTCCGGGAACTATTTTTACCGACTAAAGACCTCGAAAGGACTGAAGGATGTTGTCTCTAATGTCTCTGTCTCGGACACTTAAACATGAAAATCGTTCATGAAATCCACAAAGAATTGTAGTTCGTTCAAACCCATAGTGACTTGGTTTCTTGTGCACTTTGTGAAAGATTCCATTATTCCCTTACACTCAAAAGTGACCCATTTAATTGACTTATCCATCCTTTTCTCCCTCACGGTATTATAAGGATTACTACCGACTATTCTTCATTTTTTGTCTCTATTACATTAGTACGTATTACCTGACCAAGGTAGAGGAACGTCAGGTTCCCTGAGAGTTCTCAGAGGAGGTTTTGGTGTCAAGTTTTCGTAGTTAAGAAACCACGAGTCGAAAGAAAAATCAGGTCGAGAGTGTAGGTATGTACTGATGACCTTTTTGGTATCGAAACTGATCTGTCTGGAAACAACCGATTCATTACAGAGACGAAAAATTATGCGATAGATCCAAACAGTATCGAAAAGAAGCTTCCTCGTTCATAGAAAATTAAAGTTCCGACGTCCGTAGTAGTCGTCACTAAGACCTCGGGTTCTTTTATTTCAGAGTTTGACAAAGGTGACAAAGGGATAGACAAACGGTATTTCACTACTCTGGTCTACGGTACGAGAAGGAAAACACTTACAACTCTAAATTCGCTCAAAAAAGTGAGAAGGAGAAAGTGAAAGTAGTTCTCCGAAAAGTCAAGGAGAAGTGAAAGTAGGTATTACCACGAAGTAGACGTATAGGTTCTAAGGACTATAAAGAGGGTCGTTAAAACTAAGGTCTAAGACGAAGTAGGTCGGGTCGAAAAACGTACTACATGATACGTATATTCAGTTTATTCGTCCCCCTGTTATATATCGGAACTGCATGAGGAAAGGGTTATATCTTGGTCAGACAACAAGATACAGGTCACAATTGACAACGAAGAACTGGACGTATGTCTAAAGAGTCCTCTGTCCATTCCACCAGACCATACGTGTAGAGATATTCTTAAAAGGTGTCAAACAACATTAGGTGTGTCAGTTTCCGAAACCGTGTCAGTTATTTCGTCTTTCTCTACAAAAAGACCTTGAGAGAACGAAAAAGCTACTAGGTTACCTACAACCGTTAAACTAGAGACCAAGGAGACGGAAAAGCTTTTGGTCGAACTTGAAGACCTTCAAGAGACAAGTGCCTGACGCCTTCGGACCGAACCTCTTAAAACTCGTAATGAAACGATCGCACACTCTACTCACGTTAACATGTCATCAAACTTGTAGGAAACCGTAACGGAAAGAAACCCTAACCTTACTTTTGACTGGAAAAGATCAGGACACCGGTGACGACACAAAAGGTTTAAACGACCGTATAACTCACGTCGTGAAAGTGTCGTAGTAGTCCTGAACTTTATCGAGTCGACTTTAAGGTGGTGGAGGTGATCGAATCAAGTGTCACTACGAAGGGTTCCGGGTGAACTGAAGTGTGAGATCCCACAGACTGAGATCCACTCACTAGTGTGGTAACACCGATGGACCCAGGAATTCTACAAAAAACATATCAAAAAGACACATAAGGACGGTGAAAAAGCATTATAGAAGACGAAGACAATCCAGGTATGACAAGGACAGGAAATGACACGAGTAGAAACGTACTTTACAAGGGAACCATAGAGATTAAAAGAACTTCTCTAACGATAAGAAAGGGTAAGAGCAAAGGGAGATAAAGTGACTAGTGATTCCTTCCGAAAGAATAGTAAAGAGGAACGATTAGATACCTTGAGACATAAGTTTACCAATATAGAAAGGAAAAGAGGAAACGGAAATCACAGAGAAGAAAAGAGTCGATACACATTCCGAAGGAGTTGGTAAAACGGAAAAACGTAAAGAAAGAGTACCCCTACCACGAGAACTAGTGCCGGAGGACACGGTACAGTGCTTAGAAACAAGTCCGTGAGATGTTCTAGATTAGGGAACTTAGATAAAGAGTGAAGGTGACATATTAGTATTCCCTAAACTCAATCCAGTATGTACTTACTAGGTCACTAAAAGGGATGAAAGAAGTTAAATTCGGACTTTAAAACGTTAGTCCTCAAGTACTAGACTCGGTGTCAGTCGAGAACCAGAACAAAAACGACTGAAATGTCTCAAAGAGGTAGAAGTCGACGTTTCTTATATTAGTTAGACTAAAGTCATAACTAGTAGACCATTCCAGGTACACATCTCAGAAAAAAACACAACGACCTTCTCACATAAACGATACTGACCATACAAGAGAACCGTTTTGAGACAATCGGAAGTGGGACGAAGTAAAACATGAGGTTCCGGTTTGAACGGACAATGAGGTCCATAGAGAACTGAAAGACGAAAACGTAATGTCAGGGGATACTACTTTTCCTGTAGAAAAAACCACGATCGAGATCTTCCAGAATATACAGATTTGTCTTAACAAGTTGAAGTCGAAGAAGCTGTAATCACCAACCCCGTATCTGAACCTAATGACACTATGACTTACCAAACGGAACTTGTGCTTGTCTCTAGTGACAGTAAAAACTCTGACGTAGGTTTATGAAGTAAAGTTTCAGAGAATAACTGATACTCCCGATGAGGTAGAGAAGATTCCCTAAGAACGGGTGTCATCATCTATATTACCAGTAGACTTAATTAAAGTGGGTAAGTGCAGGTAAAATCGAGTAACTAAGGATTTTACAGTTACAAGTGAAAACGGTAGAGGATCAACTGGTGAAGGTTAAACGGTTAAAGGTTTTCGTTCTCTCAAGGTCTTTTTGTAGATGAAGACGAAATAACTGATATGGTTTCGGAAACTGACGAACCTAGTGTTACTTGACACCTTTTAAGAATTACTCTACCCTTATGGTCTGGTGGACTGGACGGAGAACTCTTTAGACATACGTCCAGTCCTTCGTTGTCAATCTTGACCTGTACCTTGTTGTCTGACCAAAGTTTAGTCCTTACCTTATGTAGTTCCGACATATAACAGTGGTACGAATAAATTGAATATACGTCTCATATAGTACTCTTTGCGACCCGACCTACTTCGTCTTCGACCTTAGTTCTAACGGTCCTATTTATAGTTATTGGAGTCTATACGTCTACTTTGATGGGAATACCGTCTTTCGTTTCTTCTTGATTTTTCGGAGAACTTCTTTCACTTTCTCTTCTCACTTTTTCAACCGAATTTTGAGTTGTAAGTCTTTTCCTTCTCGTACCGTAGACCAGGGTAGTGAAGTACCGTTTATCTACCCCTTTGTCACCTTTATCACTGTTCGAAATAAAACCCCCTGAGGTTTAGTGACGTCTACCACTGATGTCGGTACTTTAATTTTCTGTAAACGAGGAACCTTCTTTTCAATACTGTTTGGATCTGTCGTATAATTTTCGTCTCTGTAATGAAACGGTTGTTTCCAGACAGATCAGTTTCGATACCAAAAAGGTCATCAGTACATACCTACACTCTCAACCTGATTTTTCTTTCGACTCTTGTCTTCTTGACTACGAAAACTTGACACCTATTCTGAGAACTCCCAGGGAACCTGACGTTCCTCTAGGTCAGTCAGGTAAGATTTCCTTTAGTCAGGACTTATAAGTAACCTTCCTGACTACGACTTCGACTTTGAGGTTATTAAACCGGTGGACTACACTTCTTGACTGAGTGACCTTTTCTGGGACTTCGACCCTTTCCAAGTTCCGCCCTCCTCTTCCCCTGCTGTCTCCTACTACCAACCTACCGTAGTGGCTGAACTAGCTGTACTCAAACTCATTCGAGGCCCTCAACCACTACCTGTCCCTCCGGACCGCACGACGTCAGGAACCTCAGTGTTTCTCAGTCTGTACTGACTCGCTGACTTGACTTGACTTAAACGAACTGAGTACTTGGATTGTAAGGTCCAAGGATACGTTATAATGAGAAATGTCGTAGTCTGAACTGCAGGTAGTGGTCAGTGTAGGTGTTGACCCACAAAAACGAAACCGAGACAGAGAAGTAAGAAAGACCTCAATAAAGAGGTGACTAGAGGTCATCGTATAACCCGTGGATGGCTGGACCCCTCAAGTAGAAAGTCACAGGATAGAAAAACGGAAAAGTACGACAAGTACCCCAAGAGTTCCATTCTTATGACTTCACTAAGTGGTAAGGGAAGAGGTCACCTGGTGCAAGACAGTCTGAAGAGGTGGTACTGGACAGGTAGACCCACCGGTATGTGTCGTACCAAGTATCAAAGTGACCCAATCTGTTCCGACACCAGGTACATTAGTCAAACCAATCAAAGGACACTAACACCGAAAGTAAGATAGACAGGAGACTACTTATTCCTATTCTCCGAATACCTTCGAAGGACTACCCTCTCTGACTGACACCCCTTTTGATCCAGTATAAGACTACCCACCCCGGTACGAGTCCTTTTGAAATTAGGTTAAAAAACATCTACCCGTCCTGACACAAGGGAGGGACAACATTACACGTCATAATAAGTGACGGTAAATTAGTTCCAAAGTACTTCCCCGAGCGTTTGAAAAAGGTATTTCCATATCTATCATTTGTACAATTTGAACCACCCAGTATTACAGAGAAAGGGTTTGTGAGTTGAGACGGGAACATCGTGTTTTTGTGGTTATTTGTTTGTAAATAGGAGTATAATGGACGGAAAATGAGTACTTTCGACTTTAGTTTTTTATTTTATTTTAATTGACTACCTTTCAATTCTAAAATAATCCGTAAGGTCAGTATACTATTATTTTTTAATTTGTACGAGGTATATAGTAGAAGTTACCTTTGTCTTTCCGAATTTAATGGACCTGTAAGGTTGTTTAAACAACTACGATAATTCCTTAATTATCTTATGGTGAAATAGTTTACCCGAAGGGACCACCGAGTCGACCATTTCTTAGACGGTCGTTACGTCCTCTGGACCCAAGCTAGGACCCCAACCCTTCTAGGAGACCTCTTCCCTTGTCGATGGTTGCGGTCATAAGACCGGACCTCTTAAGGTACCTGTCTCGTTAGACCGTCCGATATCAGGTACCCCAGTGTTTCGCAGTCTGTGTTGTCTCGTTGAATGTGAAGTGAATAATTTAACACGTTTACTTTTTTGATTATATTAAAGATTTGTTAAAAATTAAGTTGATTATTACATTACAGTACGACTCCGAAGAAGGAGATCAATTTTATATATTCCAGTGTTCTCTCTCTCAGTGGAACTGGTATTTATTTTCTTCTTTCAGACCTGTTTGATGATTTTCAACGTTTTTTCATTAAAAAAATTTTGTGTAGTCTCTCGACTCTTGTGTTTCTTTAGATTTGAGTTTAGGTATCTCCCTCCCTATTCGGTAATAATCCACCTCTCTGTTCACTCGTCAAAGTTGAGATTATGGTACCACTCGTTTCCCCTTTTGTTGGGACAACTGGTTATATTACCTGACTTTGGGTCTCTTCCGGACATTCGTCTCAATTAGTTATGTTGGATTTTTAAGGAGGGGCCCTCGTTAGTCTCTCATCCCTCGTCGTCCGTATTTGGATCCCCATTTTGTCCTCCAGTCTCACTCTAGAAGACCTCTCATCATTCGGTTCACATCCCGATATTTTTCCATAGATCTTAGATCGACATGAATTTAAGGTTCGAGACAACATCCCACCTCTGTCTTAGGTAGGAGGTTTATGACCTTTGGTTTTAATTGATATCGATATCGGGTCGGTCAATATTAAGTTAAGATACAGTCTTACTTCTGTAATCGGGGATTCCGAAAACGAGACTCCTCAATTGTACGAAAAAAGGTCCTTCTTCGTCATTATTTGAAGTAAGATTGACAAGATAAGTATATATTATAAGTGTACGTTTTTAATATCCAATAAGTTTCTTAGTGCTTTTACACTGGGTGTCCGTTCTCTTATTTAAGTATTGTTTGGGTGTGTGCTGGGTCTACACCCTCAATCTTTTCTGAAATTTTATTTAAGATATTTATGTACGAACTCTTTTTATACCTAAATTATATAAAACCGTCTCTTTACTTTTGCGACCCCTCTTTTTTCTCGGTTTAACTTTAAGAGTTTGAGTTTTTGATGTTATAGAGTTTGTTTTTCAAGTGACTTATTCGGTTTGATATTTGTTCTATATCTTTTCTAGTGACTTACATTCTGAGTTGTCTTTAATAGGTTTGATTTCGTGTCTCTTTTTTTCTTAATTCCCTTCAAGTTCTAATCTGAGTATAGACACTTATATACTTTTATCAGACCTTTCTCAAGGTATATCAGGTATATATCTTTATATACCTTATAAGACCTTTCTCTACTTTTTCTTTTGCCTTATCTTCTTTATAAACTTCTCTTTTACCGTCTTAAAAAAGTTTTAACTACGTTTTCATTCAGATGTCCAGGTTTTTTGAGTCGTTTGGTGTTTGTTTTATTTATGTTTCTTTCGACGTGTATCCACGTTGTATCATTTTGACGAATTTTGATTTTGATTTCTCTTTTAGAATTTCATATTTTTCTTTTTCCCGTTCAATGTAAGTCCAATTGTTACTGTTTAATGAAAAGTAGTTTTTGTGATTTTTGATCTTCTATTGACTATGACATAAAATTATCGATTTTCTTTTGTTTTGGGTAGATCTTACGATTTGGAATGTTCTTTATAGGAAATTTGTACTTTCAATTTTATTTTTAAAAAAGTTTGTTTTCAACTTTCTTAAATAGTGATCGTCGGTGCATTCTTTATGGTTTCCTTTGTCAATCTTGACCTGTACCTTGTTGTCTGACCAAGGTTTAGCTCTTTCCTCATGCAGTTCCGATATATAACAGTGGGACGAATAAATTGAATATACGTGTCATGTAGTACACTTTAAGGTCCGACCTACTTCGTGTTCGACCTTAGTTCTGACAGTCCTCTTTATAGTTATTGGAGTCTATACGTCTACTGTGATGGGAATACCGTCTTTCGCTTTTCCTTGATTTTTCGGAGAACTACTTTCACTTTCTCCTCTCACCTTTTAAACCGAATTTTGAGTTGTAAGTCTTTTGGTCCTAGTACCGTAGGTCAGGGTGAAGTGTCGTTTGTCTACCCCTTTGTTGCCTTTATCACTGTTTGAAATAAAACCCCCCGAGGTTTTAGTGACGTCTACCACTGATGTCGGTACTTTAATTTTCTGTGAACGAGGAACCTTCTTTTCGATACTGTTTGGATCTGTCATAAATTTTTCGTCTCTGTAATGAAACGGTTGTTTCCAGACAGATCAGTTTCGATACCAAAAAGGTCATCAGTACATACCTACACTCTCAACCTGATTTTTTCGACTCGTGTCTTCTTGACCAAGAAAACTTGACACCACAACCTCTTCCAAGAACTCGTAGGGAACCTGACGTTCCTCTAGGTTGGTCAGGTAAGATTTCCTTTAGTCAGGATTTATAAGTAACCTTCCTGACTACGACTTCGACTTTGAGGTTATGAAACCGGTGGACTACATTTCTTGACTGAGTGACTTTTTCTGGGACTTAGACCCTTTCCAAGTTCCACCCTCCTCTTCCCCTGCTGTCTCCTACTCTGCCAACCTACCGTAGTGGCTGAGTTACCTGTACTCAAACTCATTCGAGGTCCTCACCCACTACCTGTTCCTTCAGACCGCACGACGTCAGGTACCCCAGTGTTTCTTAGTCTGTGTTGACTCGTTGACTTGACTCGACTTTGTTTCATTAGAGTTTACCTCAGACTTGGACGTCCTTTTTTACTTCTCATAGTCTTTTATAACCCTTGTTCTTTCGGTACAGGTGGGAGTGGTGAAGACAAGTTATGTATGACCTCCATCATCGGTCACGGTACTTCGTTCTTTTCCTTGACTTCCTTATTTCTGACTTTTCCTTCATTTTGATAGAAATGAGAGTCTATTGTACTGATATATGTTTCTTAAGTTAAATTAAATGGTTCAGATTTACTGTGTCTCAGTTATATATGTTTAGTTCATTTAAGTTTGATAGTCATCAAACTGTGTTGTATTAACCTTTTAGATTTAATTTTTATGATAAACATTGTTAATTTTTATTGTTTGTGAGTCGTTACTTCAATCATTTTTATACACTTTCTGGAGATTTTACTTTTGATACTTTGAGACGACTTTATTTCTGTTAGAGTTTTTTGTGTCTCGATATGGTACAAGTTCTTATCCTTCAGAATTATAATTTTTCTTTTGAAATGGATTTAATTAGGTGTCTAAGTTGTCTTAGGGTTAGTTTTAGGGTCGTTCAATAAGACATCTCTGACTGTGTGACTATTTCAAATTTACCTTTCATTTTCTGGGTCTTTTCGGTTGTATTATCACTTTCTCTTTTTGTTCCAACCTGTGAGTTTGATGTCTTGAAGTTCTGAAGAATATTTCCATGTCATTGGTTCTGTCGACCTTAACGATTTTCTTACCTGTTTTTCTAGTCACCTTGTGTTTTCGTTCGTGTCCTTGTCTGTTCCTATCAGTTGTCTAGAAACTATTTCTTTGTCTCCGTCAAATTACGTTTTTCCTATCAGAAAAGTTGTTTACCACGTCCTTATATGATAAATGTTATCGGTCCTGTACCTTCGTTGGATTTACAGGTAGTCTTCTTCTTACCGATTTTTTCTACACCATGTATACATATTACCGTATGATGAGTCGGTATCTTTTCTTACTTTATTATGGTAGACGTCGTTGTACCTACCTGGGTCTCTAACAGGATGCCTCACTTCAGTTTCTCTCTTTCTATTTATAGTATAGTGTCGTGAATATGTACTTTAGAATTTTTTTTACCATGTTTACTTGAATAAATGTTTTGTCTTTATCTTAGTGTCTACATCTTTTGTTTGAATACTAATGGTTCCCCGTTTTTCCGTCCCTTAACTCTCTGACCCTTAACTATATATGTGTGATGATAAATATTTTAACTATTGATTATTCTGGAATGACATATCGTGTCACTGCAGATGAGTCATGGGACATTAGTGAATATACCCTTTTCTTAGATTTTCTCACCTATTTACCAAATGTATATATTGACTAAGTGAAACGACATATCATCTTTGATTATGTTGTAACATTTAATTGATATGACATTATTTTTCAGTAAAAAAAATTTACCACGACCTTATTTACCTGTTGATGTACGTTTTTTTTGTTTTGATTGGGTTTTGCCTAGTGTCTGTATTGACATTTTGTTTTTGATATTTTAAGGATCTTCTGTTGTAGTCTCTTTGGATTTATTTCAACTTAAACCATTGCTGAAAAATTTATGTTTTAGTTCAGTACTTTTTTCCCCTTTTTTTCTGTCGACATGAAATAATTTTAGTTTTCTGTGACAATTCTTATACTTTTCTGTTCGGTGTTTGACCCTTTTAAAAGCGTTTTGTGCAATAGACTAATTTCCTGACCATAAGTTTGACGTATTTTTTGAGAATTTTGGATTGTGCCTTTGTTAGGTCAATTCTACCGTTTTGTCCGTTTTCTTGGTAAGTGGTTTCTTCTATATGTCTACTGTTTGTCCGTAAATTTTTCTACGAGTTGTAGTACAACAATCTCTTGACTTTTAGTTTTGTTACTCTATCATGATGTGTAGATAACCTTACCTTTTTTCTCAGTTTACGATCGCTCCTATATCTCGTTGTTCTTAAGAGTAAGTGACGACCACCCCTACGTTTTGAAATGTCGACGAAAGTTTCTGTTAAACCGTCAAAGATTGTTTGATTTGTATGAGAATGGTATGTTAGACCGGTAGTATGTGGAAACATGTATGCGTTTACTCAACTTTTGAATGCCGGTGTGTTTTTTGACATACGGTTACACGTATCGTCGAAATAAGTTTTGACGGTTTTGAACCTTCGTTAGTTCTATAAGAAGTTTTCCACTTACCCTTTTGTTTGATACCCTGGATGTGTTACACGATGATCACTCTTTACTTTTCTTTACTCGATAGTTCGGTGCTTTAATGTCTCTCCTTGGAATTTACGTGTAATGATTCACTTTCTTAGGTTAGACTTCTTCGAAGGATGACATACTAAAGTTAATATACTGTAAGATCTTTTCCGTTTTTATATTCTGCCATTTTTATAGTCACCAAGACTCTTCTCCCTAGTCTCCTCCTTACCTCTTTCCTGATATACTTACTTCACGTCCTCTAAAATCCTGTGACTTTGTTGAGTCATACTATATTACCACCTCTTTTGGGTCTCACATGATGTTTTTCTCTCTTTAAATTACTTTTGATACTTGGGGTTAATTATTATTATACGGTTATAACCACATAGTAAACATTGTTTGTCTGGTGTGATTACGTTCTACTATTATTGTCTCCTTTGACCTCCCTAGCCCACTTTTCCACATACTCTTAAGGAATGAAATACGAATTAAAAAGATATTTGGATTTTTGACGAAAAATTTCAGATAATTAATTTTTATTTAAACGTTGTTCAAAAATACTTCAGGAGTTGGATATGTGAGATTCTAAATCAGTAAAATTAGGTCCATTTAGTATAGAATTAAAAGTTTTTACTTTATTTACCAAGAAAATCTTTAAAATAAACTTTTACCTATATCTTGTTTCCTGTAAATACAAGAAAGAGTTCGGAGATAGTTGGTATCATCTTTTCGAAAACATTTGTATATATTTATCATCCATATTATATATATAAAATCCTTTGTTTAAAAACAGATTGATTTTTTAAATTCTGTAAAACTAAGATGAACAAACGGAGTCGTACTTATCTTACGATCTAAAGATTAAAATTTTTTATCTATACGTTGTTTCGTTATTTCCAAATGACATATCGTGTGTCTTGATGTCATAGAACATTATTGGATATTACCTTTTTGGAGTTTTTATTATATACAACATACACATATTGACTTAGTGGTACGATGCATGGACTTTGTAACATTCAGTTGATATGAAGTTGTTTTATATATTTCTTTTTTTTTCTTTTACCTACATCTTGTTTCCTATATACTACGTAAATACAAGAAATGTTATTATATACAAGATGTCCACGTATATCTGTATAATCATTTACGTATCTATTTATCGACTTTTTTTTTCATAGTTTGACCTTACTCGAGTATCATACCCTTTTGTCGTGAAGACACTTCCCTAGTCCTACCTTTCTACCATCTCCGCCCCAAGTGGATTAGACACACAGAATTAGAGACAATCGTTTTAGATGTAATGAAGAAATTTAACAGATAAAGATCCAAAATTTAACTCCGAAGTCTTAAACTTCTTTTCAAAGTTTTACAAAAGATTTAGACTTTGTCGGAACCTCATTTAATTGTAACCTATGTCTAGAAATGAACATTTATAAAGGTGTTGAAATCCCTTAAGGGAGTTAACACTGACTAGTACGACCCTTGTTCATGATGAACGACTAAGGATTAAATAGTTATTAAGGTGGGGGTGTTGTTAATGCCATAAAGGTAACGTGGGAGGAGAAAGTGATGAAAACTGAGAATCTAGGGAAGAAGAAGAGCGGGATTTTTTTTTTGTGTTTTTCGGATTACATGATAAACTGTGGGACTTCCTATAATCACTTCAAGATTGTGTTGTAAGTTATCGTAGGTAATAAAGTCTTACATTTCCTGACTAAACTCTATACTAAAATATCGTGACTATTTGATTGTTGCATAGTTAGGGAGTTTTGATGGGGTACGAACGGAAAGAAATAAAAAAAGGTGACATGGAAAGAGATGTGTTTTAAATCAAGATAAGACAAGACAAAAGAACCATGATGACGACAATCCCTGATTTGACACAAGGGGTTTTTAAGCATACAACTTTGGGATTGGGGGATTACACTGATATAAACCTCTATTTTGGAAATTTCTCAATTAATACCGATTTAATCCAGTAGTCCCACCCTGGGATTAGGTTATCTTATCACAGGAATATTTTGTTCCTTTTCTATCTTCCCTATGTGTACGTCTCTTGTCCGGTACACTCCTGTGTCCCTTTTCTACCGGTAGATATTTCCTTCCTCTCGGGAGTTCTCTTTGGTTTGTGTCGTTTTGGAACTGGAACCTAAAAGTTCGATACCTCGGATCTTTTGTTTAAAAACGACCCCTTTTTTTTTAAGTATTTTTATGACAAACACCATAAAGTAAACACAATAAAACAATACCGTCGGGATTGTTTTATTATGTTGATATGTCGTATGATTATTTAGAATTGAACTGTGTCATAATGTTACTTAAGATGTTCTATGATTTGAGTTCCCAAAAAAGGTAACGGATCGTTCATGTTACAGGAGACACGGAACACAATGTGTACATACCGAAAGAAAAAGGTTGTCTCGAAGTTTATAATGTGAGTTCCAGGGCATAGATGGTAACGGTCTCCAGATAAACGGTTGTGATAGTTTAAACATGGATTATATAAACGGTGGAAACTGTGGAAGGGAGGATGGGGGTTGAGTTAGGAAGTGGAAGTACATATGAAGAGTCGGAACCATGATACCTGTATCCGTACGTCTTCGTAGTGGTTGGTTGCTTCTCATGGTCAGTGACTTATTTTGTTATTGTACGACCAAAGACAGTTAATAAATAGAATAACGAGTGTGGTCATCCAATAAAAAAAGACTAGTGACGTTGATAGGAACTCTTTTAAGATTACAATTGAGAGACATCGAATAGTGTCACTTTTAGTGACGAGAAGTGTATGATAGATTTGTCTCAGGTCGAAACAACCAAGGTTAATTGTTTTGTACACGATTCTCAAAAAAGATGAATGTGACTATACAGACACGAGTGAATAGGTGTCAGTTGGTCGGAGGGAAGAGACTAGTTATTACAAGTAAAAACGTTTTCATCAGAAGGTTTCCATCGTCATACTAGTCTCTTGTCTCATAGGGAAATGAGTTATTTGAATGAGTTATTTTGGATTTTAAAAATAAGCAATTTTACCATATGACTTGTTGATTCAATTGTGAAGTTTTATAATTAGTTTATAACGGAATTCTTAGTTTTATAATAACTGTTTAACTAGTAAAAATAAGGAAGTTCTGGAACTTTAATAGTTGTCGTTACAACGGTCTGGTAAATGTTTTTTGAAGTTAGAACTTTCAACAGAATCCAAAACTAGGAAAATTTTTCCACGGTAGTAAGTGGTACACAGTTTTTGATATAATACACTTACTGAAGTTCACCCTAAGATTTGTTCAAATAGAGAGAAGACACTTCGACGACGACGGCGATTCAGCGAAGTGAGCACAGGCTGAGACACTCTGGGGTATCTGCCGTCGGGTGGTCCGAGGGGGTAGGGACCCTAAGAGGTCCGTTCTTGTGACCTCACCCAACGGTAAAGGAAGAGGTTACGTACTTTCACTTTTCACTTCACTTCAGCGAGTCAGTACAGGTTGGGAGTCGTTGGGGCACCTGACGTCGGAAGGTCCGAGGAGGCAGGTACCCTAAAAGGTCCGTTCTCATGACCTCACCCCACGGTAACGGAAGAGGCAGGACGGTCGTATTTTTGGATGTTTACGAGGAGATAAGAGTAACGACGAAGATTAAGTACACTCGAATCTTTGGTTTATGATGAATAAACTTAACAGACTTTATTCTGATTGGAGATTTACTTGTGGACTTCCTAAGAGTATATTCATGTCGTTACAATTGGTGTATAAAAGTATTTTGCAGGTAATTGGTAAAGCTCAAAAAAAAGTGTTATATTAAGATATCTTTTTTGTACCCGAAATATCAGTGTCTTCCCAAGTCTAGGATGAAAAGTATGAATGATTACGTACTCGGAGGGGACCTGACGTTCCTCTAGGTTGGTCAGATAAGATTTCCTCTAGTCAGGACCCACAAGAAACCTTCCTTACTACGATTTCGACTTTGAGGTCATGAGACCGGTGGAGTACGCTTCTCAACTGAGTAACCTTTTCTGAGACTACGACCCTCCCTAACCCCCGTCCTCCTCTTCCCCTGCTGTCTCCTACTCTACCGACCTACCGTAGTGGCTGAGCTGCCTGCACTCAAACTCACTTGAGGCCCTCAACCACTGTCTGTCCCTCCGGACCGCACGACGCTAAGTACCCCAGCGTTTCTCAGCCTGTGCTGACTCGTTGACTTGACTTGACTTACGTACTCGGAACCATTTATTTATTATTTGGTAGAAGGGATTTACAAACGTATGAACAATATAGTTGTAATAGCGGATTGAGTGTCAACGATACTTCAATTTATACTATGACATATATTTTTTGTTACTAACGATGTTTCATTCATGTTTTAATTTACCGGATAAAAGTAGAAATTAAGTACATCAATTGGACCGTCTAAATGATTTAAAGTGACAGAAAGTATGACAGTGAAAAAAAAGGTAAAGGAAGAGTTGTAGAAAAATAAAGAGGTCAAAGATGTATACCATAAACAAAAGGGACGGTTTCTGGAATACTCATTAAATACGGAAAGAACAGAAGACATCGATTCTGTGAAGAGGATGTACCGGGTTCATCGTCTTTAGGATGTCTAACATGACCCTTGTACCTTTCGTTGTATGTTAGGATTGAAGAGTGAGGATCTACCATTCATTCGAAGGAGTTCAGTTTCAGAGACAACCGACAGATGGTCATCATGTTGAAAACTCGATTGATGAGATAAAGAGACTCAGAATTTGAAAAAAGTATAAGTTTTTGTTTATTGTTAGAGGTTATTATACCGGTTAATAAGTATTGTTTTGTTGGGAGACTTTAAAAAATTTAATTATTTTATCTTTTATATAGTAAATTTTTTATCCTTAATATTCTGGTTTTGTACGTCTCTCCATTCGTCTTCCTACTTCGGTTTAATCGGGGACTGACTTCGGTTGCGACCCGAAACCAAAAGTCAGAATGTTTCTGTCTTCGGTTTGGGTCCCGGGTAGGATCCTTCATTCAGACTATCCTCTGGGATATGTTGTTTTTGAGTATTTTATTTGGTTTCATTTGGACAGGGTGAGATGGGATAGGGGGTTCTTGACGTTTCTTTTCAACACGACCGTGAATCAACACTTCCTCTCAAGGACTGTTCAACATTCAAAAACACATTTTCCGGTCTATATTTATGAAATCCGAAACCTCTCGTATGATTGGAGATACCGTTGGTGAGCTAAACCACCGACATCGTACGTTTGTCGGTGTCTGTTATGTCTTTGTTTACTCGTGTCGACACAAAGTTATTTTGAAATCAATACCTGTGACTCTAGACTCAAAGTATATTAAAAGTGTACAACGTTTTATAATAAAAAGAAGTATGTAAACTTTTACATTTTTGGTAAGAATCGAACGTTGGAATTTTTTTGTCTACTGTATCCGGTGTCCTACGAAACTTAATATTGGTTTTCTGTGTGGTGGCGGAGTCGAATAATGGTGGGATTGTGTACATATGTGTTTTGTGAGTCTGTGTGTAAAAACAGTGGAATTAGGATAGTGGAATAACTATGTGTGTGTGTGTGTGGTGTTTTTTTTTTTTTTTTTGTCCAATATCCGTAGGTCTTCTACGTGCACGTTTATAGTGTTTATTACAGGGGGGTTTTTTTTTGTTCGTTCTTCCTTTGTTTCGTGGTATTTTGTATATAAAATCATCTTAGATATTGTTACAGTCTATAACTTTTACTGGTGTGTCTTTTTTTTTGACGAATCATTACATAGTTCACTATTTCTTCTGACTTTTTATAGACTTTCTCTTTTCTTGGTATTTTTTACTGAAACTTCTAAAATCTTTCTTGATTTTTCCTGAAGATTTTAATACTTTGTGTTGTTGACTTTACATTTTACCTTATCAACTTCATTCACTTGATTTTCTGTGTAGACTTCTTTGACGGGTGTCACTTTCTTTTTGTGTCATTTAGTTCTTTGTACATTCTTTCTTTTAGGTTATATACATTTAAACTCTAGGTCTTTTTCTTTTCTTTGTCGTGAGTCTAGTATTGTGGTACAAGAAATTTTGTTTATCTTTAGTCATTGTTTTTTTACTACTCCTTGTTTATAGTTATCATAGAAGGTATGTTTATAGATAGGGTAGGATGTATGGGAAGATGTTGCACTACAAGTGTAAAAGGGATACAAAAGACGGGGCACTTGAACCTACCGGGAAACATTGACAGGACGGGTCGTCTTACGTCACTTCATTCCGAGTCACTGAAGACTCTGATCCAGTGTTTGTCGTTGTACGAAGATGGACCACGAAAGAGGGAGACCTTAAGATCGCCAGTATGCAATTGTTGTGAATTTTACGAGGTACCTTTTTAGGTGTACCTTTCTTTGAGTCCGTTTTGACGGTTCGACTTTGTGAGGACTTAAGGACTGGGTGTTTATGATATTTGTTATTATTCAGTGATTCAAAACCCGAATTGAAGAAAAAAAATCCCCTCCCCGAAACCCGAATTGAAGAATATGACGTTATTTGTTGATTGTATAATCCTTTAGGATTGTATCAACGTTTGAATTTTTATATTAGGATTTATTAGGTGCACTGGTAATTCATTTGTCTTTCATAAAACTTATTTGACATTATATTTATAATATAAAGTTTTGAATACTCTACGTCGATTTCGTTATAAAATGTCCCTTTAATATTAAGATTTACCCATATTGTCTTTTTTCGTTTTGAATCCCTTGACAGAAAAGTTCTTCTGTCTTTTTTTTTTCCTTTCGTTTTGATCTGTTCATTTTTCTTTATTGTTGTTTTTTTCTTTAATTTTTTTATATATTTTAATTTCCCGGTTGTTTTGATCTTCACTCAGAAACTTTTTAGATATTTAACCGTTTGGAACTCGGTTCTCATTACTCCGTTGTTTTCTCTTTCCCTAGTCCTTCCCCTTTTTCCCGTTTTGATAGTTACAACATTTACAATGTTACCATTGCAAAATTAAATCTACTTTAACTTACTTTGATTCTACTTTAGGATATAATCCTATAAAATATATATATGTGTGTATATATATACATATGGAATCGTGTTGAATGCGTCTTTTTACCTGACGAGGGTAATTTTTTTTTTAGAATTACTGGGATTATTTTTGAAAAGGGTTGTTTCTTTTGAGGTTTCTTTGGAGGTCTCGGTGTGGTGAAATGGTCCTTTAAGAGGGTTTTTGAGTTCCTCATTCATTTTGTTAGAATGTATTTAAGAAGATCTAATAAAATTACTCCGATTATATTGTAGTTTTGGTTTTTTAAGACCGTTTCTGGTCTGTTCTGTTGTTTTGTTATTCGGTTGACATGAGGTCTTGAACGTGTGTTTTTAGGGTTTGTTTATAATCGTTTGTTGTAGGTCATTAGTTCAATGTATAGGGTCCTTTCGTTTCTATTTAGAATATAAATGTAGTCTTTCGGTTAATTATATTAGTTGGTCTAAAATTCCAGGTATTTTTAGGTCAATAAATAAATGTAGAGTTTCCCTCAGAATCGTTTGATCTTTATCTCGTTTTAAAGAAGTCGACTATTTTCCATTGATGTTTTCGGATGTCGTATGAATTTTACCCCTTTCCGATGACTTGTAAAAAGGAAACTCTAGTCTTTGTTCTTTTACTACCGGGGGTGGATGAAGATAGTTGTAATATGACCTCTATCAACATATGATATCCACCGTATCCTTTCGTTCTTATTTTATTTTGTTTTTCATATTCCCCGAAGGACCACCATCTCACCTATTCTTAAACGGGTGGTTACGTCTCCTCTTTCGAAGTTAGAGACCAGGTCCTTCTAAGGTGTACGGTCCACCTCGTAGATTCGTATTCACCGTGTTGGTGACTTGGGTACGGGATCTCGGGAGTTCGACGTTGATGACTTCGGGTACGTGGGTCTTGGACGCGAGGTGTTCTTTTCGGTCACGTCACTCTTCGCACGCGTGGGGTTCATTTTAATCGGGGGTGAGGTGTTGATCTCTTTCGGACGCACGTCGTTACTTCTGGGGTGTGTTGGTTTTTGTTTTTTATTTAATGAAAATATTTGTCCATATTCCTGATCTTCTTTGTTCTTTGTTTGTTAATAAACGTATAGTGTATTGACATATATGTATCTCTCTCTTGTAAACTTTCTTAGATGTCTATAAACGAAATAACTGATGTGGTTTCGGAAACTGACACACCTAGTGTTGTTTAATATCTTTTAAGAATCTTTCTCTACCCTTATGGTCTGGTGGACTGGACGGAGGGTTCTTTAGACATACGTCCAGTTCTTCGTTGTCAATCTTGACCTGTCCCTTGTTGTTTGACCAAGGTTTAGTCCTTTCCTCATGTAGTTCCGACATATAACAGTGGGACGAATAAATTGAATATACGTCTCACGTAGTACACTTTACGACCCAACCTACTTCGTGTTCGACCTTAGTTCTAACGGTCCTCTTTATAGTTATTGGAGTCTATACGTTTAGTTATTGGAGTCTATCGGTCAATTGTTACAACACCATCAAAGTCCACTTGTCGTTTTCCTGAATCGGTATGTATGTATACAAGGTAAGAGGGTGTTTGAGGGAAGGGTAGGTCTGACCGTATATTGCGACTCATTGACCTCTTCCTTTACCGTTGGGTGAGGTCACAAGAACGGACCTCTTAGGATCCCTGCCCCTTCGGACTACCCGACGGTAGATACCCCAGCGTGTCTCAGTCTGTACTGACTTCGCTGAATCGTCGTCGTCGTCCCAATGTACACGATATGTCATCCAGGAACAACCAATAGGTAAACTTATGTCGTCACACAGTCTAGTACATGTGTCTTTTATTAGAAAATTTCTATAGTGATGGATATTAATGTAGTCTGTTATACTTCATGAGTCCTTGTTTACATTGTTTATTACATGTTCTAGAGATGACTTTTCTAAAATGGTACTTAGTAATGTATTTACCTTCCTATAGGTGAAAGTATCAGACCTTTTGAGTTACAACCTTTTTACAGTCAAAAGGGGTTTAATTAGATGTCTTAGTCAAAGTAAAAGTTAATTTTTAGAGCGTACGACAGAAATACGACTCAATAAAACAACCCGAACATATACACAAACACAACGCCCCCTATAACCCCAACGTATACACAGAAACACACACACACACCTTACACTATGTCACTAAGATTTTATTTATATTTTCAGCTCTGAAAGGACCACCAGGTCACCAATTCTGAGTCTAAGGTTACGTCACCCGTGACCAAACTGGGGACCAGTCCCTTGATTCTGGGGTGTACGGTGTACCGGTTTTTCTAATAAAAATTAAATTAATTTTTTTATTTTATATATACTTTCACATTACCCGATTTTTGTCGGTTCTGAGAGGACTTCTTGTTATCGTTTCACATTTACTTCAGAACGGAAGCAGTGAGTCGGGGTCAGCACAGGTTGAGAAACGTTGGGGTACCTGACGTCGTGTGGTCCGAAGGGACAGGAAGTGGTAGAGGGTGTCAAATGAGTTTGAGTAAAGGTAGCTCAGTCACTACGGTAGGTTGGTAGAGTGGGAGACAACAGGGGGAAGAGGGAGGACGGAAGTTAGAAAGGGTCGTAGTTCCAGAAAAGGTTACTGAACCGAGAAACGTAGTCTATCGGTCATGACCTCGAAGTCGTAGTCAGGAAGGTTACTTATAAGTCCTGATTAAAGGAAATCCTAACTGACCAAACTAGAGGAAAGACAGGTTCCCTAAGAGCTTTCAGAAGAGGTTATGGTGTCAAGCTTCCGTAGTTTAAAAACCGCGAGTCGGAAAAAATAACAGGTCGAGAGTGTAGACATGTACTAATGATCCTTTTGGTATTAAAACTGATATACCTGGAAACATCCGTTTCATTATAGAGACGAAAAATTATGTGACAGATCCAAACAGTAACGAAAAGAAGGTTCCTTGTTCGTAGAAAATTAAAGTACTGACGTCACTGGTGGGTGTCACTAAAACGGAGTAGTCCATAGCTTTGAAGATTTCACTATTCATCAATTCTGCCACACAATGATTGTGTCCTTATCAGTTTGTCTGGTTATCGTGTCTCTTCGTTTAGGTCTTCGTCTTCATACGTTTATACCTATGACCTGTATACAGTTTACACCGCGATGTCTAGTCAGTTCTCCTTAGAAAGTTTTGGGTACCACCTTGTTGACTCATAGACAAACCCACCCTTTCTTATTCTGACCTGCAATATGATGGGTCTTTTAGATAAGGTTCATTTCTAATTTAAACACTTTCATCTATTGTGTCCTCTTATAGAAGAAATGGAGTCCGATGCTTTTCCAAAGAATTAAATTTTCCTCAGTAGTCGTGATCGGTTTTAACTATTTACATTGATGTAATTTTGGTTCTTTAAGACAACTGGTTGTCCGTGGTGTTTTTCGCTTTTTGTGTAAGGTTTCTCTTCTATACCCATATGATGTTGTCAACATTGACTTGTTGTTCATAGGCTTTGTGTATGTCCCTTCAGGACCCTCCAGACCACCAACTCTGAGGTACGAAAGTGACGATACCCGGACCCAAGTTGGGGACCGTCCCCTTGATTCTAGGACGTTCGGTGCGTCACGTCGGATTTGTGTGTGTGTGTGTGTGTCTTAAGGATCTTTAGTCACTATTTTGGTGTCTAATGGATTGTCTTTGTTTGACTCGTTTGTTGAATCTGTTCATGTACTCTTCCTTTAAGTTTACTGATACTTTTCTACGAGTTGAAGTAATCATTAGTACTTTTGCGTTTAATTTTGGTACTCTGTGGTTACACAAAAAGTTTAACCGTTTTATAATCTCAAATTTTTATGATTCACAAATCTTACATTTGTTTCCCTTGAGAGTGTGTAACACAACCTTAATGTTTAATTTTATTAAAATCTTTTGTTAAACGGTAATAGTTTCAACTTACACACGTATGGAGCGTTGGGTCGTTAAGGTAAGCACCGTTGAGAATTTTTATAAACACGTGAACTTTTATACTTTGTCATGTTCTCGTGAGTGGAGGATTAATAAACGTATTGTCGTTCTTTGACTTTAGATGAGTTTACAGGTAGTGTTGATCTTACTTTTTTAACATCATGGAACGTTGGTATGCAACCTTATGTAATGGTGTTACTTTAGAATACTTGCTGTCGATTGTTGAACCGTAATTTAACTGTTTAAGACTTGATTTAAAAAATTTAGTGTATTTTATGAGTATACTTCAAGTTTTTGTTCCTTCTTATTTGATGTAACAAATTCCTATATACTGGACCCTAAATTTTAATACTCCGTTTCGTCCTTTTACTGTCAGTGTTTTCCAGTCCTATTATCGGTGAAGGTGTCTAACCCTATACAACTGTCCCACTCCATTACCCTCCGTCAAGAACAAACAACCGGACCCGTTACTGTTGTGTTTACAAGTGAAGCATTAAAAGAATTTTGACGCATACAAAATAAGTGAGAGGACATATACATGTATTTTTCCTTCAATTGTTGACATATACTGACAATGTCATTAGAGAAAGAAACCGCCCCCCGCCCCGCTCAGCGTGTCGTGTGCTCTAGAATCACGGGACTGGCCCTACCTTGGACACGGGGACGTCACCTTCGTACCTCAGAATTGGTGACCTGGGAAATGTCGTCCTTTTAAGGACGATGTCATTGAATTATACTATTTCGTCAAATGTATTCGGGGTCTCTGACTTAAGGAACGTAGGATCGTCCAGGGAAGGGAGAGAAATCATAAGGATAGAAAATGAGGAATGTGAGTTTGATATGTAAAATAGACGGAATGATCTGAGATTCATAGACGGGTGACTTACGAACCTCTATTAGACTTTCTCAATTCCGTTTTTCTCTTCTTTTCCACTTCAATTCCTCACCCCTTCAACACCCTTTTTTTGTCATTCCTTTCTTGAACTGAATACGAATGTACTTTTATGGGTCCTGTAGTCTAAAAATAAAGTTACGAAGTTCCTCGGTTCTTCGTTTCTCTCTTTCTTCATTCATCTAACAGGGAACAGGGAAGATTGGATCCACGGTATTTTATTTCGTCTGATTGTAATCACTATAGTTAGTGGATTATAAATCCACGTTCTTTCACATGAATACAGGGTTTTATAGATGAAAAGGTCTTTAGAATTGTTGTTGTTTTATGTCATTGTTTCGAGGGGGGCGGGTGGTGGCGGAACTTGATATTCAGAGAGACTTTGTTTAGTTGAGGAATAAACTCCTTCTTTGAAATAACAAGTTAATTAGATAAGTTATACGTTATAAATAAGTATCAAATTTTCTGATTTGTGTTTATAGATTAGTCTATACCTGAGTAATTATTTTAATACCATGTGTTGTCTTATAACACGGAGGTATTTTTTTTATTATTCTAGACATATATGGTTATACAACATAAGAGGGTTTATATAACACTTTACCCCCTGTTTTTTCTTATTCTTCTCTATGTTTGTCATTTATACCATACAATGGAAACCACATACTTTCCTCTTATGTGTGTATGTGTATGTGGATTGAAACTTTCTTTTTTTTTTTGACCTTACTAAGTAGTCTTTGAATGTTTTTTTACCAACAGATATCCCTTCGTTCCTCCTTTATTTTTCATACTCCTACTTTTATTTTAAAGGTGTATATGACAGTGTAAACCGAAGAGGAAAACTCGATACATAGAATGTATAAGTTTCCCATTCTCATTTAATTTTTTTTTTTCTCCTTCGTTTGAGATTTTACTATTTGTTTACCTGGATTTATGTATGGTTTGACCATTGTTGGTGTGACTCTTTTATTACTAAAGTTCACTGAAAATTTGTGTCATGATTGTTTGTCATTCGTATTGGAACCACCCTATGTAAGATTCCTGTTTTACTCTACCTTTCTTTAGAATTTCAAGTGACTCATTGAAATAAAAATTTAATAAAATCGATATGAATCCTTTTTTAAGTTACCATTATTTTTGATTCCAAACGTGATATTCTCTCTAATTTTGACTTCACAAAAAAAATTTTTCTACTTTCTTCACACGTTACAATTTACACTTAACCTTAATAGTTATACTGGAGTAAAAAAAAGGAGGACTGTTTCGGATCTTCACTACTGTCAAGGTATTTTTCCTCGTATAAATCGTAGGTCTACAAAAGATTTGTAGTAGGAGAAGATATTTCTCTGTCTAGAGAAACCTCTTTGACGACTAAGGTCAGATTTCATCCTCTTTAGGAACTACTCGGTTCTATAGAATATAGGTTTTCATTCCTTAGTGAGTTTCTGATTATTATCCAAATACGTTTTTCTTGAGTTCACGGACGAATTTCCTTGAGGGTTGTCGGAATGGACTCTGTTAGATTCGTAGTTTTTTCTTGTTTCCCTCCCTTCCTTACCCTTAAACCCTAATTGTGTCCACTTGATAATATATGTCCTACCTATTTGTTGTTCCAGGATAACGCATCGTATTCCTTGATATAAGTTATAGGGTACTGTTTGGTATTACCTTTTCTTATGTATATTGACTCAGTGAGACGACACGTCTTCTTAATTGTGTTGAGACATTTAGATGATATGAAGTTATTTCAGATTTTTATTTTCTTGTCAACATTCATTAACATTATGTTGTTTATTTTTTGTTTCTCCACTGATTGTTTGAGTAAACAGTGTGACATCTACTGATAATCTGGTTAAGGAGTGAGACTTTTACACTGTTCTTTCTGAAGTCGTAAATGAATGAGACGGGAAAATCCTTCTTGACGTCAAGTGCGGATCCACTATTTTCAATGTTTAGTAAACAAATGTCTTTTACTGCCGATTATTTACATTTTTTAATGACTTAATCTTTTTAGCGGTAAAAGTTGAAAGTCAATTTTTGACTAAACGGGTTCCGAGTGTTTTCTAAGATTTTAGTGGTCCATTTCTTATAATACTTCTTACCTTATAAACATTCTATAGTTTCTTAGTGGGGGTGTCTGATAACATGAACTATATTTTCTTTTTTTATGTGAAAATGTTACCTTTCTATGTCGTTTGTAGTGAAATTTGAAGTATTTTGAATCTAGTGATTATCACTATAATATATCGAAGGGACCACCGAGTCACCATTTCTTGAGGAGACAGTTCCGTCCTCTGCAACCAGACTATGGACCCAACCTTTATAGGGGACCTTCTCTTTTATCGTTGGGTGAGGTCATGAGAACGGACTCTTTAGGGTGTCTATCCCTTCGGACTACCCGATATCAGGCACCCCAGTGTTTCTCGACCTGTGCTGACTCGCGGACTTTGTGGTGGTGGAGGGTACAACGGATACTACATGAGAACGGTTTTGAAAAATTGTACGTATTGGTCCGGAAATTTGACATTGAAGGTCACATGTTCTGTATGTCCCCTGTCTCTTTGTCAATTCGTTTTCGTGTTTCTTTATTAATCTATTGATCTTTTGTCCGGTAAGATATTCTATTACTAGATCAGAACAGTTTCTTTAAAGTTATAGTATTCATTTTCCTTACCCTATTCTTTGAAAAGATGTAATTTTTTTTCTGATTTTTCTATTTAGTTTACGTTACGTTTTTAGAACTGACTTAAGGTCAAACTTTTTGACCCTTTTCAATTTACATCAAACTTATGATTTACAATAGTCCTTTAATGAGAATAAAAAGAATGCACAACCATTACCGTGACACCACTGTACCTCTTATAAAAGAATCCTCTATGTATGAGTTCATAAAACTCCATCTTCAGTTTTATCGTTGTTGAAAGTTTTCCAAGTCAATTTCATATATGTCTGTGGATGTGTGTTTTTTGTTATTTCGTTTATACCTACCGTATAACAATTAAAAACTTAGATCCACCACCTGAATATTACAAGAAACAAGATAAGAAAGTTGAAGAGTTAAAAATAAAAAAAACGGTGTGGTACGTTGTACGTCCAAAAATCAAGGGGTTGGTCTATAGTTTGGACACCCTCCCATTTCCGAAATGACGATCTGTTGGTCCCCTCAGGGAGTTGTAAAGAATTCATAAAAATAATAAATTTTTCGTCCCTCTTTCGTCCTTCTTTTGATATCATTCCATCTCAACGTTTTCTTCCATTCCTTTTGTGTATTAGAGTTCTAGTAAATATTTGAGTATAAGTGTGTCAATAGACTTCTTGACAGAGGGAATGCAATTTTGTGTGTGTGTGTGGGAACAGTCCTTGCGGGACCGTCAGGTCACCAATCCTGGGGTACGAAGATGATGACCCCCGCGTCTAAGTTAGGGACCAACCCCTTGACTCTAGGTCGTTGGGTCCCTTATTTAATTTATTTGACTTCAATGATAGGAATTTTTTTTTTTTCTTTTTTTTAAGTCTGATGAGTCGGGTGATAGTAGATTAGTTATATTCATTTGTCTAAAGTTTGTATGATGTGTGTCGTTATCATGATGTTAGACAGTTACTAAATTCCTTACAAACAGTAACCGTTTGTCTTGTAAACAATACTATGAAGTGTGACTGAGTTTTCTGTAAGATTGTAGGTAATTAGACTATATGATTCTATAATTCTTTTCGAAGAGAAGTCTCTAAAAAAACTTAACTTTTTATACCAGTGTGAAGTTTCTGTCGGTCGTCTGATAGGTTTCTAAATGAAGATGATCGTTGTTTGAGACTACCGGTAAATAAATGTGTTGTGAAATTTAAGAACTAGAGTATAAATTTGTATTCTTTATCTGTATATAAGTTCTTCCTTTTTCATATGAACAACTCATAGTTGGTGTACGAACCATGAAATGCATTGACAAATTGAGAATACTATTAGAAGACTCTACTTGTAAGAACTTCGAGTCTTTACAATTCACTAAACAGATGTTTATTGTCGAGTATTCACTATTACGACCTTTGTTAGTTTTTTCGACCTTTAGGTCCAAATTTTCAGATGTGTCATTCAGGAGATGTATACTTCCTAAAGACAAGGTTCTCACGGAAACGTTCAGGTTAAACAAGTAATCAGGATTTTTCAATCGGACGCATGGGTTGATTGTGTTAGCCGACATATGATGACATGACATTATCCAAATATTATGAAAAGTGTGTTTATTGAGGATTTTTTGTTTTTTATTTTTAAAATTAGAATGTCACGTCTTGGAACTTCTCATGTCGTCATGTTACCGACCGTATGTACCCGACCGTGACTCAGTTGCCCGTTCTTCTCAATGACTGATGTCCTCCCTCTCCTCAGTCATTGATCGGGCATCAACGACTGATACCCTATACCGTTTTGACTTCCTGGTGGTCGTTGTCCTCTGTCCCTTGTTCGACGGTAAAGGGAGTACGGACTGCGATTACCTTCCGTACAGACGTAGATGTACTTGAAGTTCCAAGTATATATCTCATGAGTGACATAAGAAAGATGAATTGACCAGAATTGTTTGAATCTTAAATGACTGTCTTTTCAGGTGGATACCTTTTCCTGACAAATTTTCTTAGGAAGTATAAGTTTCTCAGTGTATTAGAATTTCAACTTCTTTTTAGTTTTGTCTCTTTTTCATGAGAGATTTTAATAACAATCAACGCGCGCGCGTGTGTGTGTGTGTGTGTGTTGGTTAAGAATCGTCCGGTCGACAGATACTGTGTCCTGTCGATCAGGAAAGGAGTGACATGTACATTTTAATATGAGGTCAACGGGCAACCTACTGGGGTGACGGTTTTATACGATCGTTGTATTAAGTGTAATTTTGGGTCTCCGGTTTGTGGTAAACCTTTCAGGAAATGTACAAATGATATGGGTAGAGTTCGTGCAAGGAGTGAGTTTTGTCCGATAAAATTCGTTTATAAGAAACCAGATAGTTAAGAAAAGACGGCGAGATTCTATAATTTGAATGTTTGTTCTTTTAGATGGATTTATGTTTGTGGGGTATTGACTTAGAATTTTACAATACACTGAAACTTAAATAGATGACGTGTTTTTATTCGGTTTTAATGTAACACATTGTATTTGAGATACATACACGAAAGATATCCTAGTTTTAAGATTACAGATACAGAGAACATGTAGATTTCTTTGTGTGTTTTATACATCTCCTTAGATACAATTTCTCAAAAGGATAAATTTCAATTTGGAAGAAACTTGACCTGATCACTGGTCTTCTCCCGTATTCCACGGAACATCCGACATCATAATAGGATCTGTACCCCAACCAATGTAAACACGAGTGAGACTTTTAAATGACTCGACATGTAGATACTAGACACATGAAAAGACATATGTAATATTAAATATTAGTCTTATAAGAAAAAATGTTTAGGAGTTAGATTTTAGGACGGATTGATATAACGTGGTTATGGTTTCTTCGATGTCGGGTCACTTCTTTTGTCTGTTCGATAATGCTTAAAGTAATCCCTCGACTCTTTCTTCGTTCGTGATGTATGATCCTCGTGTGTCCTCGTTATGGATTGAATTGGACCTCCTTCATTTCGAAGGACTTCTATGTGGACTTGACTCTGAACTTCTAGTCTATCGTCTAACGGTTCGTTTCCTTCTACCTTCCCTTTATGTCCTTTCCTGTGTCTCGTACGTTTCTGGATTCAATTTGCTGACCTAGTTTCTTAAATTCCTTCTGTCGTTTCTTCCTTTCGGATTTCATTCTCAGTCTCGTGCTTCTAGAGTGTGTGTACGCTACGATGTCAAATTCGAAATTGGACTCTCACGAAGGGAGCACCGAGTCTACCATTTCATAGACGGACGTCACGTCTTCTGGGTCCAAGATAGGGACCCAGCCCTTCTAGGGGACCTCTTCCTTTACCGTTGGGTGAGGTCATGAGAACGGACCTTTTAAGGTACCTGTCTCCTCGGACCCTCCGATGTCAGGTGTCCCGACGTTTCTCAGCCTGTGCTGACTCGTTGAAGTTATTTCGTGACTTCTAGAAAGTTGTCTTTTCCTGTACTAATCGACAAATAAAAATGGTACAGTTAGTGCCACGGACGGTACAAATGTTGGGGTAAAACACACTTCAATGGGACGTGTGACGGGGTACAAAAAGTGATAATACGAGGACGGACTGTAGGTGTACGTGTTTGTTTGTGTGTCAGTTGTGATTTACCGATCCTCACCAGTGTACTGGGTCATGTGTCTGGACGATCGTCGGGTACTAATTTCTAATTTGTTAGGTTTCTAACAAAGAACCCTTAAGTTTGGTCTTTTAGGATCCTTCTTCAATCGTTGTCCTCGAATTCGATTTCTCTATCATCGGTCCTCTGTTCTATAACCGTACCTTCACTACCGTCAATATTCCTCCGTTTTTAATTCTTATTTACTTTCGACACTCTGACCCATCACCCCCTCCCCCCACTAATCTCATCTTTCTTTTTTTATTATGTTTTACTTTGTCTTGTTCATCGATTCTGTTCAATTGTCATCTCGTGATCTCACTCTATGGACCGAAGTCTTCTAGGGGACCTCTTCCCTTTCCGATGGATGAGGTCCTAAGACCGGACCTCTTTAGGTACCCGACATATCAGATGCCCCAGTGTTTCTCAGCCTGTGTTGACTCGCTGAAAGTGAGTGAGTGAGTCTCACTTTAGACAGAAAAGGCCGAAGGTCAAAATAAATTCGAGTGCAAGAAAGATTCTGGTTCGACAAATTGAAGAGGACGCAAGGGAACACGTACGAAAGAAAGTCCTTCGTGAGGAGATAAATTCCGTTGGACTCAGAGAAGAACGTATGCTTCCTCGGATTGATTTTCTCGTCAAATCTTGTGAATGAGACCGTCGTCGCGTCTCTTACTTGATCACCCATACCGTTTTGTTCTCCGTCTACTCCCCTGTTCTTCTGGTTGTCTGAAAATCCCAATTTTATCTCTGTTGTTTTTATCGTTATTGTCACTAAACTTTATAGTACTCCCTCTTACACGGCCTGAGCCACTACAACCATCTAACCATGTCTTACCTCACCTCCTACTAAAGGTCGAAGGACTTCCGAGGTACTCCTCTCTCACCATGGTAAGTAGTTCTGTCCTTTACCTTTCTTTTCTAAAACGACGGAAACAGAGAAAGATGGGGCTGTCGAAAAACCTCCCTTCCCTCCGTCTCTACTCAAAATAAAACATGTATAGACTTCACGAACAACTTTACACTTAGGTTCTAATTTACAGGTAATCGTCACTAAATGTCCCCAGGTCTCATTTCCGTTCTCGAGATGTTCCGTTGAGCTCTGAATATTTATGTAATTTAGTTACAATACAGTGTCACCATTTCTTCGACGGACAGTCACGTCCTCTATGTTCCTACGTCCAAGTTCGGGATCCAACCCTTCTAGGGGACCTCCTCCTTTACCGTTGGGTGAAGTCATAAGAACGTACCTTTTAAGGTACCTGTCTCCTCGGACCGGCAGATGTCAGGATCCCAACTTTTCTCGACTTGCGCTGACTCGTGTGTAAATTAGTGTACCAAATTTTTGTGCTGACTTTTTAGAAACTGATTTGAGATAATGATTATATCGATCTTTAGTATGTGATTTTGTGAATTATAAAAACCGTTTGTTGTAAAAGGTTCGAGGATATGAGACATTTGCTACTTCTGACTTGTTGAAAATGTTATGATATTAGATTTGTGAACCTTTTTTGCCCCAATATCACGATTGAAGATGACTCCAAAACGGAAAGATTTTTGGATTCAAATGAAGGTAAAGGGAGTCTTGATATATACTGAGTTCCCTTTTGTGACAACTTTTCAGAACAGTCTATCACTTGGATGACTACAAATTTGATATTGTTCTAAGAAATGTCTTGACTTGGTGTATTAAATGATAATTATCGAGTCTGTAAGTTAAGATACACATAACGTTTACGACTTAAAGATAGGATGTTAGAAAAGAGGAGAGTGGATTTGGATGATAGTTGGGTCTTGAATTATTGTTCGAATTCGGTGTTTAGGTCAACGGATAACCGGTAGATGTAGACGATCTTTATATTGGTGGTCAGTGGGTTTGAGTTTTATAGTGTTTAACTTAAGGAGAAAGAACTATTTTTGTTTTTAAGGTAAGGAGGGAGTAAGTCTAGGAGTGGAGTCACTTTCCGTGTTCGATCTTTGGATCTAGAATAGGAGATACTTGGGAGTCAGATTATGGTTAAGGTCACTTTAGTGGTTTAAGACAGATAAGAGTTTTGGGTTTACTTCTTCGACGTGGTAATAGCCAATGGGGGGGTTGTGGAAATCGGACGGAAAGTTAGGTGGGAGGAGTTTCATCTAACTCACTAGAAAATTTTTACGTTTAGTAAAGTTAGGGGAGGAAAAATTTAGGAAGTCATTGATACTTCATTCAATATTTATTTGTATTTGTAAATACATGTACATACGATTTATCTGAGATACCTGATGTCGGACGGTCCGGTGAAACAGGTACCTTAAGAGGTCCGTTCTTCTGACCTCACCCAACGGTGCGGGAGGAGGTCTAGAAGGACTGGGTCCTTAACTTGGACGTAGAAGACACCGAGGACGTGACGTTCACGAGTAATGGTGACTCGGTGGTCCCTTCTGGTTATTTTGTAATATTTTTTAGGTTTATTTATATTTGAGATAGTTTCGATCATTGAGGTACTTTCGGGTCGTTCACCAAGTTACTCTTTAAATGAAATTGATATAGGAAAAAACATCCAAGTATTCTCAGTAGTCCTTTAAAAAACTTAGGACTTTTAATGACTTTCGTATGTATATGGTCGACTATATAAATTCTCTTTTCGTGTATCGTGACAGACATTTTTGTTTCTGACTTTTATTGGAGTTCTAGTGGTCTTCCCTTATGATAGATCGGTCATTTACTCCGTTAAGGTTTACATGATAACAACTTACTAGAGATCCTAGATAATAATTTCCCTCTCCCCCCTCGATATCGGTATTATATGTCATACGTTCGTAAACAGACACCTCACAAAATTTTTATATTTCCATATCTGAACATGCGATCTTTATAGTGTTCCTGTGTGTGTTTCTACCTTTATTACCAACGCAGATTCCTCCCTTTTACGCACCGACCGCTTATTTTCCCCTTCTCTTTGAAAAATGACGTATAGAAAACTTGGAAAACTGAAAATATGATACAGATCAATACTGGATATTAAAAGTATACTAAAAGAGGGAGGAATCAAGGTGTGTGTGTTTTATTTTTTTAAAATTCATGACTGATGTTTTCGGGGAGATATGAAGTAGGGAGATGGTGGCAATTTTAATACGTGGCTAGTAAGCCACATTCTAATGTAAAGGAAGGACTGTCGAGTCCTCAAGTTATTTGATAAAATAAGTTATAAAATAATGACGACTCTTCCGACGACCATTACTGTAGCCACTTGTGACGTACCATTGGTATGAACAAGGAACCTTTTCGTTCTGTCGTCGTGGTTCATCGTCTTAAAATAATAGCTTGACCGTAATTTTGGAAGTCCCTAATTCCTTTTGATGTTTAGAATGAAAAGGTCTTTTGACTTTTTGTTATTTTATTATTAATTTTTGTGGGATCATAGGAAGTTTTTGTCACGGTTTCTATATAATTTTAGATGTTCTTGCACTTCGTTTATTATTGTGTACCTCTGTCAAAATAAGTAATCACTATACACTAAATTAGGAATGTTTTCAGGGTTTTGACAGTCCTAGACCTAATGGAGTGTAAGATCTTTTCTCTGTTCTACTCTTCGTCCGACACACTAGAATGTTATCGTGTGTGGGGGACGGGACCCAAAGGTACGAGAAGGGAGAGTGAGAGATATCGGTGGTCTGATCTGGGAGGTTTGGAGCCATAGTCAACCCAGGGAATTAGGGGTGACTCCCTTATATGTTCCCATTGTGGGGAAGCCCTAAAGTACCGTTTCAGAAAGGTTAGTTTCTTTCCTAGTGCTCGCCCCTCTTTCTATGATTCCAGACGGATTCCTCTTCTCCAGACACCCTCTCCGATGTCGTCTTCAGCCCCCCTCTCCGCCGTCAACTACCACCGATGTCTCCCCGACTATGGCCTAGAGAACCCTCCATTCTCGTAGTGCTTTATCTGATACCCTTTCGGCTCAACCCATCCCCTTCCCGATCAGCCGACTCGGCTCCTACCCCCAATCCTCCAGACGACTCTTCCCACCGGTGCTGCCTAGGAGGACCTGTCCCCCAGCGTTACCAAAGCCCCCATCGGCATTCACCCAGACTCTTTGACACTAGGCCAGTCGAGTGCCCTTCTACATTGTCTCAGAGCTCCGGGGTAATTCGCAGATTCTCAGGCTTCCCCCACGGTTATCCCACATGACCGCACCCCCCCCCCCCCCATACTATCTTGGGGTCCTCTCCAACCTCCCGGTCCTCCCACAGACCGGTTACCTTCTGTGGTACCCACCCCAGATGACCCCTGGGAGCCGTCGCTAGCCCCTAGACGCTCCGACGCCCCGTCTGGGCGAGCGCCCCGCAGAGGCGACCCCGCCCCGCCTCGCCGGGGCGTCCTCGGTTTCTCTCTCTGACTCTGCACCCGGCCCGGCCCGCCGTCCCGGCGACCCGCCGAACCCGCCCAGAATGGAGCCCGAGGCGGCGCCACCGGTGGCGTCGGGGGAGGAGAAGCCGCCTTCGGCGGAGGGTCGGAGCCGGGGTCCCAGTCCGGCCTCCTCTGTCGTCTCTGGCTCTGGTGGCTCCCAGCCTGCCAAGGCCCTCCCACCCGGGTCGACGAAATCCCAGGTCCGCTCGCCGGCGGCGCGTAGGGGGCGGGACAGTCTCTCTGAGGCGGGCCGGACCCGTCCGTGTAGGGGGCGGCGTGGGCGGGTCGTGCGCAACGTGGCGGCGGAGTTGGCCACAGCGACGGAGACGACCACGGTCTCCCAAGGAAGCGTCGGCGCAGAGTCGCAGGACCGACCTGAGAGTCGTCGGTGTCGGTTGGCGGCGGCGCAGGGTCAGTCGAGGCCGGGCGCGCGGGGGCTGGGGCGCGTGCGCCGGGGCGGGGCGCGCTGAGGGTCCGACGTCTGCTCGTCCGCGCGCGCGTGAATGGAGGGTGCGGGGGATGGCGGACGCCCTAGGTCGGGCCGGGGCGGGGGCGTGCACTGCGGCGGTCCTTATATTGCACGCGAACGCGCCTGTGCGGGGTAAAGTTAACGGAGCCCGCCTGTGCGGGGCAGAGTACCCGGAGTCCGCCGGGGCGGGTTTTGAAAGAAGGAGTGAAATGCCGTCTCGACCCTCGGAGGCGGAATCTCCTGATCTCTCCTTACAGCGTTACAACCCCCATCTTTTGAGACCTAAATGCTGATATCGCGTCGAAAAGGCCGGTCATGTCTCGACAAACCTCCGACCATCCCCACCACTCCGGGCTTCGTCCATTCTTTGGACGAGGGATGAAACCAAACAACCAGACACCCAGCCCCGTCCCCTGGCGAAACGCCAAGTGCTTCTAGATCGCATAGACACGGGGTAAAAGTTAATACCGTTCTTAAGAGTCGCTGTGAGGACAATCGGGGGAAAGGACCAAAGGTGTGTGTTCGGGACATAAAGGGCGGGGGCTGGAGGCAAAGGATCAAGATGAAAAGTAAGTAGGGAGTCTGAAAAGTGACTTACCAAAGACACGCAACCTGAGGTCTTTCAGTCTTCGTTTACTTTATCAAAGTCGAAAGACTTCGCGAGACAGTCTCTGCTCCTCTCCTAAGCGTCACCATCACTTCATTTTAATTTCATCCCTCTTTTTTGGCTGTCCTATGAGAACTCGTACCAACACATCTTTCTGAACTCCTTGGGGAAGGTTCCACTGGAAACTCAGTGAGAATTAAAAACAATTTTCCGATCACTCGTCATCCACCAGTTTTTTTATCCTCTTCTCTATCTTCGTCTTTCATGTTTTCGTACACGATCATGACCGGCTTTCTCATTTTTCAATTTCTTATATCGACCACTTTTGGTGCGTTCACATCCGATGGGAAATTTTTTGTAGCAACATTTCACCAATCCCCGTTCGCACACCCGGTGTTCTGACAAAAGTTCTACCCTCTGAAACCCCGTATTTTCATGGTACCTTGGCTCTTCTGTTAAATAACCACGCTCATAAATTGAATGTTTTGGTTCTTATGAGCACCGAAAGTTAGAACATACGTGTAATCTCAGTGGACTTTTCGAAAAATTAATATTTTGGTTACGTCAACGAGGTGGACTCCGGTTAATTTGGGTCCATAGCCACAAAAAAAAAAAGAAATTGAAGACTCTACTCATTCCGACACCCAATTTTTGGTGAGTTGATCTTGTTTCCTTTCGTTACTCTTCGTCCCCTCCCGTCTTCCAACTATTTTCACCGGGACATTGTAATTCTACCCTCAGTAGACTACTCTTTCTCAACCTCTACCTTACCCTCGAACCAGTCTCACTACTTCAAAACTTATTACCGAGACCTTTTACCCCCTTTCTCAGTGAGGACGGAAAGGGAGACCGTGTCAAGGTAGGAAGTCAGAATTAGTCCAGGTGGAGTCAATGACGAGAGAAAGCAAAAGGGAAGGTAGGTCCCAACTAGTCGACCCCTAGGTCCGAAGGTCGAGGTCCGGTAGGGGTAAAGAAATGGGGTTTTCTAGTTTCGACCCGATTAAATACTCTCAGTTCTCGTTTGAAGTCTGGGGATCTCTACTCATGTCATGTGTCACGGTACGGTCAAATCTTTGACAGAAAATATTAAGTAGTTAGTAAACTCATTCCTTACTCTTTCTGAATTCTTAGTCGGGATAATCCTGGAGTATCATAATCCTTTTTGTTTGGAAATTTTCTTAAGAAAACCGTCCGTCTCTTTCAGACACATTCCGTTTCGGGTTCGGTGACTTACCAAATTGATCCCAATTAAGCTTTTGAATAGTCGGTGGTCTATTCTCACTCAGTGGTAACAGACCACACTGATCTCAAATCATACTTTTCATCCCCACCCTGTCTCTACTTCTACTTTTTCACCCACACTTGTCTATTACTCGGAACTTAAGGTACGATTTCACAAATCCAATATAAGATGTTCGTTAATTATACATATTATTTCTACACATTTTATTTTATGTATCTTTGTTTACTTCAATAAAAATAACTTTCAACATTTTTATATTTTTGCACACACTACATCAATGTATACGCTAAGGAATGTGTAATTTATTGTAGTCCGTCGTCCAGACAACAAGTCAGTCAGTACAGGGTGAGAGACGCTGGGGTACCTGTCGTCGTACGACCCGGAGGGATAGGAAGTGGTTGACGGCCTCAAATGCGTTTGAGTACAGGTAACTCAGCCACTACGGTAGGTTGGAGTAGGAAACAGCAGGGGAAGAGAACGAAAGGTAGAAAGGGTCGTAGTCCCAGAAAAGATTACTCAGTCGAGAAGGGTAGTCCACAGGTTTTATAACCGTGAAGTCGTAGTCAGGAAGGTAACTTATAAGTCCTAACTCAAAGGAAATCCTAACTGACCAACCTAGAGGAACGACAGGATCCCTGAGAGTCCTCAGAAGAGGTTGTGGTGCAAAGTTTTCGTAGCTAAGAAGTCACGAGTCGGAAGAAATACCATGGTCCATTAATACATTAAAGTTTTATCACTACTCATATTTAAAATAAAACTCTGTGGACATTGTTGAAATTACACTAAACCTTCATATAAGGATAACCACTGTTTCTGTGGTCATTATACTCCTAATAACGGATGTGAATAACTTCTACAATTTAAAGTCGATCTCCAATAACTTTTCAACGTTAAAAAAGGGGATTAGGTACAAGCACCTTGACAATTAAGATCGGTGGAAGACCAGGTTCCTAGGATCTAAATATTTATCGAGTGACATTACCAAAATTTGTTCTAGTGTTGTCTAGTTCATTCACAAAACCTTTTCATGAACTCGTCACAAGTGAAGAGTTGGAAAGACAACCTTAGTCGTATCCTTTGACCGTTAAAGAGAAAAGGATATTAAATCAACGTCATTGACGATGATTATTTGACAACGGATTATTAAACTCTTGACTCGAAAACCGATATATCCTATTCATGTTCCTTCATTTAACCCTTTCTATCCAATCCCGATAAAAACAAGTTTAATAAAATACGGTACGACATCAAACATGAATTAAAACCATCTGTTACCTCTTTACAAACTTTTGAACCTCGTCCTATTACTTTGATCTCAAGATAAACTTTTTATTAATCGTCATTACATGTCCAATGTAAGATAGTTTTCTCTTCTATCCTTACTTATCCGATCTGGTCGTTAATTAATTTAAAAAATTTTTTGATTTAAAATAGTATTTCGTTAGAGATTTCTCAGATGATTCAAGGAAATAAAGGGGTCACACTGGTTGGATTTCCTTTTCTAACCTGATTTAATGTACGGAAAGTTGTTTCTCCACGTGTGGACACATATCTAGACAATCGTAAAAAGGTCCAGTTCTCCGATCGGGAAAGAAAACATCACATCACTATTACAATCTTGCAGATTATTCGTCACTGAAATGGTACATAGACCCGAAGGGCCCACCGAGTCTACCATTTCGATGTCACGCCCTCTGAACCCAAGCTAGGGACCCAACCCTTGTAGGGGCCCTCTTCCTTTACCGTTGGGTGAGATCATGAGAACGGACCTTGTAAGGTACCTGACTCCTCGGACCATCCGATGTCAGGTACCCCAGCGTTTCTCACCCTGTGCTGACTCGCTGAAGTGAAATGGTACATAGATCCAAGGATCTACAACAGTTCCGGAAAGAAACCAATATAAAGGCAGATGTGGACACTCAAGATGTCAACACTGAAAATTCCAGTTCTGAGCAGAGGAACGGTTAAGGAATTTGGAAGAAACGACCCATTTACGTAATCATTTGTTTTTCCTTCAGGAGTTCCGGATCCCTTGGGTAGAAAAACCTTTAACTGGCAACGGTCTGACATCTTTTGAATGACGAGTTTAGGGTCAATGAGGAGTTTACTACACGGAAAAATTGGTATAATAATTTTTGTAATTTAAACTCCGGGTCCATAATGATTTGGTTCATTCATTTCATTTCAATCAAAGGACCTGGTCTAAGATAAAAGAAGTCGTACTGATCAAATATAAGTGAACAGATAGATGGACAACCATACCAAGTTCAAAGGAAAAGCATCCCTTACCCCCTTGTCCAGATAAAATTTCGTCTTAAGAACTTAAAGACTCCCTAAAAGTAATGAATGTCTTTTAGAGACTTTCAAGGAAAGAGACCGAAGGTCAATCTACTGATGTGGAAACTCGTAAGTGGGCAATATTTTCGTGATCTTGTGTCAACACTATGACTTTGTTAACAGGACCAATGTCAATGATAAAAACTCGTAGATATAACATCTAAATTTTATAGAATCCGGACGGAAGGGAGTACCGGTTTTTTTATTCATTTACGACAGTGTCTCATCACACTATCCAATTATTTAAGGAAGTTTTGTCATTGAACACCTAAAGACCGATATTAAAAGGGTAATGACAAATAACATCGTCGAAACGTGAAATGTAATTGTCGATTTTATACATCTACGACCTTTACAAATCAGGATAAATTATTAGACATTAAGTCTGGAGTAGTCTATTGAGTCGTTCATAAACACAATTAATTGTAAATTTCTATTTAAGACATAAGTGTTAACCCAGGGGAGTCTGGGACAAAAGGATAGTCGTGTTATTTTGTTTAAGTGATAAAATAAACAAGTATTTTATAAATAACTCGTGGACGATAAGTGGTTCGTGTAAAAACTCTGAGTAATTTTCTCCTCAAACATGATTGTCAAATGGAAAATTGATACCTTCTTTTATTAAATGGTCCGAAACTTTAGATGTTCTGTTTATTAAATTTTTGTTACGGAAAAAGTAAGAGAAAATTTGGTCTACAAACGTATATCGATGACACACACGTCACTAATAAATACTTTGGTCCGTCTAATATTGAAATCGAACTGGTGTAGAATAGTGGATTCCATATTATAATCGATATATGATTTATTTTAAGACAGATGAGGAAACATTTTATATAGAATGAGTTTGGAGAGTAATTTTCACAGGAGGGGTAGGTGATATAAATGTCAGGGTCAGTAAAGTTTAAAACGCTAATTCAGTAAAGAGTCTTTTAAATTTGTTTTAGTAAAGATCTTTTCCGACCATAAATGTGTTTCATATATCCTTTCCCCCCTTTTTAACACTGTGTTGATATCTACCTTGGAAACTTCACATTACCATCTGATTTCAAAAAAAAAAAGACTAGGTACTGGGGAATTGGTACGGATTATTCATTGTCTTGGTATTTATCTCTCGGAGTCACGATCTTCTTTAGGATTTTCCAATGAATCAGATAGAGGGACCGGGTTCCCTCCCGGTTCACCTTAAATACCGACTACTCAATGGTCCGTAGTAGTAGTATGGTTTACCAAAAAGACGAAACTCTCCACTTAAGGAGACAACCATTTTCTAAGTACACTCTCCATATAACAAGTTTAAATATTTATTAAACCCCGAAGGGTACACGACGATCTCCATTTCTTGGATGGAGGTCACGTTCTCTACATTCTATGGACCCCTAAGTTAGGGACCCAACCCTTCTAGGGGACCTCCTTCCGTGCCGTTGGTCGAGGTCATAAGAACGGACCTCTTAGGGCACATGTCTCCTCGGGACGCCCGATACAGGTACCCCAGCGTCTCAGTCTGGGGTTGACTTCGTTGAATCGTGTGTGCGTATTTATTGAATATTTTAACTCTTTAGAACACACAAATTGTTAGAACACAAAAGTCCGTGACTTCTATCGTCCGTACTCACTTTTGATTAGAAACAGAAGTTCTTTCTATATTTTAGAACTACCATTAAAAATGTACGGTGAACTATGTTTAGAGACCTACCCAATCCGATCGTAATTTTCCTTTACAAATTAATCCCCTTTAACTTTGGGTTTTTTATTCCGAAGTTGAAGGAAGGACTTTTAAAAAGACGAATCAGACTGTACTTTTCGTGTAAACCAGAACTTACACTAAGTAAAACACTTTAAGTTTACCTTAATATGTACTTTTCAACCCATATTAAATTAAAATTACTTGTAGTCTAATATAAATTTATAAACACAAACTTTGAAACACGTTCTCTCTAATCTGAATAACAAAAAAAGGATCTCCTGTATTCACTCTGGTCGCTCAGTTTCTTTGTATAAAACGCACACACACAATCAGTGAATCAGCACACTTGATATCGGACAGTCCGAGGAGACAGGTACTTTGAGAGGTCTGTCCTTATGACCTCACTCAACGGTAAACGAAGGGGTCCACTAGAAGGACTGGGTCCCTAGTTTGGGTACAGAGGGTGTAACGTCCGTCCAAGAAATGGTAGACTCGGTGGTTCCTTCGGGGTCTATCTAAAATCCACTGACATTTTCACTCTCCACGATGTAAAGAAAGAACTTACTTACTTTCATCGACATAAAGAACCAATATATGAGTAATCTTTTCCCCCCCCTTTATTTCGTTATAGTTTTCAATCTTTTTTCAAATTTTCATAATTTTAGGATAAGAATTTTTACACACTAATATCTGTCGATAGTAGGAACTGATTAAAACATGTTCAAAAATATATTGGAAAGAAAAGTATTGTATAATACTCGTAGAAAGATACAGTTATTTAATAAAAAATTACCGGCTTTTCATAAGGTAATTTACCTTTGGGACAAGAAAAATGGTCAGGAGAAAATTTGAAACCCTAATAAAGGTCAAAAAGAAAATGTTTATAATGACACCATTTGTAGGAACAATTTAAAAACGTACATAGGATTTCAAAGCGAATTCTACTTAAAGACTTTCACATTATGGATGTATAAAGGTTTTATAATTTTATATTACCGTTTAATAGGAAGTCTTTTGAGTGTAATCAAATGTGAGGACAAATGTCACTCTGACGTAAAAGGACATCAATGAGTCGTTACGGCCAATAATAGTCAAAAGGATAGAAACGATTAAATTGTCCACTTGTTACTTTAGAATTAAGTTGCATGTAAAGAAACTAATACTTATTCTACAACCCATAGAAAAGCACACACATAACCGGTCGACATATTCCACAAAAATTCGAGACAAAATTATAAAAACAAAGTGAAAAATCGTAAATTTAAAGTAAGCTAGACTTTATCTTAAGTTATACTCCAGACTTCATTCCTAAATCGAAGTCAAAAAAAGATTAGTTTACTAATTGTTTAACAGGGTCACAGTAAATAATTTAAAGGGTCAATCGTATAGGGTTTGCAGTGACGTGTCAACCACTCCACAATTATCTATAATATGGTTTTGTCTTTTGTTTTTCACAAGGTAACCAGTTTCCTCGACCCTTTCTTAGTCTGACTCTTTTCAATTCAAAGACATAACGTCTTGGAGAGGATCGGAGATTATACGAACACACGTAGCACTCAGTTGTTATTCCTCAAACCCCTACATCGTAAAGGGATTGAATGAATTGGTACATTAGAAAAAGAAAGGACTTTACGGACATTTTCAGATACTTTGACACGACAGGTTTTATCATCGGTACCCTGAAGGGTCCATCAGTTCAGAAATTCTAAGGTACGAAGGTCCCCCGAGTTAGAGACCAACCTCTTGATTCTAGGGTTTACGGTGTTCCACGTCGACTTCTTTTGTTTTATCATCGGTGACGGGTGTACATCGACAAATTTAAACTCAATTTTAATTTATTTTAGTCAGGAAGTCAGAGTGATCGGGAAACGGTCACGAGTTATCGATCACACCGATCACCGATGATATAACCTGTAACGTCTACTTCTCGTAAAGGTAACAATGACTTTCAGGATGACCTAACGTGACGATATTCTGTATCACTAGTCACTTTTGCACCTTATTAGGGATATAAAGAGGGTGACTAAACATTACAGAAGTAGTATAAATTTCAAAGGTTAACGTACCTAAACCAAAAAAATGTCAACATAACTGAATCGATAAAGACGAGATTATAATGTGTCGATCAACATTCAGTTTGAGGACGTACAAAAAGGGACTCTTATCTTTACTTTTTAAGGAAGGACCCCATCCTTCAATCTGATTTTCCTTACTTTCAGGAAATATGTAGATTCCCCGAAACGACCACCGAGTCCACCATTTCTTAGGCGGACGTCACGTCCTCTGGACCCAAACTAGGGACCCAACGCTTCTAAGGGACCTCTTCCTTCGTCAATGGGTGAGGTCATAAGACCGGACCTCTTAAGGTACCCGATAAGGTACCCCAGCGTTTCTCAGCCTGTGTTGACTCACTGAAGGTGAATATGAAGATTCTGAGTTGTCATTTTTAAATAAACGTCTTGCACTAAATATAGTCCACTCATAGGTAAATAAGATGTTAATAATAAATGACTCGTATACGGGTTGTTCAAAACAACTTCCAGGTCCCCTGGTCTTACCATTCGTCTAAATCCGTCTCTTCTAAGAAATAAGAGAATACTAGTACCTCGAATACAAAAACCGGAGTCCCTCTCCCCCTTTTATAATTACTTCTTTGTCACTTTTTCTTTGACAGTCTATTGGTGTTCACGACAGATAAAGTCAAGGTGTTCCTTAACTTTAATCCCCTGTTCTCTCACCACCGGAGAACAAAACCTACTTGTACCCTCTCGAGACACTTATTCACCGTAAATTTGACTTTAATGGGTCGTGTACCACGGTTGGTGATCTTCCAAGTCCGTGTCGATCATCGGGTCGGGAGTCCTCCTTCTTTTGTACCGTACAAACTCCTTTCAACCACACCGACCTCGAATCACCCGTTCCCCCTTCTCATCACCTTTACTCCAACCTCTCCCCGGATGCCGGTACATTAGTAACCTCCCACCCCACCCTCCACCCTCCTAACATTCGTCGATCCCACCCTTCAAGTGTAAATAAGGACTCACACTGTCACATGACGGTCTCCTGTCCTGTTTACACTCGAGTGAATTTACAAATTTGTTAATGAGAACTGTCGACATACCACTTAAATGACCTCCCCAGTTATCACCTTTATTCCTCTGCACAATCCGAGATAGTTCTATTCTTTATTACTACCTGAACTGACTCCACCACCATCACTTCTACCTTTCACAACCCTGTCCAGGTCTTGTAAAACCGACATCTTAGTCGTTCTGAATAGTTAACCAAATAATCCCTTAGACCAAGGATTCTTAATCACTAAATACAATGTCCGGATAGTTCATACTTTCACAATCAGTGAGTTAGTACAGATTAAGAAACACTGGGGGACCCGATATGAAGTCAGGTACCCTAAGAGGTCCGTTCTTATGACCTCACCCAACGGTAAGGGAAGAGGTCCCCTAGAAGGGCTGGGTCCCTAGCTTGGGTCCAGAGGACGTAACGTCCGTCAACCATTTCTTAGACGGACGTTACGTCCTCTGAGACCTCTGTACCCAAGTTAGGGACCCAGTCCTTCTAAGGGACCTCTTCCTTTACCGTTGGGTGAGGTCATAAGAACGGACCTCTTAGGGTACCTGTCTCCACGGACCCCCAATGTTTCTCAGTTTGTACTGACTTGGTGACTGGTGGTGGAGATCGATAGTTCAAACCTCTGATTGATTTGAGAAGGTGACTTCACAGGTTCGGTAGTCTCATCCCACTTACTTCGTCTCTATTAACGAAAGGAGCCCACGTTTTCACGAGACGATTAGAGAATAAAATTTTTAGACACGACTACAACGTAAAATACGACAATATAGGTACAAATACAATTATTAATTCCATAACATTCAGTGACTAATTTTATAAAAATCATAAATTCTAAAATTTTTATAAATTTAACGAATCGAGAAAAGGGGGTTACGATCACTTTAACTTCGAGATCCTTCTACGTAACCTCAATCGGACACAAACTAAAACCACACACAAACACACACACATAACTTAGAACGATCGTCGATCGGCATATACATATCCTCGCGACTGGTGTAAACACTCGTCAACGTCAATCTATATTAAATTTTGTTTTTGACTTCCCTCACTCCTCCCCCTTTCTTTTAACGTAAATCTTTGATGACTGACAATCTTAGAAGTGAATTTTACTATTTGTCGACGTGAAACGTGAAATGTCACAAATTTTTGTATTGACTTACTTCGACAAGGAAAAAAAAATTCCTTGAGAATGACTTATTAACTCCCCCCCCTTACTTATTTCCAGTGTCAAGACCCTATCATCCAAAAGAAACCCCGAAATGTCATTTCGAATAGACCTAGTGATGACAATAAAATTGGTGTTGTCCGTATAATAGGGTTTTCAATACTCTTAACGATGTATGAATTTTTACGAATAATTAATTTTAGAACTACATATAAAAACTAGAATATTTTACTTATAAATGAGTACGTAGATATTTCATCTGTCAAGAATATAGATGATTAATTCGTAAAGGAGTAGTTTTTAAGGTTAACTTAGCCGTCATTATGGAGATCAATTTCCAATTAGAGATAGAATTTCTATAAAATTGTTTATCGGAGTCACGAAATAATCTGGGGATTTTCGAGAATTTTAATTAAGTCGGATCCGTAAATGTTGTCTAATGTAATATACCAGATCTTGTCTCTGACCGTTTCAAAAACAGACTCTCCGGTTTGTCATTTATACAATCTGAAGTGTCCGATGACTCGAGAATATCGACTTTTTATCGGTATTTTCTGAAGGGACCACCAAGTCACCATTCTGAGGAGCGAGGGTAACGCCTCCCGGGTCCAAGCCAGGGACCAGCCACTCGATCTAGGATGGACGAAGTTCCTTCTCAACCGGTGGTGGACATTCTGGACAGTGTCGGTTTATCTATTTGTAAAAAATTTCATCGGTATTTCTTATACACTTGATTACTCGTACTAAAACGAGGTCATTTTGAAATCTCTCCTTCCCTTCTAAAATTTCTACTCTCGAATCTTAACATCTTGGGATACCGATCACCACCACCACCACCAGTCACCGAAATCAGTACAGACTGAGAAACATTGGGGTCCGTGGAGACAGGTACCCAAAGAGGTCCGTTCTTATGACCTCACCCAACAGTAAAGGAAGAGGTCCCTTAGAAGACTGGGTCCCTAATTTGGGTGTAGAGATCTCAGAGGACACAACGTCCGGCTGAGAAATGGTGACTCGGTGACACCTTCGGGTATCGATCTCCTTAGAACCTCTTTAGTCTCTCAGTGAACCTTTGTAGAATTTCTATGTCCACGGGCCTGGGAGGGGGGTCTCTGTCTAGTGCACAAATTTTAGAGGTATCTACTAAGACTGTACGGAGGGGCCCATCTTGGTGATAAATAGACCAGGTTTGGAGTGAAATGTCTACTCTGGGTTCCCAAAATTTACAGAAGAGGTCTCAGTTTGTTGACCAACTAACGTCTAGACTTAACTTAGGGTTTAGACGACTGAGGGTTGGATCACAAAAAGGATGACTTGGACGTCGAAGAACGGAATGAATATAGTCGTCCTTTAGTCTTACCAAGAACAACTTAATATTAAAAGGGAAATTAAAAATAAATTAACGGACCAAAAATATTGTCTTTATAAATTCAGTATATGTGAAATTCCTAAAATTCTACTTATAATTTTTTATCAGAGAACAATTTTAATTTATAAAACCCTTCACAAGATATGAAACTTAAGTCAAAAGTGAATCGACATCTTCAACCTTCTATATGATTTCATGTGGGGTATTAATGTTCTCAGACGGACGTTGTGTCCTCTGAGATCTCTACACCCAAATTAGGGACCCAGTCCTTCTAGGGGACCTCTTCCTTTACCGTTGGGTGAGGTCATAAGAACGGACCTCTTTGGGTACCTGTCTCCACGGACCCTAATGTTTCTCTGTCTCCACGGACCCCAATGTTTCTCAGTCTGCACTGACTTCGGTGACTGGTGGTGGGGTGGTGGTCCAAACTCATACGACTACTGTGCGATTGTTGTAACGAAGTGAGTCCAACTCTCTGATGAAAAGACACCACAATCGTAAGTGGAGACGAGTGCAGTTTCCTTTTCAAGTTTACGTGTCAGGACGGGACCGGCCTAGATAGAAACATGGAAATATATTTCTCTGTTTGTCTGAGAAATAAAAACTCTTTAGAAATTCCAGGTAATAATGGTGGGTTTTATATATCCCTTACCCCTTCCTTTGTGCAAAAGGAACTCTCGAACGGTAGATGGTCTCTTGCACGATTCAGAAAAGTCAGTACAAAGATTAAGTATTTCGTCGAGACTCTCTGTCCAAAATAATGGTGGAGTAAAATGAGTACTCCTTTTACTCCGGACCTTTCTCCTACTTATCGAACGGGTCGGTCAGCGTGTCAATCGTTCACCTTCAGTCTCGGGTTTGAGTTTCGGAGGACCGAGGTCTTGTATCTTGATATGACATAAAATCAAAATGTGTGTGTTGATACTCCTTCAGTAACAGAGGGGTCATAAGGATATGGAAGGTGGTTCTGGTTTTTGTATCTAGAAATTTAACATTTCCTTAAATGATGATTAGTTGTCTTCTTTTGTCTGTTTTGTGTTTTGATTTCGTTTTTGTCCCTATAATGTTATATTTTTACAATATACGGAATAAAGGGAATTAAACATAAAGGACTGAGGGAAATTTTCATAAAGTAAGTAGACTGTTTGTAATTAACATGGAGTCTATACGATTCATGTCATGAGCGACATATCTTTCCTTTATAGGGATCCTACCAAGATTTACCGAGGATCAAGAACACGATCCGGATGAAGGTAGAGAAAAACAGGGGAATGGGGTAATTACTACCCTAGTAACGGGAAGACCAGTGAGGTTGTTTTAAGAGGTTTGACAAAGAATTAAGAAGAGAGAATAGATGGGAGGAGACTAGGGAATGACTAAGACAGATATTATAGAAAAGGAGGAACGGAAAGGGCATGATGGTAAAGGGGACCAAATGTAGTATAGGAGGAGGATCGAAATGAAAGTAATTTTTAGCTTAACTAGAGATAGAGGTTACAGAGAGGGATGGTTAATTAGGATATATGGTACGGACTTAGTAGTCAGAAAGATTTCGTAACTGTATCGGTAATTACCGAGGGGTAAAGGAGGTCATATTCAAGATCTGAAATGTGGATCTTTAGTCAAATAGTCGTGGATTGAAGATTATTAGAAGGAGGTTGGAAGTAGACGTAGTGACAAGGGTGAAGTAAGGTCGGTCTCACCTGATTTGAATTTCCATGAAAGGAACGGAAACGGAAGAATTACGGGAGGAGGTACGTAGGTGGAGAGACGAAAAGTTCTCGGGTGAAAATACGGTGAAAGAGGAACTTCTGAAAGGATTAAACTCGAGAGGTACGTAAAGGGAAAACTTAAGTAAAATAAACACCAAATGGTCAAAAAAAGAAAACTCATATTCGGTGGAATGTGTAGGAATATAAAAGGTACTGTGGACGTAATCTACACACACACAATCAGTGAGTCAACACAGACTGACAAACAATGGGGTACCTGACGTCGGGTGGTCCGAGGAGACAGGTACTTTAAGAGGTCCGTTCTTATGACCTCACCCAACGTAAAGGAAGAGGTAGACGTAATCGATGAACTATCCATAAATAACTCATTTTCTCTATACATATAAGTAATACCCAAGTAATATTGTATTATCCCAATTCGAGTCACTCCCATTTTTGATACTGAAAATAAGGGTAAAACTAAAAGATCGGGGATCGTGTATCCTTTGTAAGTCATTTGTAAACAAGTCACACTATATGATGTCAATGGTCTACGACCCTACATTTAAAGGACTACTGGGGTATCTATGGTCTTTACGATGACATACAATGTAAAAAAATTTACAATCAATGGACACAAAGAAGTAAATTATAACTGTGTATGGGACACCATTTCCAGTACATAATTATAAGAGTGAAATGTCTTTTCCTTTGACCGAATTTCTTTACTTCATCAAAAAATACTACTGTATTGGTGACTTATTGTCTTACCTCAGATTTTAAGTTCAGAATTCTACACTCGAAATCGCAGGTAAAAGAACCGGTTCCACCAAACTGGTCAAACCAAAGTAAACGAAATCTTAACAATACCGATTGGATAACGTTAGTACGACATACCTTCCTTTCAATACTGGTTGGATCTATCGTATAATTTTTCGTCTCTGAGTAATGAAACGGTTGTTTCCAGGCAGATTAGTTCCAATACGAAAAAGGTCATCAGTACACACCTACACTCTCAACCTGACACTTCTTTCGACTCACGGTTCCTTAACTACGAAAACTTGACACCACAACCTCTTCTGAGAACTCTCAGGGAACCTGACGTTCCTCTAGGTTGGTCAGGTAAACTTTCCTCTAGTCAGGATCCACAAGAAACCTTTCTTACTACGATTTCGACTTTGAGGTCATGAAACCGGTGGAGTACGCTTCTCAACTAAGTAACCTTTTCTGAGACTACGACCCTCCCTAACCCCCGTCCTCCTCTTCCCCTGTTGTCCTACCCTACCGACCTACCGTAGTGGCTGAGCTACCTGCACTCAAACCCACTTTAGACCCTCAACCACTACCTGTCCCTCCGGACCGCACGACGCTAAGTACCTCAACGTTTCTCAGTCTGTGTTGACTCGTTGACTTGACATACCTTATCTTAATTCAGGAACTAACTGTGTAATAGATATACAACCTACAAAAGTTTTAGTCTGTGTGGTGTTTTTGATAAAAGATTTCTTTTAGAACTGGGATGAACACCTGTGTAAGAGGTACCACTCTACGTATAGATAAGTCTGTGGGAAGAACAACACTCGAAGATAGGGATCAACCTAAACGAGAATTACATGTCCTGACTAAAGTCGACCGTCGAATCTCTCGTCCAGAGGTTCATAAATCGTTCGTAACGGTAGACCGGGAATGGTGAGAATCATCAGTGACTTCTGTACTCCCTCTCTCAGTTCTTCGGAACGAGTTCCGCGTACGTCAGTAAGGAAAAAGTATGAGTATATAAGAATTTGTGTCAGGGTAGTCGTTGGTCGACTCGTGGATCGGAGAGGTGTCGACGAGAATGAGCTATCGACAAACGAGAAAAGGGTAGTCTGACTTATAATTTCTAGTAACAATCTTTATCATGACACTTTAATAAAGTAGAAAATGTTGTTATAATATATGGGGTATATACAATATATATAATTACAGGGTATTATATTTCTACAATACCCGTAAGTAATACTATGAGGTACAAAAAATACTTTTAAAGAACTCTCTTTAGACAGACTGGAATTATGTTTCTTACGAAAATGAAGAGGACTCGTCAACGAAACAAAAAGGGAATACCTGTAACACTTACAAATTGAATTGTGAGACATCAATCGACGGTTTTCGATTCTCGGTTTAAACACCGGGTGGGTATTGTTTGCACGAGATACGGAGCAATTAAAACAAGGATCGAGGTCAAATCCGGAGACGCGTTCAATAAGACAGAAGAATTCTTTTTAGAATTAAGTACGACAGAATAAAATATATCCATATAGGTGAGTAGTTGTCGGAACATAAGTAAAACTTTATCAAGTATAATACTATAAGACATACGTGTCTTTTTGGTAGAAACCACGAAGGATTAATGTAGTAATGAAATCGAAAGAAAAGAAGTCCTCATGTAAATAAAGTGAGACACCCAAAAACGTCCCAAAACTACTATACTTTTACTAACACAGTTTTTTTAAATAACAAAATTATGAGATTGGTTCACCATTTTATTGACTAGATTACCGGTCTTAACTAATTTAACTACAGTGATAAGATCGGATCAGAAAGTATCGTCATAATAAAAGAATATTATGTGAAACGAAACATGAGAGTTAGACGTACCCCGTCAAATAACGAAACACTAAAGATCTTTATAACAATACAACGGTTCACTCACGTATTCGTCACTTGAGACTCAAATTTACAGTATAGTCATAATGGTGTGAATAGTCTGAAGAACAGAGACAGTTGTGGAACGAATTCTCCTAGTACTCGTATATTTAGAATGAGATACTGAACAGAACGAGGGTGAGAATTAAATCAGTACGGAAGTAAACTTGTTCTACATATTTACCTGTAAACAAAGGTTTGGAATAAACGAAACTAACCAAACCCGGAGATAGGTTTAACAGAATAGAAGTCAAGTCAACGAGTCAGTACAGGCTGAGAAACGTTGGGGCACTTACCGTCGTGCGGTCCGGAGGGACAGGTAGTGGTTGAAGACCTCAAGTGAGTCTGAGTGCAGGTAGTTCAATCACTACGGTAGGTCGGTAGAGTAGGAGACAGCAGGGGAAGAGGAGGACGGGGGTTAGGGAGGGTCGTAGTCTCAGAAAAGGTCACTCAGTTGAGAAGCGTACTCCACCGGTTTCATGACCTCAAAGTCGAAATCGTAGTAAGGAAGGTTTCTTTAGGGTCCCGACTAGAGGAAAGTTTACCTGACCAACCTAGAGGAACGTCAGGTTCCCTGAGAGTTCTCAGAAGAGGTTGTGGTGTCAAGTTTTCGTAGTTAAGAAACCGTGAGTCGGAAGGAGTGTCAGGTTGAGAGTGTAAGTATGTACTGGTGACCATTTTTGTATCGGAATAGTAGAATGACAATAGGTTAATTATTGTATTTATGATAAACTTGTTGTAAAATAAAATATGAGAAAAATTATGGAAGTTCATTTTAATAAACCGGAAAAGATGTTGAGAGACCCCGGAAAAATGTCTATTGATCTTTGTTCCTGTTTTTAGCCTACTATGGTCGTTTAGTCACCATCTTGATCCCGATCTGGGTCTAACGGACTAAGGAAACGGTGCGGAGTGACGGTTTTCTTAAGGATTCAATGCCATATTTGTGACATATCAGAAGTAGAACGGGGAACTCCAATTTCTGTCAGTAAGTACAATGATTGATCCTTCTTGGTCCTTACTTAAAGTAAACATAAAGAGGGTAACAAAAGACAAGAACTTTAATGTCAAGGAAAATTGATGTTGAGATTAGTGACAGTGAAAGGTAGTGCGTTACTCCTTCGTTATAAAATAGAATAGAGAACTTTTAATTACAACTTTACCTTTGACAAAGAGAATCATTAATCATTGTAAATTTAACCAGAGACTATTAAGTAGAAATTGTATTAAACGGTAAGAATATTACGTATAAGTAATTTCCCCGCTTATATACCAATTACTACATCTCAAACTATCAATATTGAAATTGATTAGAGTCGTAAAATTCTCTAAAAATTCAGACACGAATGATAAAGTATACCTCTTAAAGGTTTAAAAAGTAAGACCAACAATTTAATCTACACAAAACAAAAAAAAAATTACAAATAGGAATTGGTACGTACCAACGATTTGTGAATTGTTAATATAAATTAGAAATGGGGTTTGGAACATTCTCGTTGACGATAAATACTAGGGGTAAAATGTCAGTTCATAGCATAAGTTGTCATTTATAACAGAAGACGGAGAGGAAGTCGAAGACCTTAAAGACTCGTCGAGACCAGTCATGTTCTACCTGGGTCATCAGAACTCAATGTACCTGTCAGATGACGCCGTTAGTCTGCAGAGTGATGACCTAGGAGGTTCGACCGAGTTACTGGTACAATAACCCAAACGGAAACTCATGAAACGGTTGTCAGTTAAAGTACTGACGAGACTGCTTCAGACAAAGTAGTCGGGGCTTCAATGAGTCAAGTAGTTCACGTGACCGTTGGGTCGTCTTTAGCTGTACAAGGAACTTGGGAACCTGGAGGCGTTATTCTCTCAATATAAAAATCGGTAGTTACTATTAAGGTTGGTGCGTCGACCCCCTTGGGTGACCTCGAACAACCAAATAGACGTTCTATTTTTACCGAAAAAAGTAATACTAAGAATACCACCTTCATTGAGTAAGGTACGTTTTGTCCATCGTCTCTTTGATCTCCGAAAGAATCCGTCTTTTCCTTTGTTTGACCGGAAACACCTTCTCTTTCGGGGACGAGTTGTTTTGTCGATACTGACACCCTACATGCACTATACATTGTGACTCCGGAACACAGTCTTGAAGAAATCTGTTGTCGGTCTTAGTGACGACGTCGATGAGTGAGGATGTATGTAGTGTTTCTTCTCTCTTCTTACCTTTCTAGAGTAACGGTCTGAACGGTTTTTAATCGACAACTTTATACAAACTGAAAACTTCAGAGAAAGACGGACAGGGGTACTTAACCTACCGACGTCAGAGTCACGGACTCCCTTCTACGGATCCTTTCCTTTCGAATCTCACGAATGAAAGAGGACTCTCTTACAACAGGAGGTGTAATAGGATTACCTTTCACAGTGAAATTGGGATTGAAGTCTCGTTATACAAGACACTTTCACAGAAGTTTTATACGTGGTTTTGACTAATTAAGGGAAAACCCGAGGGAATAGGTGTAACCAAATCAGGTTTCTTTTTTCTAACTAGACATTTTGTTTAACTCTTATACACTTTAAATCTTCGTTCTTCTTTTAGTATGTCGTCGGTTTCTGAATAACGTGTCGGGTGTACAAAGTTCTCTACTTGATCGACCTTCGTCTAGTTCTGGATTGGATTAAGTTCTAACTTCAAAATAGTCAATGAGTCAAGACACTATGGAGGAGAAGGCAAGTTGTTCGCTTCCGAAAGGGTAGATATTGGAAACGGTTATGAACTATTTCTACCACAATCGGGTATCAGTGGGTAGATTAAGGACCTCGGGAAATTCTTTCCCCCTGAGAATTTATTGAAACAATTTTAATTACAGACACCACCTGGAGAACAAAACGTAGACTTTGAATCAGTTTCAAGCAAATAAAAACTCTATGTTTCCTCTTTTTCACTGGAAAGAGTTGAGAAAGTGAATTAAGTTTTACGTCTGTCACATTAAAAACTTTACACCTTTGCTCATTTTACTTCACGAGAAGGAAGATTTAATACCTACACAAAAATGTCAATAAAGTTTATTGTTAAATTTACTATACAGTATATGTGTATAAGATAAGAATTACTCCTAATCTAATGTTACATATACTCTGAACTTTCGGTTTCTAATCGAAGTCGACGTTTTGAATATTAAAGTCGATGGAAGGATCGGATTGGGACGGGGGTCGGGAGTACCGAGTTTTATTGGAGTGGTGAGTCACTGGTGTCTCCGTTATTGGGTCAAGGAAAATCAGTCCTTCCCTTTTGGGTCATTCACATTTATTCATGTCCAGTGTATCGTCCGTATTCAACTTTGATTTTCAGTTTCTCTTTCGATGGTTTTTTTAAAAGTAAAGTTCAGTCATATAAACTTTATCTATCCCTATGGATTACCTTCGACCCTCGTCCTTTTTTTTTTTAATCGTTGTCCGTTAGTCCGTACCTCCACCTTATCCCTCCCTCCTTAGCGTTTTCCTGTGTTAACGACGTCGGTCCTCACATCTATTACTATTCCGTTATAACAAAGTTATTGGCAACCGAATCCGTATATCAGCTCTGACTTTTCGAGCCTCAGAAGAGACCCTTTTCAACAACAGGAAGACTACTACTATCACATTTCATATAGATCTACAGTCTAACAGAGGCAGAATCTTGTCATGGACACCCTCGTCAGAAAGGACAGAGGGATTCTAAGTAGGGTCTTTCTTTAAAAAACTGGCTTTGATCATGTCAGAATATTTAATTTTGGTTTCTAGAGGAAAAGGTCTATTTATCGTACTAACTTAACATGGTGTTCCATCAGATGACATTTTCAAACTTATACGGTAAAAACAATTGTAACATTTACTGTCTTGAATTCTCAGAATCGAACATTATAAAATGAGCTATCGTCGGACAAATTCAGTATGTGGACGTACCGGTATATGGTAGCTACAATGTACCATGTATTATCCTTTTTCTAGAAAACAACCATAACACAAGCGAACAAAATCTCAGTCTTTCTAGGTCACACGTTTCAAGTCGAAGTCTTGTAAGTCATCAATTCGTCCAAAAAGTTTTATCCTAACTCGTTAATGGTGTGACTTGGTACGACAAAAGTCTATAGGACAATAAAAATAGAAATCAAAAACGATATAGGTATAACTGACATACCAAATTATTCATAAGGTAACTTCACCGTTTCATCTTAAAGAGTCAGTACACTGACAAATGACTATGATTTAAAAAAGATGGTCGTGAATCTTTTCTTTTACAAATTTCTTTAATGTAGGGTAACACACCCTTTCTCGTACTTACAAGACTAGTCAGGTTCGTCATAGTCAATATCAGAGCCCGTCCAAACTCTAAGTCATCGGAGTAGACGTTTTACTTTAACTTAAACTAAAATGGTTAAACCCAGGAGAGGGAAAAAAAAGAACTATTCAGACCGATTTCTAAGTAGTTAAAACGAATAGAAAAGTTTCTTGGTCGAAAAGCAAAAGTAACTAGAACAGACATTAATTCAGGGAGACCAGATTAATTCAGGGAGACCAGATTACACAATAAATTCCAAATACAAAGAAAAAGACAGACCTACGAGACAGGTAACTACATTGATGTCCTAATGACAACTAAAGTGATCAATAAAGACAATTATAAACGGTATATATAACTCCACGAGGAGACAATCCACGTATATATAAACGTTCACAACATAGAGGAACCTAACTAGGGAACTAGTATACATCATAGGAAACAGAGAGCATTGTCAGAAAATAAAATTTCAGATAAAACAGACTATCTTCATAACGATGAGACCGAAAGGAAACTAAAGATAAACACACTTTATGGGAAAAGGTAGGGGAGTCACAGTCAGGCGTATACAAAGATCTAGACACCCAGAAAACATCCGTCGTATATATGTCCAGAACAAAAACATAGGCAAACCAGTCAGACACAAAAAACCAACCTCGTAAATCAGACGAATATAAATTCTGTTAATATCCAGACATACAAGAATAACGGCAGAACAAGTAACAAAACCTAAACAAAAACATCCAGAAAGGGGAGGGGGAAGAAAACAACAACAGAGAGCACTGAACCACTGATAGCAACCACAATATAAACCTAAGGAAAAAGAAAAAAACACACATATAGATCATATCTAAAAACCAAACGAGAACGGTAGTCGAAAAACACATCGTCAGACAATGTATATACTAACAAAATTCAACGAACAGAGAATTAAAGTTTATGCAAATTTTATCGGACGTAAACATGAGAGGAAGAGAATACTAATAACAAAATCTATAGTATGAAATGTAGATCAACAAAACAAATAGGAAATTTACGAATAACACCTATATCTACTAAAATAATGAAAATAGAAAGTTGGAGGGATGATCGAAACACACACCTACTAAAGAATGGAAAGGACACACAAACGGAAATGGTCACTCGAAAAAGATCTACATCCGAAAAAACGGATCTCTTTGAGAAAATTGTACACAACATTTCGACCAAACAACCACGATTTAGGAAAATCGAAAACGAATAGATATTACGAAAATTAAAGAGGTCGTTTAGACTTATTCCAACATCCAAAAGGGAGAGTCGTGGATTTATATAGTACGGTGACGAAAGAACGGACGTCTTAACGACGATTTTTAATCTAATATCGGAATACCCTCAAGGGACCATACAACAAACAACGAAAAGGGAACTACGAAAATCATAAGAGACAAATAGAAAGTAAAAACAGTAAAACTAATGTCACGTAGAACCATACAAGGAGAGACCTAATTAGGAAATACCCTGAGACGAAGGACCGGAACCCACAGAGAAAGGAAAGGATCCAATCCCTCCAAAAGACGACAATAGAGAAGTTTATAAAAGAGTCCGTCGAAGAGAGAGGAGGAGGACCCTGGGAATATTACGTTCATAATCACACGGACTACAGAGAGTTTGACAGGAGTAAAGAAAAGTAAGAAAAAAAGCAAAAAGACAAATTGTTGTCACTAAAGGTGATGAGAGAGAAGGTCGAGTCGCCAGACAAGAAGACTTAGTAAAGCAGATGACAACTAAGGAAGTTATCATCACGTAAAAAGTAGAGTTAATAAATAACAAGTAGAAACCAACAGGAAAATATAAAAGACTGAGAAACAATTTTTGAAGATTGAAAAGACACGTAGAGAAGAGGAGGTATCAAGAAACTAGTAGAAATGTTAATAATGAGACTTGAGAAAGACCGGACAGGGGTGAAGTGAATAATAAAGACATAAAAATAGAACAAGGAAGTGGACCTGGTAAAAGAAGACGACCGAGGAAAAACAGACTGGTTCGACGACAAACATAAACACACACACAAATTTGAAATAAAACATAACCCTATACCGGCTACTTGTTACCGCACTATCAAAGTCCACTCGTCACTTCCTTGAGTCGGTATGTACAAAAACATATACACTATCCAATGAATGATAAGGACTGGAACCTCTTCATCGGGAGACATCCTCCGTAGGACACATAGGACCGTCACGTGACGGGAGAGTATTGGGTTTGATATACGAGAACTCGCAGGAGGACTGTCCAGGCGTACCCGGGCAGACAGCACCGTCCGACTGATATGCCCAACAGACGATTCAAACCGTACGGGGATCAGACAGACCAACGGTGCGGGACGGAACACGTTTAAGACGACGGACAACAAAGTGTCCGGACCAGGACTCCACCGGTCAATACCTTAAGATTCCACTGGACCCCGTCTCAGCCCCAGGACTTCTGAGACCCTGACAACGGGTGGATGACCGTCCACTTCGGTCTAGGACCCCAACCACGGTCTGAGGACCGTTCGCCTTGACCAAGGACTTCAGACCGAAGTCCCGGGTCTCAAGGGTCTCGACGAAAGTCTAGTAACCATCCTTTCGCGGTCAAGGACTGTGTCAACCCACACCTCAGACCTCACAGGACTTCCAACACAACGGGTCGAGTACCCGTCCCCGTCTCGGGTGGACCAGGGTCCCATCTCAGACCGGACGCAACGTCAGAGCATTAAGAGAACGGGGTGGGGGACCACCTACCTCGGTCAGATCCCGAACACGTCGAAAGGACCACGGACAGCCGGTCAAACACCTCGGCCCAGAACCGGGAGACCACCCGACTCGGTACAGATCCCGGTACAGATCCACCGACACTCGAGAAGTCAGAGATTCGACGGACAGACGACCACCCACCTGGCACAGGGGTGGGGTAACAAGCCGGACTCAGTAGGGTCGTGATCTCGGATGTCCGACTACCCGCCCCGGTCCGGAACCGTGATTACTCGGTTATACCGTCGACGGTCCTCACTAGGACACCAACTTACAAGGGGTCATAATGACGGTGGTGAGAGACATGGGGAACCCACTCGGTATCGGTGGGAGTGTGGAGAGGTCCTCGAAGAGGTTCTAGTCGTCCATCCAGACCGAATCCGAGGATAGTCTAAAAACGAAAACGGAACCCAGGGTCATTCGTACTCTAAAACACACGAAGGAAATTCTAACTTCAGACAAAGGGGGTCAGGACATCCCGAAGGTATTAATTCGGGGTGACCGGGAGTTTCGGTTTACGATCCCCCGAGCAAAAGGTCACGGTCTGAGGGTCCGACCCCTCGGACTGCACCCCGAGTCTTGAGAGGACGTCTTCTTGGAGACGTCGTCGTAAGAGGTCCAACACCCAGTGGACGGGTCCCGTATACCCCAAATTGATACAGTACTCAGGCGGGGATGATGGGTTCAGTAATACCAAGGAGGGAATACAGAAATCGACATCTTCTGGAAACGACCGTCAAAGGTAATAAAAAAGTCGGTACCAACAACACGTTATCAACACTAAACCACCCACACGAACACTCTCCTCCACTCGAGTCGCCGGAAGATGAGCCGGTGGAACCGACGAGAGGAATGATAAGACTAAAATATCTTTTCTTTGAATGTCCTCGAGTCAGTGTACCAACGTCCACTGTCTCGGTACTAAAGATGACGCCCCAGAGGTAGAGGAGTATTACATAGGCGGACATGGAAAGAGGGAGAGGGTCTTTTACTATTGTGTAGAGGAACGAACTTGTAAAATTTATATTAAAACACAACGAAATACTTAGAGGATTTAAGTCGTCCATATAATATCTTTGGTTATTACTCTTTGACAGAAAGAGTTAATTGACGATGCACTGTCTTGGATATATCATTGACCTAAACAAAATATATAATCCAGTATAAACCTAGTCGACGACTGTAGCTTCATGACTAGATTTTGTAAATTTTCGGGACGTAACATGAAAGTCTACAGTACTGAGACTTTCTACCCTTCATCTTGTTCTCGCCGTCGGGTCCGTTAGCTTCAAAAGAACATATTCTTTTTGATTGTACAGTCTCACAGTTTCCTTCACCATCGGTTGATTTCACAGTCATTATCCGTTCTCAATGGTAATAAGTCCATGTTTAATTGGAACCTAGAAGGACGTCAAACCCGATTTTCTGTTTTTCTTCTTAATGACGGACGGAGAAAAAGGAGGTACATGGTTTTGTCTCGTCGGACATAAATCTTCTTTTGGAAAGGGTGTGTTACGTCCGATCCTGTACAAAGAGACGTGATCCGGTACGAAAGGAGTGGTCGAGTGTGAGCTCGATCGAGGGGTGTCGACGATGGAGTCAGAAGTAAAGAGTTTGGACGTTTCGGGAGTGGAGGAGGGTGTGAGATGTCGAAGTCCCTCTCTTATCCGTGCCAGTACTTGAAGTCGAAAGGACTGTGGCTTAGATGTTCAGAAAGATAGGGGTGGAAACTCGGAAGGAGTAAGAATAACGTCACTGGGGGTTCGACACCGATTACGGAAGTGGACACGAGTCCCTAACACGCGCCTGTCGAAGTGTGCGTCGTCGTGGTCGTCCTCAGAGAGCTGACCGAGGAAACGTAGTCGTAAATCTACATATCTACATAATTTAGACAGAAATTTATTTCGTACTGGAACACAGGACGACATTTATGACTGGAAAATGAAAGAAGCAGAAATGTCGGTCTAGATTTTCACAGTTTTCAAAGAGTGGAGGACGGGTGGAGAGTTGGGTAAAATTAGATCTGACAAGGGTAGTGAGATGTTTTTAAGAGTCATCCTGATGATTACCAAGAGTAAAATGATCAGGAGGATCGTTGTAATTTGGGAGGAAAAGTTTGTCGAGAAGGAAATGAACTACACTATAGATCAAAAAGATCATGAAGAAACTGGTGAGAAAGGATTAACGGTCAAAGAACAGATGAACGACATGTAAGAGTCCAAAACTAAGGGTTTAGGAAAAAGAGTAAAACATGTATGAAGAATCCAAGAGGGTATAAAAAGGTTCCGGTCACTATCTAAACCCGTGTAGAGATGAGATAGGAGGAGAGGACTTGAGAGGGCTTGTAGATGGACTTATAGGTGAATCTCGGTTGATCTGTAAGAGGGAACGTATAAAGTGTCCGTTGAGTTTGGGTGGTTTAGGGTTTCGAGTTCAGGAGAAAGAGGTAGTTTAGACGAGACAGTCATAAAGGATGAAGTCCTTTACCAATGGTCACGTGGTGGGTTAAGATCGGTCTTTAGATCCACAGTGGGAACTGAACAGGTAGGGAGTGTGTGAAGTATGGATGGTCAGAGGAACAGTACAGATAAGACGTAAAATTTATACGAAATTTAGGTACATAAAGTGTTACGGTGACGAGAGTAGGTCTGCCGGTAGTAGACAGAGTAGACCTGACGGTGCTACCAAATAATTCATCAGAAGACCATAAGTGTGTAGGGGCACAAGTAGGGGGTCAGGTAAAGTATACGACCGTTATAGAAATTATTTCGAGGTGTGTCAGACTGGGGAAGGATCTGGGGAGAAGGCACACACACACACACACATACAGCGAGTCAGGACCGTCTGAGACGTTGTGACACCTGACATCGGGCGGGCACATGACACGGGGTTGGGACGTCTGGAAAAACAAGAAGGTCGTACTGTAAGAAAAGCGGGGAATTTCAGAAAGATGAAGACAAGAGAGGGCGAGTTGAGAGGATATGAGAAGTCGTCCTTTTGCGGATACATTAGAAGTAGTCCCTCTAGAAGGGGCCACACGGTCTGATCAAACGAAGGGAACGAATTGTTGTGGGACCTTAGTTCTTGGGAAATCACACGAGTTTAGGGTATATTAAAAACCGTCATATAGAGAACGGTGGTTTGACCTTCAGGACCTCTGGTCCCTGGTACAGATGAGCGGTAACTTATAGACGACGAATCGCGTCACGGACCGTGTACCTGTCACCAACCATAAACAACTGATTCATTCATGTTTATATAACTTATCTCCGTTAAATAGTCTTTTGTGTAGTAGGAAGGCTCCATAACGTCGTCTTTAGTTTTATGGAACAATTAGTTGTATCGAAAAGTACGAACGTATTCTGGTTCGATAACATCCCCCCTGTCAAACTGTTTGAATTCGTTGAACTGTCTTTTCTTCCTTGAGTCGTACATTTACATTACGCGACTACGTAGACGACTAAAAAAAAAAAATCTCTAAAAGTGTAAAATGTATCAACATTAAGTACGTATTCGTCATAAAATTAAGACGAAAAATGTCTAAAGGAGGGAATTAGTCACAGATGAGTACAAATTACCATTGGACCTCAATTGTAGTTCAATCATCTAGAATTAAAAGAATTGGTAAAGGAGTAATTCACAAAACCAATCAAGGTTACAACAATACTTATTGTCCCGACGTGAGAAATTGTTCATTGAAAAAGTAACGTTTGATGGAGAAACTCCTTATGTTTTCACCTGGACTCTGTAGTCTCGTATACTCGTTAAATATTAGGGAAGTACCACTATAGGTTTCGTAAGAGTTTCCTCTTAGACACACGCCATGGTAATTTTTACATAGTCTTTTTGGATATAGATTAAGACATATCGAGATGGTTGTAACCCAAAATATGAATAAATTCAAATGAAGAACTTCAAATTATCTATTATTGACTTTAAGTAATTTGAGAAACATACACAGTTCCTGAATGTTCCTAAACTACATTTATAAGGTAAAATTACTATTGGTATTTCGAACCAGTAATAATTTTACCTTATAAATGTAGTCATTATTGGTATTTCGAGATTTCCCGAAGGGACCACCGAGTCTGTCCTTTCTTAGACGGACGTTACGTCGTCTGGACCCAAGCTAGGGACCCAACCCTTCTAGGGGACCTCCTCCTTTACCGTTGGGTAAGGTCATAAGAACGGACCTCTTAAGGTTCCTGTCTCCTCGGACCCCCGATTTAGGTACCCAGTGTCTCAGCCTATGTTGACTCGTTGATTGTGTATGTCGAGATTCCATCTTTGACGACAATAGGAGGATAATCTCTACTTTTCTGATTTCGGACTGTCAACGGATCCACTTGAATTACTCCAAATTTACACCCACACGACTGAGCTCTTGGAGACGAGAATTGGTAGGATCGTGTGACGACACACCAAACAATCACCATCACCAAACCAAAAAAAAAAAAGACAAAATAAATGGGTTTTCCCTTTTAACGATAATTTTTATTTTTGACTTATGTCGGAGAGACTGAAGTTCTCACAGTGGATTAAATAACGATCTCTCACAAAAAACAAAGCAAGCTCCATTTACGGATCTACCTGGAGAGACTAACTCTTTCCAGTCGAGGGACCCAAATCGGATTCACCCGGTCCTCCTATGCTTCTCTCTAGTCAATGACGTTTATTATTCTCCTTTCTTTAGACTTAAAAGTAACCTACGGGATCTTTTTCTTACTCCGGATCCTTTCTTCACCTCCCTCCGACTACTTTTCTTGACTCTACCCTATGTACGGTCTTTGTACCGTCCTCCGTCCCCGATGACCTCCTGCACCGGCCACTCCTCAAAGGACTCTGTCTCGCACCGACAGTGCAAAAGATTCGTCAGTGTACACGTGACTTAAACTGCAACAAAAACCAGAACACGGTATCGGAAGGTAATTGAGAGTTAGAAAGCACGTCCAACCCATGTAACCTAAAAGAACCACCATCTAGTAAACCTCCTCACTTCCTACTCCTCTCAGTGTCGTACCCGTTTTCCCGTTTTCGATTTCCTTGTCCTCTGTAGTCAGTTGGTCTGACGTAGTACCTTTGAGAACATCTTTAACTCAGAGTCCTGACTGGTGTTACCAACCTTTACCCCGAGTCCGGTAAAAACATGACTTTCTTATTGGGGATTCGTAATTTAACGAACCTCAACAGGTCCAACCTTTAAAGACCCGATGTAAGGTTACTTTTTCTCGAAAGTGACTCGGTGCCCTTTTCTTTTAAAACCAAATAATTGTCGTAAACAGTCAGGGGACGAACGGTACACCATTAATCGAAGGTCTTGTTGTTTGAGAAGACCCAAAGGAGGACGAAATAGGCCGTGAGTAGTCAAAGGGAATGATCAAGGAGGAGAAGAAGGACTAGAGAGCTACTGTCGCACGGGGTCCCGAGTCAGTAGGGATGAAAGGAGACATGTGTCTGTGTCGGGGGACTACTAGAGTAGGTCAGAGGACGTAAATTTATGGTAGGTATACCACTGTCAAGGGTCTGAATATAGAGGGTCTGGACAGAGGACTTGAGGTCTGGGTATATAGATAATGGGTGGACTGGGGGGGATGAAGTGACAGATTTTGAGTAGGATTTGAAGTGTACAATTTATCATGTAAAGACTAGAAGGTTTTTGACGTGGTGATTACCGGAAGAGGTAGAGTCAACTACCGTTAAGACAGGGAGGAGAGTTTGGTATCTTGCACTCATAGGAAATACTGACAAAGACAATAAGCGGCAGAGATTAAACAGCCATTTTTGACAAAAATGCCAGTCTTATATAGATCTGAGAGGGACAAGGGTGGAAGAGATGAAGATGGTGGACTCAGTCACGGTGACAGGAGAATTGTTCTACCGGGCGTCAGAGGATTGACTGGAGGGACGAGAGTGGAAAGGGGGGCAGTGTCGGTCACCACTAGGAAAGTTCCGGGGATATTATTCTCGAATAATAAGTGAGGAAACGGAGTAAAGTAAGTCTCATTTTCGGTCTCAAGAATGTTACCAGAACCAACTAGAAACGGTTAAGGAAGAAATCTGTCTCTATGTAGAATCATTTAGTAACGAGAAGTAACGTCCGGTCCGAGATAGGTAGGTGAGATGGTTAACCGTTTCATTTTTTACAATTTTTCCACTTACGTTCGGATCGTTTTATGTCTAGTCATCGAAGAGACGGACACCTGTCTAACACGTCAGTCAACACAGGCTGAGAAACACTGGGGTACCTGACATCGGGCAGTACGAGGAGCCAAGCACCTTAAAAGGTCCGTTCTTATGACCTCACCCAACGGTAAAGAATGAGGTCCCTTAGAACGGTTGGGCCCCTAGTTTGGGTGTAGAGAACGAAGAGGACGTCCCACCCGCAAGGAATAAGTTTCACCTCAACTCACTCTACACTGAACTCCCACTCCCCATCTCTCTCTTTAGGACTCTAGTCGGTGAAAGAACGATTACTCAGATCTCGTGTAATACACATCAAAACCACATAGGAGATCTCCAAAGATTCTACGTCTTACTAGATGAAGACTTCGAAGGAATCCGGTAATTCAAGAAACCGTGACTACTACTTAAAGGACACCGTTCCTTTAGTAAAATGAAAACAGTCGATAAGATTTACAGTTATCTAACTACGTCAACCAATACTTTTATGGACGGTTGTAAGACTCCAAGTCCGGGAGTGGAGCACGGAAGATCTGGTTACTGAGAGTTAGTCCCCGGCGAAACGGGGGGTTCCCTGTAAACCGTTACAGATCTCGACAAAAACCAACAGTGTTGATCCCCGTCCTTCACCCTTCACGACGACCGTAGTCCACCCGGTTCCTACACCGGTTTGTGGGATGTTACCCGTGTCCTAATGGGGGTGGTGGTGGTAGTTTCCTGACACGGTAGCCTTTTCCGTCGTCACGACTCCAACTCTTTGGTGCCAGATAAGACTGTCTGAAAAGTGATAAGACTGGAACACGAGGTAAAGGGTTGGTCGTAAGGGTTTGGTGGTATAAATAGGTAGTGAGGATTTGAGGACATCGGGGTCATTCGAGAAGTAACGGATTTTTTAGTCCAGGAAGGAAGAGTAAGACCGTAAATCTAGGACTGTCCAAAACGTGTGAATCATAGGTGAGGAGTCGTCTTGAGAGGAGGATTCGACAGTAGTCGTGGTGGGAGGTGTGATGGTAGGAACATGACGGCAATGCTTGGCGGGGGGGTTTACGTGCCGGACACTCCCAAGAGGGGTGTCGAGGGACTAGTTTAGAACGAGTAGGAGACTTAGGGTGTGTCCGTCGTGTGGGGAACGGTGACTCAGTCAGACATGGTGAGGGAAAACATGAATAGTCCGGAGTGCACAGAGTGTGACAGGGTATCGATAGGAGTCATTTGAGAAGTTTCCCCAGGTATACATAAAGACAGGGCAACTCGAGGCAAAGATGTCGTATTCAACACTTTTGATATAACAACATAACTTTCCAAGAACACTCTGAGTCTACTCGTATTTTTTCGTGGGTCACACCCCGGACCATGGGTAAAACAACAAGTCTTTTAATATCTTAGTATCATAGATATCTTCGTATGTAGGTCCCCAGGTATCTTACACGAATTGTGTAGAAAATTTGGATTGATGTCGGATCTTTCTCGTGCGTAAGTCTGCTCGGACCGAAAATATTGATTGTCGTTTCTTTTTGAAGGTAGTCTTTAGGATATGGTTAATTGTGCGGAAGTGCGGTGTCACTTAGGTCCTCGTCACCCACAGTGCAAGAGGGTTTCGCCTCGGATTCGGTTGGAAAGACGTAAATTGTTCAATTACTTGTCGAACACTCACTGTGAAACGGGTGAGACCGGGTTAAATCTTCCGACGGTTTTCCGATTCTACAGTTATACGGTGAGACGAGACGGCCCCACGGTGACGGAAGACGGGAACTGGTAACTTCTCCGACTACAGGGCTCTGTCCCGTCGTGGTCCTCTTACTCCGACGTCGGTCCCGGACCGGAAAGGGGTTCGCCTTTTCCCGGAACAGAGTCTAGGACGTTCTCTTCACTCACCCCGTGTCATAAGACTCCTCGAGTCCAAACCGAGCTCCGGTTCGTGCCTCACCGTTTGTTCTTCCTTGTGTAAGGCCCTTCCGTTCCTCGGGACGGTTCGCTTCCGCCCGGTCGGTCGTCCCGGACGACCCGCGGTCCACGAGGAGTCGAGACACCTCCAGTCCGAGTGCCTCCTACTTGAGCCCAAAGAGATCTAATAGTAAAGTCTCCGAATTTACGGAGGGAGGGGCAGTGAAAGTCTCTCGTTTCGGACACCTCGGTGCATTGGCAATGTAAGCTTAGGAACGACGAGACCCCAGGTCGGAGAAGAGATTTACTTCCGTCCTCCTCTTTCCCTTTAGCGTGTTCCAAAGATATCAAGACGTGGGACTCATTCTCTTCTGTGATGACTGTTGTTCCCTTCTCCTCCTTTCGGCCCCCGAAGACCCGGGAACACCCTGTGACTCAAGGGGTGAACGGGGGACCCGGGGGGGTGGTGTGTGTGTGTGTGTGGGATGTGAACAAGAAGTGGGGCCGGTGTACACGGAAGAGTGACTGGACTGAAGTCTAGACGTCTCGGGAGCCCTTACGAAAGGAGAGTCAGTGGAGTCCGGAAACGGGGTCCATACTTTCTTCTCACCTCTCCTTTCCTTCCTGGTCTCCCCCGGTCCCTTTGTACCGGTGCTCGGACGCGTCGAAGGGAGGACGGTGACAGTCCCGGACCCCTGTTCCCCCGGGAAACTCTCTCTTCTCGAAGGGACGACGGTGACAGTCCCGGACCCCTGTCACCCCCCAGAAACTCTCTCTTCTCGCTTCAGACAGGGAGCGCGGAACCAAGGTCAAGGACGACCTGAAACGACGGTGGATCACCGGGGGTCACCGGAGAGTCGTGGGAGTCCCGCTCTAGGTGGATCCCTCGACTGAACCGGGTCGGACACCGACTGTCCACTCGAAGCCATGAGATCCTACGGGACTCAGACACCAGGTCGAGGATTCTCTCTCCTCGTCGTGTCCCAGTGCTGGAGTGGATCGAGCTATCCTCAGGACTGCAGTGCCGGTGGTCTACTCTCCCGGTCCCGACCGACCGACCTGTGCATCCTCACCCTCACTCCCGTGAAAGAATCAGGGTCCTATAGAGACCATCCTACGTCAACAGGGTCTCGGGAGGAGTGAGGACTTACGGAACAAGTGTTCTTGAGGACCGATGAAGGTGGTAAGAGGGACTAGACTGATTTCGGGTACTACGTTTGACTCCAAGGGTGTATTTTATTAGATATATGTATAATTATATATATGCATATAGAGGGAGGTAGACAGGTTCACATTCCGTCAACAAAGAGGGAATATTTCGATCGGGTTGAATTTTTTATATTCTACTATACGGGCGTTGACACTACTACGATACCTGATGAGGGGCCTTTATCACTTTTCCTCCACATACTAGTGTATCTCTAAGTCGGTATAAAAAGACGTATAACGTAGTTGTCCAATGAAGGAGATTGTTTTCTTTCGGGAACCGAAGTCATTGGTGACTGATGGTCGAGGTTTAAAAGTCTGGACTCGACGGTATGGGTACTTACATTTTTTAGTGTTAAGGGAAGACGGATGGAGAGGTTGGAGGATAAAACACACACACACACACCATTTTATGTGCATTTTAACTAGTAGAATTAGTAAAAATTCAAAGTGTAAGTGTAACACATTGTCAGAGCTCTTAAGACAAATAGAACGTATTGACTTTGAGACATGTGTAATTTGTTATTGAGGGTAAAGGGAAGGGGTATCGAGGACCGTCGGTGGTAAGACGAAGGACAAAAGACACTTAACCTGACGGTGTGCATGGCGTACGTTCATCTTAGTATGTCATGAACAGAGAGACACTAACTGACTGAAGTGATTCGTGTCACAGGAGTCCCAAGTAGATACAACATCACGTGCAGTTCAAAGAAGGAAAGCTTCCGACTGACTATGACGTTAGGTACAGACATGGTGTAAAACAAGTGGGTAAGTGGACAGTTATCTGGGAACCCGACGAAGGTGGAAAACCGAATAACACTTATTGCGACGATACTTGTACCCACATGTCTATCGAGAAGTTCGAGCATAAAAGTCAAGAGCACCCATATATGTGTCTACCTTAAAGACCTAGTCTCCCATTAAGACGAAAATTAAAAGACTTCTTGACGATACGACAAACGGTGTCACCGACGTGGCAAAGCGGGAGGATAGTTATCACGTATTCCCAAGGTCAAAGAGGTGTAGGAGTGATTACGAAAGTCCCTAAGAAAACAAAAACAACGATCATCGGTAGGATTACCTATACTTCACCATAGATTAACACCAAAAATAAACGAAAGGGGATCACGGAGGTCATGAGAACGGACCTTTTAGGGTACCTGCCTCCTCGGACCACCCGATGTCAGGTACCCCAGCGATTCTCAGTCTGTGCTGACTCACTGAGGTGAACGTGAAAAGTGAAAGTACGTAACCTTTTCCTTTACCGTGGGGTGAGGTCACAAGAACGGACCTCTTGGGGTCCCTGCCCCCTCGGACCACCCGACGACAGATACCCCAGCGTGTCTCAACCTGTGCTGACTTCGCTGAATCGAATCACTGTCGCTACAACTTCACAGATAAGTCCAGGAATAGTTGAAAATTTATCCGCCAAAACAACAGTGACTCAACTGGAGAGGTTACAGAGAAGTGCAGTCAGAGGGTGACTGAGTATAAGGTCTAAGTACGGCTACCCAGAGATAAGGAGTCTCTGTGTACGGAAGAAAGGATGGAAAGTGTCAATGGTTGGGGAAGGGGTCGAGAAAAGTACTGACCGAGGCGTAGGGAATTCGTCGTTGAATTTAGAGTGGAGTCTCTTGTAAAGAACTGGTGAGTAGATTTTTAGATAGAGGGAAAAATGACATAGAGTATAGTCAGAGAAAGGCAGTACCTCGTGTTAGTCTTACACGTTAATGGAACAAACAAGTGCCAAATGAACCTTGAGTGCAAGTACACCTTCCGTTCACGGTGGCCCCTGCGTCGCTATGACGGACTGACCAGTGACGAGACGGTAACCGTGGATCAGATCGCGATCGAGTCTTAGACCCGAGTCGTACATGACTTCCTTGTCTGGTGATGACCTCCGCGCGGAGGGTTCCTCTTTCTTTCCACTACACCGGGTTTAAACCTAAAATAAATTATAAATAAAAAACCGGTACGACCCAGAAGTGACGATGTGTGCCCGAAAGAGATCAACGACGTTCACCCCCGACGAGAAGGAACGTCACACGTCCGAAGAGTAACGTCACCGTAGAGCGGCGTTTCGTGTCCGGGATTCGCGTGAACCCGAAGTCTTCAAGACCAAGATCCGAATCATCGAGACACCGTACATCCTAGAGGGACCTGGTGTCTAGTTTGACGACAGAAGGCGTAACCATTCGTCCAAGAATTGGTCACCTCTGGTCCCTTCAGCGGGTTTAACCTGAAATTGGAGGTTTTAGACCTGAACTATAGTCTTTTTCTGTATCCTCAAAAGAGTGAGACTCAAACTGAAAATTAAGGACTCAGTCCTCGTGTCATGACAAGCTTCGTGCCTGGAACGAAACCTCAACGGGTCGTCTTTACCCCTTCGTAAGGGTCACAGGTGGGTCGGTTCCGTCCTGCGACACGATGCACGACACCGGTAGGTTTGGTAGGGAATGCGGACTGCATACTCAGTCGAATCGATTTCAGGGTACTCTAGACGTCTCATGAACCCTAAGACCCTTACTGAACCCGAGGCAGTCAGAGGAACCACGGTTCATACAGTCATTCTCATGGAAATCACTCATTAGTTTTGGATTTTTACTTGAAAGGTATGGTGTCCTAATCTTTTTAGTCTAAAAATAAAATTTTATAAAAGTTTCAAATTACGGTATCACCTTGTTGACTTCCTATCAACTTGGTTTAAGAGTTCCTTAATCTCTTCGTAGACGGTTACGTTCGTCCAGACGTATTTATGTGTACCAACATATTTACTCGTGTTGTCTTCCATGGGACCGGTTTCCTTGTCCGACCCCTTGTCTTCCTTCCTTGTCTCCCGGGAGGTCTCCCTGTTCGGGTGACATCAGTGAGTCTCGAGACCCGGGGTTCTCCCGAAGGTTTCGGTGGGTGGGATGATGTGCGCAAAACAGGAACGACTCGGGTCCTGTACCTCTGACCTCCGATCCAAGTGGTAGTACAACCGTATCGGTGGGTACTGAACCGTGGAGAGTACTGGAGACCGAGTTGGGTCGTTCCAAGTCTCTTACCTGGACAAGAGGGACGGGAAGTCGTTCCTGGTCCCTCCCCTCCGCAACCCCGTTTATTCTAATAAAGGGACTTTTGTCCCTGCACCAAAGATTTTATCCTGCCCGTAGGTAGGTCGCACCGTGACGTCCCTCTTACCTCGGTGCTCAAAATGGACTCTGTATGTAGAACTCACTTTCCTAGGGGGTTCCGGTCCGAGACTCGGGCTAGGATCTCGGACCCTACCTCTCTTGAGGTCGGACTCAAATCCTTCAATAGTGGAGGACAGTCAGGGAGGTCAGAAGTAAACCCAAACAGTATTTGTCCTGTCAGTGTGAGGTGTTATTTATTAAAGGTGGTCCTATGGGCGTGGGGTGGGGGTGGTCAATTGAAGAGTACACAGACTGCTCCCTTTTTCACCGATAAAGACTGGGGTGGGTGGGTAGTGGTCACTGGAAGGGAGGGGTGATTCCGGAAAGGTCGTGGAGGTTTCTGTGACAGAATCGTCTAGTCTCAGGGTCCTCTCAAAATTCCGTGTCTTCCAAACATCATAACTCTGTAACAGTCTCCTCCTCCCCAGAGATTCCGTTTCGGTGGTACAGGGAAGAAGGACAGAAGATGGAGAGAACGAAGGTTTCCATAGTCTGTCTGGGGGAACCGGACCCGGGACGTCAGTGTCCGGGTGGAACCTGTGGAGGTAAAATGAGTACCCTCTTGTCTCGGGTTCCGTACCTCCTGGGAGGACGTACCGGACGTCCACTGTATCACTCGAGCCGGGAACCACCGGGTTGTGGTAGTTCGGGTAGTCTTACGGCAACCGGTGCGAGTCTTAGGTCCGTCACTTCGTCCCTCATGTTTCCCTCTGGAGGTCAGTTTCGGTGCTGGGAAGGGTAAGGGGTGACGGGTGTACCCGTCATGGTACCAGACACTGGTGTCACTAGTTTTTTCGAGGCGAGGGGGACAGAGTGGCCCTTTGTCGTTGCCTCCTGTGCCTTACGACCGGGAGACAAGAGGACGTGTCGGTGACGGTAAGAGGGGACGACGTTCAGCACGCGAGGGTCTAACTCGGGCGGAGTAGTTCTCCCCGGTCTTGGCTCGGAGACGTGTCTGGTACTTGTGCGGGAACCGATCTAGGATCTTAGTGGAGTGGCGGAGGTCAAACGGGACGTACCCGGCGACCGGTGGACGTCTCTTTGGGAAACCCGGTGTCTTGTCCTTGAGAGCCCCCAGGTTCACTCTCGTGTTATACGACCCTCTCTCACCTCGGGTGTGACGGTTCAACCCGAGACCGGCGACAGGGTGGTGACCTCACCCGGTACACGAACCATAGTTTCGTACCGGAAACAGGGAACGTCACTGGGGTTTACAAGATGGATACACAGTCTTGAACAAAGGTTCCTCGTTCAATTTTTTTAAAAAAAAGTGTATTCACCGACGATTTCGAATCACATGTCTTGAGGACCAGATAAAGGTCTTTGAACCGAAAGACAGAGTCAGGTTTTTAACATCCTCAAAACATTTGTCCATGAAGTCTGGTGAGTAAATTCCTCCCTCTTCTCGACGTCCCTCCTCTTCCTAAGACGTTACAAAAGAAAGACTGAGCCAGAGTTGTGTCGTCGTCGTGTTTGGTTCCCGCAGCCACCACCGTGGAATCGTGGGTCTCGTAAGGAGAACCTCCTGACCCCAGTTTCCGGTTCACCGACAATGGACGTGTGTCTTCTCTACCGTGTGTCCAGTCTGTTTCCCGGATCTTTTGTCTGTTCAGTCACCCAGGCGGGTACTCCCGTCCAGTTCCACCCCAGACACATGGGACGTATGGGACGGGTTGGAGCGACTCCCGGTTTTTTGGTCGAGTTCCCGTTCCGGTTCTGGTCGGTCTGATCGTTCCTCGGACCGGCATCCACAACCGAGGACAGGAAGTGGGAGTTAGGGTCTTCGTACTCTTTCTCTTCCCCGTAGTGGACACGGGTCCCTGGCTCGACGGGGTTAAGTCCCTTGTATTGACGACAAGATCGACCCTCTACGCCTTGCGGTCCATCCTACTTCTATACTGGTTCTTCGTCTAGGACCTCTTTCTCCCCATCCCTCCTCCACTCAGAGAGAAGATCTTTCCTCCGTAAAGATGTCCTAGTGGTTTGTGTCCTCACCCTGATTCGATCAAGGACGTTGACCTCCTCAACTTCTTGGGAAACGAATGTCGAAGTAAGTCTGGAGCCGGAGAAAGAAGGGTCTCCGGTGTTCCCCCAGGACTCTGACCAGGGGTACTTTCACAGGGACTTCGGGGCGTCCTCAAGACCCAGGAAGTCGTCTCGGGTGGAAGGGAGATTGGTCGGTGGAACCAGGGTGTGGGGGAGATACTCCGGTGATTCTAATGGGGGAGTCCACCATCGGGAAGGGGGTCCGTTTAGGACTCCAACTGTCAGTTTTGGGACGGTCGTCTGGGTCTCCTTCCACGGCTCCATTCCGCTCCCTTAGCCTCTGACCGACCGACAAGTATTTTGTAGGTGGTTCGAGTGGCGAGAGTATCGAGAATCCGGCTTACTGTCTGTTCGGACCACAGGTCTCTTGTGGGGTCACCACCCGCCACCCTTCCGGTACCGGGAGGGGACCAGATCGACTGCCCGGAGAGTCTGAAACGGTCTGGGGAGGGAGGGGTTAGGAGACGTTGAAAAAGAAAGAGGTTGTCAAAGTATGCAACGGGGAAGGGGTGTCGGAATTGGGATTTAATGTTCAAACTTCCTTACTTTTGGCCTCTATGAAATAGAACGAGGTCTTCCCCGAACGACGTACCGGTGGGGGTGGTGGGTCCTCGAATGTCGACTGAGGCTCGAAAGAGGGAGTGAGACCTGTTACTGAATGGGTGTGTGGTTCCGGGGTCGAAATTTGTGGGTGTGTGGGTCCGTCTAGCCCAGTCCAGACAGGGGGGTGGGGGGTTGAGAGGTCAGTGGATGTCGTGTTTCTTCTGGAAGTCCTCGCCCATTAGGGTCTCGAACTCGAGGGACGACGAGCACCCAGGGAGGAGGTCGAAGAGGAGGAGTGTCAGCCTCTAGAGACGTTATCCTGTCGAAAGCCGTAGAGGGACCCCGTCTTCTGTTCGGGGGTCGGGTAAGGGTTGGGGACAAGAGACTTCGGTGAACTCGAGAGCCGAAAGGTAATACCTAAACGTCTTTCTTTCTTTGACGGGAGTCTTTGGGAGGATCGACACTACTGGAGAAACGTGTCTTCACCCTCCTGTCTTTTGGAACAAAAACGTTCGTCCACGACACCTGTTCGTGCGACTTGAGTGGTCTGGGGTCTCCGAGGGACCTCCCCTTCTTCGACAGACACCTAAGGTACCTACGGGCTCTCTATGTTCCCTACGATAGACCCTCTCTGTACCTGGACCTCCGTCCCGTGTGAAAGGAGGTGAAGTAGAGCCCCTACTCCCGAAGGACGTCTCTTCCGTCCTCTGTGACAGAGTGGAACCGGAAACTCTAGAGTGAACGGGATTCCTAGGTGTGATCCAAATAGTTTCGGACAGGTCTATAATAGTCATACCTACGGATCACTCGTACTTTCGTCTATGGGTCTTCGTCCCTTTGGTGTCGGTGTCGTTAGTGTAAAGAGTAGACGAGGGAACGATGTTGGTCGGTGAGAAGGTCCCCTACCGGAGAAACTTCTGACGATCACTTGGTCCTGTACTCCGTTGGGTCCACGTACGAGTCTAGTCGACTCAGGTCCTCTCAAGCGTGAGAGAGAATCTACCTTATTCAGCACGAAGGACGATTAGACGCGAGACTTATGTAGTGACGGGAACCGTCCCCGTGAATTCCAGGGTAGTTATTTTTACCCTTGTAACGGAAGGTAGGGGACTTACCGTAACGCGTATAGTGTACGAACCGATTTGTGAATTATCAATGTCTGTCTCTGAAGTTTTGTGGGACCTCAGTAACGATGGGGGAGTGGGGTTGAGGATGCGATCTTTGAAATGAATGGATCCTAGGACCCTCGTTTTCTTTCCCGGTCCTGGAACCGTTTAGCTGTTACTCGGACGAACACAAGACCTTACTATCGGAAGTCTCGAGATAAAGTCCCTGTGGAGGTCGTGGAACTTCCGGAAGACTGAGGTGATTTCCCTTCTCCTACCCAACGACCGGGACATGGATGTTTCCACACCCCCAGGTTGGACCCGGTACAAGATCCCCGACCCGTACACAAGACGAGTCTTACAGTTGTATTAGACGGGTCCTGAGACGTACCGTACCTCATACCGCCCAGAACCCTGTGGGACTGTGTCGTACGGTTACCGAGAACTCGGACCACGGGGTCAAAACGTGACACCCGGGGGGTGGTCCTCCGGGACTTCAGAGTTTCGGTGTCCGTTAGAGTCCGGTCGTAGAGACGAGGGTCGGAATCAAGAGTGGTCTCTGAGCGTGAGTCCAAGGAGACCTTCAAGAGAATGTGTGTCTGAGAAGAACGAACTTCCGACCCCTGTCTTCCCTTGTCCCCAATGGTCAGGTAGTACCTTGTCGGTTTCAGTCTGTACCCCTGCATGATTGTAAGAGGTTCTCTCGAAGTGGAGGTTTACTCGGGAAACCCAGTCTACCTCAGATTTCACAAACGTCCCTCCTAGGGATCAATTAGGACTTCGTCTCCCGTTTAGGTTTCCCAACACGAGAGGGTGCGACGACGGGAGGGGGAAGGAGTCGTGTCCGGTCTCCCTCGACTTGGCCGGTGTACGCGGGCAGACAGACGTGGGTCCTTCGTGTTCACTCCCGACGTGTACCCTGTGCGTCCCCGGGCTACCGGAGGCTCTCTGTTCGCGTGACCTGTCTGTGGGTCAGGTGCCTGACGGAGACCAAGTGACTCGGACTCGGACAATGAGGGGAGAGAGACGGGGCCAAGGGACATGGGTTCCCTACCCGGTTGGAGGGGGTTGTTGGTCCAGGGTTCTGGAGTCAGGTCCGGACTCGTCAGAGGGCCCGGGGACGGGACGGGATCCGAGGTATGGACATCCACCCACGTCTGGGAAGCGTCGTACAGCATATGTGACAGGGCCCTCTCGTCCCTGTGTTTCTGTATGACCTTATCTCTTTGGTCTTTCCCCGCTCCACGCATTTCTGTCCTCTCACGGTCCCAGTTCGACACCCGAGGACCCCGACCCTCGTGACCGGGTCTTTGAATTGACTGGAAGACCGACCACCACCACTACCGGTCCGGCAACCCCTCCTCGGCACGGTAGAACACGAAAAACTAGTAAACGTGTCTGTGATGCCCTTACTGGTGGACTGCCCCCTTCTCCGTCCGAAGAGAGTCCTGAGTGGGGGTTCCTGTGTCAGGGAGACGAAGGACGAATCCCGGGGTCGGTGTGGACCGCACTCGGTTCGCACTTGTGGTACCTGTTCAGACCGGGTACCTCCTCTCATAGTCTTGGAGGGTGACGGAGTACACCCGAAGGAAGGTCAATAGAGGGTGGGGTTTCCGTCGTGTGAGGTGAGATCCGAGAATGAGGTAGTAGATCCTCCGTTCCTACCAACGGGACGACTTAGGGTATGAGGTCATTCTCAAGGAACTCGGTGGTGGACCCGTGAAATACCGGGGCTTTCACACTGTAGGGTGAGCCAAACACTTCCGTAAATCCTCCATGGGGTATTCGTCTCATTGAGCCGTCACTTGAGAAGTCCGACGAGTCCGGTCTACACCTCAGAGTTAGCCCCGGGACAAACCTACCCCACCCCGATGACGGGACTGTGGCCCATCTTACGGAGCGTCACTCTCCGGAGTGGTTCACGGTCTCACGTCTCCCTGTCCAGACTGAACTCCACACGGGTGTCCCGTCCCTGAAGAGAAGGGACCCGACTCCGGAATGGTGAATATAGAACTATATGGAACTATAGGAACGGTTTCTCCGACCGTACCTTCGTCTCGGTCAACCCCCTCTACATCTCGGCCGGGACCTCTTCATCCAGGGAGACCTCCCGTGTCCTCGTGTGACCCTTCAGTGTGCTTACTCTAACGGTACTCGTTCCAGGTCGGTCCTCGGGGTCCTGGACCCAGGAGGGTGGGTCTCCTCAGGTCTAAGGTTGGAGCCCCTGACTTGAGGAGTCAGGGGAGGGGTTAGGGTTCGGGGTTGGTGGTTAAGGGAGTCGTAGGAGCGTAGGAAAGGACTCTTAGGACTGGTGGGGATCATCAGTACATACTCACACTCTCAACCTGACACTTCTTTCGACTCGGGGTCTCTTGACTACGAAAACTTGACACCACAACCTCTTCTGAGAACTCTCAGGGAACCTGACGTCCCTCTAGGTTGGTCAGATAGGATTTCCTTTAGTCAGGACCCACAAGTAACCTCCCTGACTACAACTACGACTTTGAGGTTATGAAACCGGTGGACTACGCTTCTCGACTGACTAAACTTTTCTGGGAATACGACCCTTCCTAACCCCCGTCCTCCTCTTCCCCTGCTACCTCCTACTCTACCAACCTACCGTAGTGGTTGAGTTACCTGTACCCAAACCCCCTCAACCACTACCTGTCCCTCCGGACCGCACGACGTCAAGTACCCCAACGTTTTTCAGCCTGTGCTGACTCGTTGACTTGACTTGATGATATGGGCGGGAAGGTCTGACGATCTAGGAAGGAGAAGGAGAGGGGTACGGGGTTTTCTAGACGGTCCAAAGACGTGACAGGGGGTTGGACGTACAAGTGGGGGTATCCGTCTTGGAGAACGGGACGAGAAGGGACCTCTCTCCCGGAACTAACACGTTTACGAGGTTGTGTGAGGGACTCTCTAGACTCGTCCCTTCTTGTCAGTGACCATTCTCGTCTTGTCTTTACTTTAAATCTTCGGGACTGTAAGTTCCTTTAAAAGTGTTAGGTTGAGGCATAGAGTTTAGTCGGGTTAGAAGAGTCTGAAGACTTCTTTTTCTCTGGTTGGGGAAATTTCCCGTCGGTCAAGGGTACCGACTTGAACACGGACCTCCAAGACCCCCCTCTCCGGGACCCGAAGCCCGTGCCGTCCTACCGGACAGGGTGGTAGGGTCCCTCCGTCGAGTGGAAACTCTTGGTGGAGGAGGTTCCCTTACAGGAATTTGTCGAACACCATGACGACCAACATAAATGAGTCATCGTAGACGTTTTGTGTCCTCGACCCAGACTCTTCAGGACCCTCTAGTATGGTGGTCTCCCGGGACGAGGTCGGTGGTCCTTTATTCCGGTGTCCCGTACCCCCCCCGGATACCCCAGAATCGACACTTCGTCGTCCACTCGTCGGTCACCCACTCCTCCCGACTCAAGACTCGTGTCGAACAAAGTACCACTGGGCCCCAGAATTGTCCGTCGGGTACTGCCCTTCCCCTGTGTTGTGGGTGGGTCCTCCCCTGTAGGTGGTCCAAAGGACACCGGTGTCTCAGTTGTCGGTGGTTTCAGTCCGTCGGGTCCTAGGGGAGGGGGTCGTCCATCATTCTTCAACCGGAGGTGTGTGAATGGGGAAGAGCCGACGTGAAGAAATGTAGAAGTGGGAAGTTCGGAAGACCGGTCATGTCCGACGTTTCCTCTGTCCGGTAACGTCCCCGTTCCTTGGAGTTTAGGGTGGGAGGGGGGTCGGGGTACGTAGGAACCACGGTCGCGACGGGACCGGAGTTCGGTGGTCGAACCCCGTCTCTAACCTCTGGTCCCGAGCAGAGGTCCCCGGTGTCGTTTCACCACTCGCGTCGGACGTGTCTGAGCGGGACCCGTCCCTGTGAGGACGATGTCCCTCCCCAGTCGACACGAGTCGATGGGGGGTCGGGGTCTTCTATGTCCGTTGGACTCGGAGTCGAGGGTCTCTACGAATCTCGGCTGGTGGGGACCCCAGTTTTTGGGGGAGGGCAAATAGACGGGTTCCTTGTTCGACTCCTCGTCCGGGTCCTACTTACTCGTCCTCCGGTCCCTACCCCGAGTCATACCCCTCGCCCATCCCACCTCCGTAGTCTAAGTGCCGAGACCCCGGACCGGTACCCGGTACTACCTCCTCCGTCCTGACGGGAGGAGTGTCGGTGGAGGGACCCGGACGTCGAGACGTCACCCTTCGACCCGTCTGATCGGACTGGACTGCCTCCGATGGTTTCGACCGTCTCCACCCCACCTCCCACCAAACGACTTTGTGTTTGAAAACGGGACAGGTCCAACCGGACTCCTGTCCACCCGTCTCTCCTCCTACCATTGGGCTCTTCGGATCTGAGACGATCCAAGGTCACGGGACCCGATCCGGACCCTCACCCTCCTTCTCCGGGGTCCGTCGGATACGGGTTTGACTGGAGTACTACGTCGGAATTCCGGGGGAAAGAATGTCCAGGGGAGGGTTCCCGACGGGTGGAGGTTAGTCTACATACAGACTGACCCTTTTACCGGAGTGGACCACAGAACCCGAGAGACCTGGGGTGGATCGAAGAGGTACGAGAAGAAGTCTCTTCGGCAGAAGGGTACGTAGACAACCCACGACTCCTCTTTGCCCGGGAGTAGTCCTTCCGTCCCAGAGATCCCTGTGGGAAGGACCGGTCGAGGTGTGTGGGAAGGACCGGTCGAGATGGTCGGGTCCCACCGACGGAGACGGGGCGTGGGTTGTGGCCGGGACGATAAGGTCCCCTCCGATCTCTACAGTGTCAGACCTCCACCGTGGGGTCCGTCCCCAAGCCCCGCCGACTCTCTCCTCGGAGCGAGTGGTCGGAAGGACCTTCGGACTTCAGGTCAAATACGGACCCAACCTTCCTCTTAGTCGGGGGTTGCCTCGACGGTCGGGGTGAGAATTCTTCCGTCGACCCTCCCTCCGGGGACTCTGAACGAGTGCGGACTTTCGTTTTCAAAGTCTTCCGGGTCTGTCATAATGGTATTTGCAGGGTCGAAGACCCTTTCCTGAGACTCGTGACCTCCGGAATAGTTCCGACTCGTCCACACACACGCTGGTAGTCGGGTGTCCACTCACACCCGACTCCCCCACCCCGAAGGCGTGTGGTCCTTCACCGGAACTGTGGAAGCGCGTCAGTCCCATCGAGTCGGGACTCTCGGTTTGGTAGAGTTTTTACAGGGTATCTCTCCCGGGCCGTCTCCCCTCTGTGGAGAGGGGTCCGTCCACCCCGAGGGGTTTCCGAAAAGTCGAGTACGGAGGTTATTTGTCGAGGTATCGGATCCCAAGTGGGAAAGGACGAGGAGGTCTCGTCTTTCTGACCCTTAGTTAGTTCGGACTCGTCGGTTTGATCGACTCACTCGGGTCCCCACTACCCTTCTCTCCCACCGGTTCCGTCCCGTTACACCACCGGCACTTATCCATTGCCCCAGAACACGTGACCAGAGAGTCGTCCATTCCTCGACCTTGGACTTCTAGGGTCGCGAGGTAGGGAGAGTCGCCACATTGGTCTATTACAGTTTCAAGAGAAGGTCTTGTCTCAATAACGGAGTCGGCTCTAGACGGTTCTGGTAAGTTCCAATAATTGGACCGGGGGAGGGTGGGATGGGAACATCTCTGTCCTTTGACTCTCTGGGCGTTTCCTCGTTCGACATGGCTCCAGTGTGCCGTTCCTTGCTCTACTAGAGTGGGTGGTTTCCCCGGGTTGGTGCACCCGACCGCTGGAGACAGGGGTTGGAATACCTCTTAAAACCACGTGTATAGTACATAAAGGATTAGAACGTTTCACTGTCCAACACGATCACTAAACTGGGGAACTGAGGATTTCGATCCCGAAGGATCCACCGAGTCGTCATTTCTTAGACGGGTGTCACGTCCTCTGAGTCCTCTGTACCCAAGTAGGGACCTAACCCTTCTGGGGGACCTTCTCCTTTGCCGTTGGGTAAGGTCATAAGAACAGACCTTTTAGGGTACCTGTCTCCTAGGACCACCCGATGTTGGGTACTCCAGCGCTTCTCAACCTGTGTTGACTCGTGCGTACACACCAGGATCTCGATTGAAGGCCTAAATAAACCCAGGTACTGATATGTAAAGTGTCTCTGAGGGGGGTTTTGGAAGTCGAAAATTTCGAATAATATCTTTTATATACATTTCATACTATTAGTTTTTAGTACGTATTACCTGAAAGGACCACCAGGTTACCAATTCTTAGACGGAAGGTTACGTTCCCTATGGTCAACCTAGGGACCAGTCCCTTGATTCTAGGGTGTACGTCTTCCCTTTGATTCGGACGCACGGTGTCACTTTCTAGTGTTTACGGTGTTGACTCTGGGCTGTGTCGGTTTTTATGTATTTATTTTTGTCGAGAATTTTTAGTGGGTATTCTTTCTGTAAGGGTCCTTAAGGGACCACCAGGTCACCAATTCTTAGACGTGAAAGTGAAACCTCCCCCTTGATTCTAGGATGTGTGATGTCCCGTCCCGGTTTTTATTTTTTTTTTTGAAGAGGGGGTTCAGTGTGTTTCTTTTATAAATAAGTATTTATATATTAAACACATTCCCCCTAATATATAGTGTATTGAACATACGGGACCAAAACAACGAATTGTACTAAAGTACTCTGTAAGGGGTACAGTGATAAACAAGGAACCTATCTAAGAGTCTTCATTTTAATCACGTATCTCTTACTCGTAGAGAATCCTAGAAAATCTGGGTCAAGGTTTTACGAAAGGTCTACGATATGACTGCCACTCGTGCCGAAAGTCGTGATGTACTCCCACGGGTGACGGGGTGTAGGTCCGAGAGGTGACCGATACTAGAAAAAGAGTGGAACGTTTTAATTATTTACTTGTATATAACAAAAGTAAAGATAAAGACGAATGACTATCCAAGTTATAGAAAACGGTTTATGTAAAATTAGTGACCCTAAAGTAGACACTCACAGATATTCATAGAAGTACAGAAAGAATAACTAAACAGAGATGGAAGAAACAACTCTTCTAAGTAGGAATCAAATAGTAAAAACGTTTATAAAGGGGATAAACGGAAAATCAAGACAGACATCATGACGACAATATAAACACAAATTAAAAACACACCGTCTAAGGTCGGGAGAGAAAGTAGAGAGAAAAGAAAAGAACGAAACTCACGAAGCTATCCTCTCCGGGGGCTCCGTTCACACGTGTTCAGCTTGTTCGGAAGTGTTCGAACTTAGGATGTCGGGTCCTTGGGACATCCGGAGGTCCCTTCTCTTCTTTCTACATCCGAGGTGAGATTCCTTGTGTAAGGACAGGTCTGTTGGTTTCTATTTTGTCCTGGGGTTCTCCTTCCTCCTCCTCGACCCGGTACCAAAGTCTCCGTCCTTCGGACAGTGAGTCTATGATCTTCCACACTAAGTTCAACGGGTCCGACGTCCTCGAGTCTACTGTGTGTCTCAGTTTCAATGTCGACCTAAGGGTCTCTTTTCCTTCGACTCGGAGTGGTGGACGTACCCTGACGCTAGGACGAACCGAAGGAGTGGATTGGGACGTACCTATTAGTTCTGAAACGCACCTAAGATTTGGATTGATTGAGTAGGAATCCAAGTTTCTGGAATCCTTCCCCGCGGACGGAATCCGGGAAGGGGTCGAATTACTACTCGGGACGACGTCCAAGAGTGACGGGGCTTGGAGTCTGTGGACACCCACTCGAGATTGACGGGTAGAGGTCCGCGAGGTCCTGTGAAGGCGATAGTGGCGTCAGAGACTCGGATCCCGTTGTGGTCACACGTCGAGTGTAAACACTGTACACATCCGTCACATTCGCTCTAGTTCTTGTCTTCGACCTCCTATCTTCCCGGTACTCTTATTGTTTTCTTCCGACGACACTAAGGGTATCGTAGAGGTACTTCTTTTGTCCTTACCTTTCTCCCGGCAGGGACCACCGAGTGCCCAATTCTGGTGCGAGGGCTACGTCCCGCGTACCTGAGGTAGGGACCCGTCCCTTGATTCTACGGTGCACGAATGTCACCTGGTTGTAAATGATATCACGACGGTCATAAAAAAAAATTTGTCTTTTCTTGTCTTTCTTTTGTCCCCTTTTGTAGAGTTTATACAAATTTGACTTTCATTGGAGAAAAGTACACTACTAGTACCACCAGTTTTCGGTCAGGAAGTATAGGTAGTCAATTTTGGTCGAGGAGGACCAGTAGGACTATTACGACAACTAAGTGTCTGGGACCTATACCGGTTTAACGTGACCAAAGTTTTAGTAGAAGTTTAGTCTGAGATGATTAAGTAGAAGAAAGGGTATCATAAACAAATCTACTCATCTTTATTTCTCTACCCTCGTTTCAGGTTACTTTTCGATCCAGACCCCGTTACCAGTAGTTCTTAAGTGGTTGTATTTTTTTTTTCTTTTTCTTTTATTTATATATCTCTCTCTGTCTTTTTCCTGTTCCCCTTTTTTTTTATTAGATTTTTCTTTTTTCTTAAGTGGTTGTCTTGGTCAGTCCGTCCCAGGCACGTTCCTCGTTGTCCCGAGACTAGGTCTCCTCTCTCTACCATTCTCGTCCTTCGACCTCTCCACCCTCGGTCGGACCCAGGGGATGGGACACCGTCGGAGACAAGGGTATCTCTTAATGAGGTGGTTCAACGAGAACGAGAGACCCGACACTTGTTGTGGAGGACGGGTCCGTGGGGGTAGGGTGGAGGTGTACGTCTGACACCTCAATCATAGTCCCCAGAAGTTTAGGTATAGATAAAAAAGTTAGTTTCGATGTTTTATGTAGTAATGACAGTACTCCTCCCATCTCGCCCCCTCCGAGTCATAAAACCTGTAATTTCGTCCAATATCCCTAAAGGGACCACCAGGTCACCAATTCTTAGCGGAAGGTTAAGTCCCCTGTACCCAACCTAGGGACCAGTCCCTTGATTCTCGGGTGTACGGTGCGTCGATTTTTTTTTTTAATGGTCCGTAGACTTCCTTTGTCGATCTTATTTTCAAACTCTTGTTTTGTTTTTTTTTTGTTGTTGTTTTGGTTTTTCGTCTTCCTCAACGTTTCCGAACTTTTAAGGAGTCTACTCCGGGAGAGTGGGACGACTCGGGCCACCCTTCCGTTCTACGACTAGACCCCCTATGTCGACACGAACGGGGTGGGAACCCGGAGTGCGGGCTTTTTGAGTCCGATGGACGGGTAGGGAAGGTGTTTATGGAGGACTCGGATAGTGGGGTACTCGGACCATACTTGGACGGGTCGGGCTCTCTCGACGACTTTCCCTCCCCCACCCGTCGCTCGTGAGTCTCTACAGCCCTCTCCTCGGTCCGGGGAGTCCTTTCCCCTCTGTGTCTCTCCTCCAATTCTCTCCCTCTCTGTCCGTCACGTTTCCCCTGGACCTCTACGTCTCGGAGCGACGAAGGGTGTCCGGGGTCCCTGTTTCAGAGCTCCCTGTGGTGTGCGTGTACGTGTGCGTGCGTGTGTGTGTGTTTGTGTGTGAGACGAGGGGGTCTGAGTTTTATAGACGTGGTCCGTCTGTGAGAGGTTAGGTTTAGGGATTCTCACTGTGGAGTAGGGAGGACTCGTCGACTCGGACGGTAGATCTGCCTAGGTAGTTTCACTTAAGTCATAGTACAGGGGTCTAGACGGAGGGGAACTTTCCGGGGTAGGAGGTGTAAGGGGTTCGGTCTCATCAGTTGAGTGGGGTGTGGGGTAGTTGGGGGTCTTGGGGCTCTCGGTGCTACGGTATGCGACAGGGGTGAGGACGACGTGGTCCGTTCGGGTCCGGTGGTAGTAGAGAGAGGACCTACGACCGTAGTCGAAGGATTGCTGTGGACGGGGGGTGGGACGGGACGTGTGGACCGGGAGAGGGTGTAAGTGTGACGGTTGTCTCGGTAGACGTCGGGTCTAGACTCGGACGGTTAGTGGGGAGTCGGGCGGAGGACTGAAAGGAGGACCTCAAGGACGAACGGAGGAGTCGACCGGAAGGACAAAGGAAAGGTCGGAGTGGGTACGTTGAGTCACCGTGGGGAAGTGGGACGTACAACCGAGAAGGACCCTAAGGAACGGTATAAATAGATGGACCTCTTAAGGGGTTAGTAGGAAGGTCCAAGTCGAGTCGATAGTGGAGGAGACACTTCGGAAGGGTCGAAAGGGGGTCGTCTCGACCCGTAGGGAGGAGACACCAGGGAACGGGGAAAAAAGTGCGACGACGAGGACGTGAATGGTGGGGTCACGAACAGACAAATCTGTAGACTCGAGGTGGTACGTACACAGAAGATATAGAGACATGGGGGTCGTGTGTCATCCGTGGGTTACAAACGATTTCCTTACTCATACTTCCTCTCTGGCTTTTTCTCCGTACAACTGTGAACTTCTACCTCTTCCCCTCTTTTTTTTCGGTCTGTCCTTCACACTTCCTCCCTGAAGGGGACAATAGGTCACCGATTCTGAGACTCGAGTGTTACGTCCCCCGGGTTCAAACTAGGGACCAGTCCCTTGATCTAGGACGTACGGAGTTGATTCTGGGTCACGTCGGTTTATTTATTTACTAAAAAATGCTTTTCTCACTTCCTCCAGGTCTCTTACTATCCACGGGTCGTCATTCCCCTCGCCACCTGTCCTCGACTACCCCCAGTGGGTGTCTACCCGGGAAGGTCCTCGGGGTCGGACACCTCGTCTGTCTGTCGGGTCGGGTCGTCGTGGTCCGTAAGTTAGGCACGACCGACTTATTAGTTTCTCCTTGAGTCCACCCTCCGTCTTCCGTATGTCTTCTCCTATTTCACCGAGTCTGTCGTACCCTACCCCATACACCACCTTTCGTGTCCGACCCGGTGAGGACGGGAGTGTCATCACGAGTGACCGTGAGGGAACGGGATGGGTCGGGGGGTGGGTGTTGGAGGGGATTGGTGACACGTTTGGAGGGCGGCTCCGAGGAGTTCGGAGTCCGTTGTCGTCACGGGCACCGACTACGACTTCACCTTTTGAACCGGTCCGGACTGTCACACTTGGTCGATCCTGACGCACTAGTGTCCTCCCAGGGGAACCCACAGAGGAGGGGGCCCTACCCACAGGTGTGTGAGAGGGTTCAACAGAGGATTACCCGTAGACTCGACGATCTCGTAGGACGCCCAGGACAGTCGAGAAGAGTTCCGGTTCCTGTCGAGGTGAGAGAGGACGTTCGTCGGTCCTACGACCCGGGACCAACCAGGTTCCTCTCTGGAGAAGGTTTGTCTTTTGTGTCGTCGTCGGGGACTCTTACGTTGCGGTGTCTGGTGCCTATCTCGGTGACTCCCTGTCTGTGTAGGACCTTCCTTGTAGTCGGTGACCCCGAGGCACCGGACCTGGAATCCCGTGGAGGTTTGAGGGGGTCGAGATGGGGAGTTGTGTGTCGAGTGGTGAATGAAGTGTCTCTTTTCTCTGGTAAGACAATTGAGACGACCCCCGTGTGATCTTAATGGAGATCTCGAAAAATTTTTTTGGTAGGTTTGTTTTTACTACGGACTCGGGACAAGAGTCTGGTTAATTTAGTCCTATAGACCCCTCTCGTAAATCCGTTGATGTGCAAAAATTGAACAATGACTGTAAAGTAAATGTATAATTTCTCACGTGTCTTTTATTCACATGTCACGTTACATAAAACGGTTACCTGGTTTGGACTTTTGGACGGGGGAGTTTCGGGGAGGACGAAGAAGGATGACGGGGATGGGGGGTGGAACCCAGTCACTATTTGTGGTCGGACTAAGGTCGTCGTGTCTAACAGAGACGGAGAAGTCCCTGAAAGATACCGACCTTAGTATACCATGTACAAGAAGATGAACCGTTGTATGTACACTCTGAGTAGGTGTCACGACGCACACCAACGTTTGACGTAAAAGTGGTTAGAAATCTTAAGGTCATATACCTGTCTAACGTTAACTAACTAATTAAAATGGTAACTTCCCGTACAACGACAACTCAAAAGTCAAAAACGGATAATGTTTTGGGAACGATGTTTGTAAGGTCGTGGACAGACCGTCTGTGTTCATAAGCAAGGATGCCTATTTGTGAATCCTAACCTTTACGGCCCAGTACTCAAAGTTGAAGTCTGAAAATTTTCGAGAGTCCACTAAAATTTGGGGAGGAAAGAAACGCCAAGTCTCCCTCTGCGCCTGAAGGACCAGAGGTACCGATTAGGAGGGAGGACCCGAGACCTGGACCCCGGGACTGGGAGGACACGGAGGTGGACCGGGAGGTCTCAAGGTCCTTGTAGGAACTGTTCTGTCCCTTAGTGTGACAATTATCTCTAAAGAAAGTAGACACTTTCAGTGTCTCAAGTAAATGACTCAACACGGTTCCTTCATTCTGGACGGAAGAGTACACCGTCCCGGTCGGGCTTGATGTGACACAGGAAGGGTTTTCGGAGGGATCGAAAGAGAGCCCCGGTGAAAGGGGTGTATGGCGGGGTTTGGACCAATTGTTCTGGAGAGAGGTTCCCTTTGACCTTAGTACACCTGTCTCAGTCCGAGTAGTTGACTCGCGTCTCAGTCCAAGTTAGTTTTGTGACTTTGGCCTTCTGCTTTCCGTTAGACGGAAACGTTTTTTAGTGAGATACTAAAGAATGTGTCTTCGACGTGGCGTGAATAAACGATTATTAAAAGAATACAGGTGTACGTTCTGTTTTTGTCGAAGTGGGAAAGATGGGTGTTCTTTTCCATTCTAAAGGGACCACCAGCCCATCGATTCTGAGGTGCGAGGGTTGTGTCCCGCCTCACCCAAACTAGGGACCAGTCCCTTGATCTAAGGAACACGGTGTTGATTCTGGGTTCCGTCGATTCATTTATTTCCACCGCAAAAAAACAAAACAAAAAATTCCGTCCCCCTCTCTTAGGGTATTGACTTGAGGTGTGACTTACATTCCCTACCCCGAGACTCAACCCCCGGTGTACGACCCACGGTTAGGTAGACAGGACGAGTCGTTGGGACCGTTTCCTGAGTCCCACACCGTCCGTACTTCGGATCAGTGTTTAGGAGGAAGGGTCCTCGAAAGACTCTTGGGGACCCGGTCCTTATACGAATCAAAGGGAAATGTCGGAAGTCGACAAAGCTTTATTACCCTCTGTACCTCCTAGTCTCTGGGCGAAGGGTTCTGACGGGGCAAACACGTCTCCTGGGACCGGCACCGGTTGTCTCGGTGTTCACACGAGGTCTGGACTCGTTTCGGTGGACGTTCGGCTGGTCGTCGAAGAGATCTTACTTTTGACTCGAGCGGGCAGTCCAAGAAAAAGACTACTTAGGATTGACCCTCTATACCCTCCACCTCCACCCGCCGGTCTCCGTCACTCGGCCGTCCTCTCTCGACGTGCACATGAACCGGTCTCAGTGACCCACCTGGACCTCTGACCTAGATGTCACTCCTTCTCTCATCTGTCTCTTCGTCCACCTCGGAAGGGACCACCAGGTCACCGATTCTGAGGCGGGAATGTTACATCCCCTGGGCCCCAAACTATGGACCAGTCCCTTGATTTTAGGGTGCACGGTGTTGATTGTCAAGTTACGATTCTGGATCACGTCGGTTCATTTATAGAAAAATTTTCTCTCTTTCTTCGTCCGCCCGACACCCGGTTCGTGACGTAGACCCTCTGTCGTTTCTCCCAGACGAGGGGAGCGGACGAGGAATCGAAAGTTAAGACGAAGGTCTCGGGAACGTCGAGAACGTCGGTTCTGGTTTTAGAGGATGTGGACCAAACGGGTTTCTGGTGTGTACTCCTGTCTATAGGCTACAGGAAATTCTGTGTTTTCTGTGTTACCCCCGTCCACCATGTTGAATGTGAAGTGGGTGCCCACTTCCTCCCTTCGAGTCGACCCGAGTGACCGTCTCGTCCCGGTCCTGAGGTATCTCCAGACTATGGGTGTCGACCCCCATGGTATGAGCGTTACTCGGAAGTCCCGGTCCTCTCCCTTCTCTTGAGACTTCTTCCAAGTCTAGTTCAGACCGAGACAATTGCTCCCTCGGGAGTCCCTCTTCCTCCACTTCCTTAGACCGAGTACTAAAGGGGATTAGAGTCAGGTTGAGATCTGTGTGTTGTCTCCACGTAGTAGGGGTAATGTGTCTATTCCTTTGACTCTGGGTCTCTCCATTTCAAGGAACGAGAACTGGTGTATTGACCTCTCATCACCTCGACCTTAAGTTTGAAGTCAGACCGACTTTTCAGGTGTGTGACGAACCTCCCCGAACCCCCGGGGTTTAAGACAGGAAAGGAGCTCAAAAAGGGCGACGTCCCGGTCCGGGGGTGAGAGGGGTATCCCGGTCATCTCCCCCTGAGCCCCTCCGTCTCTCACTGAGATAACTCGACTCTACTGGTACGTCCTCGGGGTGACCCTTCATCCCAAGGAATCTATTCTGGGGAGGTGGTCTAAAATAAAAGGACTGAGGTTCTTGGTTTGTTTGACCCTCTCGATCATCGAGTCCTCTACACCCGACCGGGGCGGGAGAACCCCGTCGACCTAAGTCGGACTTGTTCCTGGGGAAACTCGAGACCACGATTATTCTTGAGGATGGAGGGCCCTGGAGTCTTTGGGACCCAGGAGGGTAACTCACCCTCGACCCACCCGGCTCTCGATCCGACCAGGGTAGCAGAAAGTCATCAGTTCGACAAACCACCTGACCTGGTCGGGACCAATTCCCCGGGGTGTGGAAAAGGGACGGGGGACTGGAGGGCGGGTCCTGACCCGAGAGAGTCGTGTGGTCCTACCGGGACGAGGAGTACCCCTGTCTTAAGCCTCCGTTTCACGAGTCCGACTGAGGAGGGGACGGAGACCCTCGCCACGATTACTCGGGGGCGAGGGTCGGGACCGTCCCGGGGGTGAGTCGATTCGACGAGGACGGGATCCACCTTTGGAGGAGCGACGGTAGGGAGTCGTGGAGAGGGGGGCTTCGGACCGGTCGGACACGGAGGTCCTTGTGTCTCGTGAGGGAGGAACACGGGAGGGAAGCAGACGGGTCTCTCGAGGAACGGTGGAACGGACAACGACACCGAACAGAGGGGTGAAGGACAGAATGGGGTCCCGGACCGTGTTGAGGTCCGTATGTCATTCACGAGTCATTGACAACTGACCCATCTGTTTACGAAGGACATCCCTTGAGGAGACACATCAAAGAAATCGTAGTCACCCCGGAGCCCTACGTTTGGATTCTTGGACCTCACTCCCGTTGGCGAGTTCAAACGGAGACCGAGGGAGGGGCGACTGGGGGTCCGAGGAGGAGACTCAGACGAAGGAGGAGACATTTCTCCCCTCTTAGGGGAGAGGGACGTCTACCAGTCCCAAGGACACTCCTAGACTCTCCAGTGCCGGGTCAGAACTAGTTCCCCGCCCAAGAGGGTCGGAACGGTTAACTCGGAGGGTGGGGACGGACGTGGGACGGGGTGGAGGGAGCAGGGACTTTCTACGGATCTCCACTCGCGGGGTACCCTTCGTCTCTACCTCCGTGGTGGTCCGGGGAGTGAGATGGGTGTTTCGAAGTATGCACAGGATACACTGACTTAGAATAAGGACCACTGTCGTCGACACCTTCCCGGGAGAAGTGTGGACCCCGCGCTTGTCAGAGGGTGGGGAACTCGAGTCTGGGTCGGCATGAGTCCTAGGACAGGAGAGAAGAGGGGGATGGTCTCCAGACTCTGGTTGTCAACCGGGGGAAGGACCGGTCTCGCGTTTCTGACCGTCTGACTCTTGTCAGTGGTCCCTCTGACGACCTGTTTGTCGTCTTTGGACCTTAGAAGCGAGGCCCTCTGTCGGTCCTAAAGGATGTTTCGGGTCCGATGCTACCTCGTCCCTCGATCAGGACGTCTCACTGGGCGGACAGCGACCGGGGCAGGGTAACACGGGTGACGACCTCGTCTTAGTCCCACTCGACCGTGGGGACCTGGACCAGTGTCTGGTGAAAAAGAACCGTCCGGTGAACCCCGGACCGACAAAGGTCTGATCTTCGACCAGTAAGTCCAGATTTGTGTCTGAAAGTAAGTAATTCTTTGTCTCGTGAGGACACGAGGATCCCCGGTGGGAGACGGCCCGGACGACTCGCCTCCCGGGTGTCTGTGGGAGTCTACGAGGTCCGACGGTCCTTCCCACCGACGAGGGTCCTGTTCAGTTGAGACAGGTAGGTACCTAGAGTGCACCACGTGAGACCCTGTGGGTAGAGTCTTAACGCGATCGAAACCTTTGGGTGAGTCGAGAAGAGTCTCGTGACCCCAGAACTCTCCAGAGTCCCAGGGTTTTCTGGGACCCGCACCCATGTCCCTCCGTCCGGACTTTCTTGGAGAGTGTCGGAACCCCTTCGGTGAGAGAGGAAGACCCGGAGTCAATGAGGAGTCGTTTCCCCGTTCTTTCAGAGGTCGGTCCTCTCTTTCGTTTACAACAGACTCCCTTGTTGTTTCGGCTCGGGTCCTGACCCACTCGTCTTCGACCGGTGACCGAAAGACACCAGTCTTCTTGCGGCTGTGGTCGTCTCCGACCGTTGTCGTATCGGGAGTTTCCGACGGCCGGTGAGACAGAGGGAGGAGATTTGAGGTTGACTTACGGACCTGAGTGAATCGAGACACATTCACGACACACATGCTTCTCTGTACTCTGTTGGATGATAGGGGTTTTACGAACCACCCTCTCCGTCTGCACTTTGTTTATAAATATCTCTAGTTATGTATTAATATTGACACATTACACATGACACTTCCGTTTCGTGTCCCAGACTCTCGCGGAGTTAGTTCCTCGGGACTCAGTCGGCGTCTCTCTCCCCTTCTGAAGGGACTTCTGTGTCGTCGTCGTAAACGGGACTACCGTCACGAGCAGTTTGGTTGCCCGACCGCCCCCTCCCCTCCCAACCTCCCATGACCCCTCCCCAGTGACATCTCGTCCCCAAGGGATGGAGACCCTAGACTGCTACTGGACTCCGTCTCGACTACATTATCATTATCTTTATCCCACGTGTTATTGATATTACACGAACTCAGTAGGACTTTGGTGGATAAGGGGGGTGGGTAGACACCTTTTTAACAGAAGGTACTTCGACCAGGGACCACGGTTTTTCCAACTCCTGGTGACGAATCTCCCAAAGACTACACGTTTTCGGGACTCCGGTCCACATATGTCGTGTATCCCCTTTGTATTTCTCGGAAACCCAGACCTTCCACCTCCACTCGTCACTTCATTACTCGTCGCCCCGACCTCTCCATCCGTCCCATCTAGCACGTCCCGGGTCACCCGGGGTCATTCCCAAAACCAGTAAGAGAATTTTCGATCCCCCTTGGTTATTTCCCTAAATTTTCCCTTTTCTGTGATAGTTAAAACATACAAATTTCTCATACCTCGTCGTAGACAAACTCGACCGTATACACCTGCACTAGTGTCTAGTGGGATTCTGTATCTAAACAGAGTTTATGTTTTGCCACACCCTGTCCCCCACATCTCCTACTCATAACTACTTTGCCCCTGTTGGAACACAACCATCAACCATCACTACCTATTTACCAGTGACTGAGACACCAGTCTTCTTGAGACTAGGGTCCTCTTCAACGGTCCTCGGATCCTACCTCCCCACCCCCCACCCAAGGTAGGATGTTGAGAGGAGGAGAAAAAAAAACTTATGGGTCTCTCATCGACACTAAGAAAAAAAAAAAATAAGTAAGAAAAAAAAAAAAAAAAATAAAAACCGACGTGACCCAGAAACACCGAATCGTTCCCGAAAGAGATCAACGTCTCTCGTCCCCGATGAGAAGGAACGTGACGTACCTGAAGTGGAACACCACCGAAGGGAACAACGCATCGTGCCCGACATCCGTGCACCCGAAGGCATCAACACCGAGTGTCCGAGGTCTCGTACCCGAGTCATCACCACCACGTCCTCGACTCAACGGGACGTCGCACACTCTAGAAGGACCTGGTCCCTAGCTTGGGACGTGACCGTCCGTCTAAGGATAGGTGACGTGGTGGTCCCTTCAGGGTCAGAGGAGTAAACATATTCAAATCTTAAAAGGTACCTCTGTCTGGTCAATCCTCTAATATAAGGTCGTCTCTCTACTATAGAGTCTGAACCACCGTCAGCACCACTACCTTCCACCCCCTCCCTAAGTGTTATGTATATAGAGATTCATCTTAGTTAGACCTGAACCACTAGTTCGCCGACACCCCACATTCCCTTTCACACAGTTTATACTAAAATCTAAAGACCGAATTCATTCATCCTATGACGAGAGAAAACGACTCTGTTTCGTCCCCTTATCAGTACTCAAGTCAGAATTTCTATACACTCTTCGTAAATTCATCTCTACAGTTCAATATATACTCACTCCTCGAGTCTTCTTTCGAGGTTCGACTTCCCTCTTTAAGGACTCAATAACCGGGTACTTACCCATGTCCTCAATCCTTCTAGGGAGTCCCTTAGAAGAGGGGATTTCTTCTCTTCGATACCTGTTCCCACGGTTCTGGTCTTGTCACCCCGTCTCTCGTCTGAAAAGTTGTTTACCACGTCCTTGTTGACCTGTAGGTGTCCGGTCCCTTAATTCGACCTAGGGAGAGAGTGTCGTACATGTTTTTGATTGAGTTTTTACAGTCTCGACCCTGAAAGGACCAACAGGTCACCAACTCTTAGGTGGAACGTCCCCGAAGGGACCACCGAGTCACCATTTCTTAGGTGTCCGGTTACGTCCTAGGTCCTTCTAGGATGTACGGTACGTCGTTGATTCGGGTCGGTGAGACGGAGGGAGAATATTTGAGTAACTCAAATTGAGGATATTTGATGACTCGTTGATTGAGTGGACAACTCAGACACGACATCTCGGGCCCTCGGTGTTCATACCTCGGGTGCTCAACGTTGACGACTTCGGACTCCCGGGATCTCCGACACGAGACGTTGTTCTCTTCGGTGGTGGTGCTCTTTGGACGTGTGACGTTGATTTCCTTTCGGGTGTGTCGTTGGTTCTGGGTCGTGTCGGTTTTGATTTGTTTGTTTACGTCAATAATTTAATTGTTTTTTTTTCTAAGACGGAACTAGGACGCTCTCTGAGTCTAAGTTAGGGACCAACCCCTTGATTCTAGGGTGTACGACGCCTCGTCCATTCGGTCGTACAGGGCTGATGACTTGAGAATACGAGGTCTCGGACACACGGTGTTTATCTGTCAGGCACGTGGTGGTTCTTTCCAGGACGCACGGTGTTGGTTCTGAGCTACGTCGGTCTATTTATGTAAAAATAAAAAATTACAGTCACGATTTTGAGAATCTTCTTTAGTACCCACATTTAGAGACTAATCCGTTGTCAGACCATTCTAAGAACGGACGACAAGTCCTCTGTGTTCTCTACACCCAAATCAGGGACCCAGTCCTTCTAGGGGACCTCATCCTTTACCGTTGGGTGAGGTCATAGGAACGGACCTTTGGGTACCCGACGTCCGTTGGCAGGTATTGAAGTGTTTCTCGACCTGTACTCACTCGTGTCGTGTCTGCAAGAGAAACGAGGACTGAGAGTTAGAGAATTCTATACTGTGGGCTTCGTGTTCTTTGTCGTCGTCTTATCTATGCGACTTGATGTAGTTTTAATCTGTGAAAACATGGCGATCACTATAGTGACTTTTTCACTTTTCCACTGATTATCTCTTTTATCACATTTAGTCTCTAGACTATTCCCTGATCATAGATCTTATATAAAAATTTTGAGAATGTTGGAACATCCATAATATGATTCACTTTTTCTCGGTTAGTGTTTTTATGTTTACGAAATACTGAGGTGAATGTACTTCCTGGATCTCATCAGTCTAAGTATTTTTGTCTTTCGTCTTACCACCAACCGTCTCCGACCCCAACCCCCAACCCCACCCACCTCTCAATAAATTACCTACATCTCAAAGTCCAAACGTTCCACTTTTTCAAAACCTTTGACCAACATGTTGTTATACTTATACATATAAATTGTGATAACTTGACATGTTTACTTGAATCTTTACCAATTCTACCATTTAAAACAATACACAAAAAATTAGGTGTTAATTTTAAAAATTTTTCTTAAGAATTTTGACTTGTTATTTTTCTGTTAGGTTGATTTTTACCCGTTTACAAATGTATTTGTGAAAAGGTTTCCTCTATAGTTTACTGGTAATTCATGTGTCTTTCTACGAGTTGTAGTAATCAGTAGTTCCTTTATGTTTAGTTTTGGTGTTACTCTATGGTGAAATGTAGGGGTTCCCCGACATTAAATATAGTCCACAACCACTACTACTCCTCTTTGACCTTGGGAGTATGTAACGAGGACCCTAACATGTTACCACGTTGACGAAACCTTTTGTCAAACCACTAAGAAGTTTACCAATTTGTAAATGATATACTGGGTCGTTAAAATGAAGATCCACGTATGGGGGGTTTTGACTTTTATATATACGTGTGTTTTAGACCATGTTCTTACGAGTATCGTTTCCCTTGGAAGGATGGGACAACCTTCGTTACATTTAACCACGTCGGTGATACCTTTTGTCATCTCTCTAAGGAGTTTTGATTTTTGTCTTAAGGGTATATTAGGTCGTTAGGGTGAGGACCCGTATATAGGTCTGTTTTGATGTTAAGTTTTTCTGTGTACGTTCGGATACAAGTATCGTCGTGAACCGACGACAAACATTATCGGTGTCGTGCTTTTGTTGGATTACAGGTAGTTGTCCACGTACTTACTTCTTCGACACCGTATGTGTGTTACCTCATGATGAGTCGGTATTTTTCCTACTTTCTTACGGTAGACGTCGTTGTACCTACCTGCGTCTCTAACAGTACGATTTTAGGATGACATATTGTGTCCCTTGATATAAGTTATAGGATATTATTCGATGTTACTCCACTTCTCCACTCCACTTCAGCACAGACTGAGAAACGCTGGGGTACCTGACATCGGATGGTCCGAGGAGACAGGTACCCTAAAAGGTCCGTTCTCGTGACCTCACCCAACGGTAAAGGAAGAGGTCTCCTAGAAGGGGTGGGTCCCTAGTTTGGGCCCAGAGGGTGTCACATCCGTCTGTACAATGGTAGACTCGGTGGTCCCTTTTAGATTCGTTATTACCCTTTCTCAAAATTTTCTTACGTATATACATATATTGACTTAGTGAAACGACATGTCGTCTTTAATTGTAGTGTTTAGTCGACATGATGTTAAAATTTCAAAAGTTTTTTCCTTACGAGTATCGTAATACTAGTAATAATGGTAATGATAATAATGATAATGGTAATGATAATATCGGTTTTTTACCTTTGGGTTTGTGGGTCGACTACTTGCCTATTCGTTTTACACCATATAGGTATGTCACCTTGTATTAAGTCAGTATGTTTCCTTACTTCATGACTATATATGGCGTTGTACTACCTGGAATTTTGAAATACGATTCACTTTCCGGTCAAGGTTTTCCGGTGTGTAGCATACTGAGGTACATGTCCCTTACAGGTCTTGACCGTCCAGGTGTCTCTGTCTTTCATCGAGTCATCAACGGTCCCCGACCTCCCTTCCCCTTTACCCTTCACTGATTCCGTGTATCGCAAATAAACCCCCCCTACTAATTTGACAAGACCTTAATCTGTCACTAGTACCAATGTGATGAAACACTTATGTCATTTTCAGTGACTTACCGTGTAAAACTTTCCTACTTAAAATACCACACACTCAATAAAGAGGTATTCTTCCTACCCCCCACCTCTCCTCTCATCCCCAGGAGTTCTTGATGTTGTGAATTTCTGACCCACCTTTCCCAAAGGGACCACCGGGTCACCGATTCTGAGGTGTGAGGGTCCCGTCCCCCGGATCCAAAGTAGGGACCTACCCCTTGAGATAGGGTACACAGTGAAGAGTCTCAAGGGTTCGACGTTGATTTGTAGGGCGTACAACTTACTTATAGTCCTAGGGTTCACACCGTTGATTCTGGAACGTGTCGGTTTATTTATTTTGATTCATAAAAAAATTTTTCTTTTTCAGACACACCTCCTCCTTCTCCTTACGGGGTTCCTCTGTTTCTCTTCCACCGGGTTCACCGTCTTTCTTTTGGTCCACATATCCAACAGCACCTTCGTTTTCCTCACGAAGTCTATCCTCCTTACCTTTCGTCCTTCAAACGACCCTCCGGTTTGACGTCCTTCCGACTTCCCGTCGGACTGATAGTTGGTCCTCTCCTAGGTCCGCCGTCGCCCCTCAGACCTAGGTGTGGATTGCCAGACGAGGAGGGGCGAGGGAGGGTGCGACGACTGACGTAGGTCCCTGACCGTCACTCGTGTCCGGGGACTTGCGTTCACTCCTAGGACGGGTTGTGTCGGCCTTCGGATCCAGTGGACGGTCGAGTCGTGGTGTGGCTGGAGCCTAGGACGCTTTCCGGTGCCTCTAAGACCCCCTACCCTTTCTCTTCCCTGACATGGAGAGGGTGGGGCTGACTCGCCCCCACCTCCCTCGCCTGCGACGGCAACGGGCTTAGGAGGGACGGACCAGGTCGGAAGGGGTCGGTAGGAGTGGACTGCGAGGAGACGGGGACCGCACAGAGACGGCGTCGGGCGCTTGGTGTTCGGGTAAAAGACGCAGACGGGACCCTTCCCGACTTCTCGGGCGTCCGTGGGCCGCGGTTCTCGCGTCGGTGTGGGTCTTAAGGTCGTTGCGTCCCGGGGCGCGGTCTCTCGGGCGGGACGGACGGGACGCGTGGGGAACTACCCCGGCCACCCAGGGATCCGCCTTCTCGTTTTCGAACGCATCTGGTCTCGGACAGCGTCGTGTCGTGCAGGACGTGGGACCTTTGCCCCGGCGCGGGCGAGGTCGTGGGTTTGGGCCATCAACCAGGCCTAAACCTCACAGGGTCCGTCGTAGGTCGACGAACGGGGTGGGTCCGAAGACGATTGATCCGAGGGGGTTCGGTATGGCACGAACACATTCCTAAGGACCCGCTATTGGATGTGAATTTCTCGAATGACCTAGGACCCTGGAAGAGAAGGTCCCTCTCGGGGTCTAACAAGTCGATCACCTTTTGGGGATTCTTCCGAACGAGAGCGGTGACAATAAGTCGTAACAAGACCTTCGAGATCAGTAACGTGTTTCCGTACTTTTTCTTTGTTTTCTAAGTATATAATTTTTCTCTACTAATAAGAAACTTTCTACCATTGTACTTGATGGATCTCTTATATATAAGTTGACCTTTTTAGTATTCTTTCACCGGGTCTATAAGAATATAAACCTGTGACCCGGTCGGTCTCGACACTACTTCTATCTGTGTATTATTATGTGAGAGTGTCTGAATTAACAATAAGATCACCAATGTTCTAGTTGTATTTTTAGTTATCAAAGAGTCATCTGTACGTTATTTGTCAATATTTTATATAAACCCCTTTACTAAGATAAGTACACCGTTGTTGTACATATTCAATGGGTTCTTATTTGAAAATTTTACATCTTTTTAGATCTTCTTTTGGTGGCCGTAAAAATTTTATTGTACTTGCTTCCGAACTTATTCGCCTTTCTATTTGACAAGGACTCACTCTTCTAACTTTCAAAATTTCTTCGCTTAAATAGGGTTGACAGTACGTTCCCAAAACGGAATGGTCTACAGTCTTGTTTGATGTTTCGACCTTGTTAATTTTATAAATGATCAAATCCTTTTTAATTATCTAGTTATCTGACATTCTCCCTCCGGTCTCGTACTAGATACCCATAGACTCTTAAATCATACATTCTGTCTTAGTGTCCTGAAGGGACCGACTGGTCACCAACTCAGAAACGGAAGGTCACGTTCCCACACCCAAATAGGACTACCCTCTCGATCCTAGAGTATACGGAGTCCCGGTTTTTGGTATTGTGGTTTGTCTTCGTTATAACATTGTTTAAGTTATTTCTGAAATTTTACCAGGTGTAGTTTTCGCTTTAGAAAAAATTTTTCTTTGACAAAGTCTATTCATTCCCTTTTTCTCTAACAGGTTATTTACTATAACCTTGTTGACTCATGAAGTATGGTAAGTATTTTCATGTCATTTATTTAAGGTCCATCTAATTTGTAGGTCTATAAAAGATTTAGTTATTTTATCTTATCTTATAATGATATATTCCTTTGTTGAAGGATTCGTTCTATATTTTGGGTCTTGTGTATTTTCTTTTATAAATTAACGTATTTTTAATTTTTGGAGACATGTAGTTTTAAATTTGACTGTCTCCAGAAGGGACCACCACTGATCAATTCTGAAGCGAGAAGGTGACGTCCCCTGTGTCCAAGGTAGGGACCAGCCCCTTGATTCTCTGGTGGATGACGCGTCACGTCCGATTTGTTTATATATTGTTAAATTTTCCACGTCATTTGTCTACGTTTCTCAGCCTGTGCTGACTCACTGACTTGACTTGACTGACCTTGTTATAATTTTTTAATTTGACTTTTTCCTGACCGTAAAAATTCAATGTTTTTGAGTAGATGCAGTCATTCTTTTTCCGTCTGTTAGATTATCTTTTCGTCCGTTTCTTATACTTGTCCGTTCAGTGTTTTCTTCTCTCGAGGGAGAATGGATGAAATGACTATTTGTAATTTTTTTAGTCTCACGAGTGATAATGGTTCCTACATACACCTTTTTCTTCGTAAGAGTAAAAGGTACTCTGAATTTTGATTCAATTGGAAAGACTGTATATAGTTTACGAAATTCTTTACATTTAGGAAACTGGGATTTTGAGATAAAGTACGTTGAACAATATTCCTTTATTTACCTGTTCATCCGTTTTTAAATGTAAGGATATTTAATTCTCCTTTAATTTATTAATACTCCTTTTTACATCTTTATGGTTTTGTCATAAAATACTTATATTCCAGCTAAGGATACGTTAACTGATTTTCTTACCTCATATCGGCGTACACGATTATACCTTTTTTCCATTTTTTACATAACAAATCGTTTTTCATGTATATTCAGTCATTGGTTCTATATTGGGTAAATACACCTTTCTTCCCTTGAGAAGATGTGACAACTTCCTTTACATTTAACCATGTCACTGATACCTCTTGACATACCTCCAAGGAAATTTTTGAATTTTATATTGGTGGGACGTTAGGGTGAGGACCCGGATATGGACCTCTTTTTGTAGTAGGCTTTCCTACGTGCGAGAGGTCACAAGTAACGTCGTGACAAATGTTATCGGTTTCTGTTCCTTCGTTGGATTTACAGGTGACGGTCCCTTCCCTATTTCTTCTACACCCAGTACATACGTTACCCTATAATGTGTCAGTAATTTTTCTTAATTTATCACGGTAGACGTCGCTATACCTACCTGGATCTCTATCAGTATAAATCACTTCATTCAGTCCGTCTCTTCCTCTTTATAGTATACTGTAGGGAATATACGTCTTAGATTATTCTTTACTATATCTACTTGAACAAATGTTTTGTCTGAGAGTCTCTTACTTAAATACCAACGGTCTCCCCTCTCTACCCCCTTACCTTTCAATCCCTCAAGCCCTAATTGTACATGTGTGACGATATAAATTCTACCTATTGGTCCTAAAGGGACCACCAGGTCACCATTTCTTAGACGGACGGTTACGTCCCCTGTGTTCAAGTTAGGGACCAGGTCCTTCTAAGGTACCCAGTGTCCCGGTAATTCGGGTACATGGTGTTGATGATTCGGACGCGAGACCCGGGTGCTCGATGTTGATGACTCGGGTGTACGAGATCGGGATCTCCGGTTCTTTTTGGTGGTGTTACTCTTCGGACGTGTGGTGTTACTTCTCACCGAGGGCGAGCGACGTCGATCTCTTTCGGACACTCGTCGTCACTTCTGGATCTCGTCGGTGTTTATTTAGTAATCTTCAAAATTTCTGTGAATTTTACTTATTGGTTGTTCCTAGATGACATATCGTATCCCTTGAGACGAGTAATATCCCGTCGGACCTACCCTCCGCTCAGACCCGCTCTTACTTATGTACATACCGACTCAGGGAAACGACGAGTGCACTTTGATAGTGATGTAAAAATTAGTCGATATGAGGTTGTATTTTAAATTTTTCAATTTTTTTTATATTGGGTAAATATTTTAATTTTTAAGACATATATTTGTTTGTTTGTTTTCTTTGTTAATTTTTTAAGACATAGTTTGTTATCACTACTATAGAGTCCCTTCTTAAGTGAGAGTTATCAAAGACAAAACAGACTTTAATGATATTGTCCCCACATTATAGAACTTTTAGTTGTTTTTATTATTTCTATAAGTTTTGATTTTTTCATCTTCACTATAGAAAAAAATGAATAATTTAAAGTTTCCGAATTTTCACATTATTGTAGATACCAACTAGTTGTAAAACCACTTACCTGTCAGAGTGTGAGGACACATCCTCTCGTCATACACTTATCTATGTATACAAATGTACATCTATCGGCTGTCTGGGTATTTAAGGTGAAGATTGTTAAATGAGAGTCCTTTATTAACCTGTATTTAAATTTATATATGTTTATAAGTGACTTCATATCAATTTTTTTCTTTTTTTTATCTCGTACTTGTTTCATACCAAATAAGTATGTTATTTTCCGATACATTACTAATTTTATAAAGTGATAATTTTGTAATTTTTATTCGAATTGTGTTTCCTATCGTAATATAATGTAACTTTTTTTAATGTACATAGATCTGGTCGTACGTGTGATTATATAACCCCCTGAAGGGACCGTCAGGTCATCGATTCCGATGTGTGGAGGTTACGTCCCCCGGGTCCATCCTAAGGACCAGGCCCTTGATCTAGGGTGTGCGGTAGTGTTTCTCAAGTGTACGGTGTAGGTTTCTAGGACGTACGGTGTCGATTCTGGGCTGTGTCGGTCTATTTAGTTATAAATTTTTATTTATTTGTTTTATTTTTAATTGTTACACGAAAGGGTCATCTAAAATTTGTGGTGAGTTCCCTTTGTGATTAAATCCTGTTTCTGAATCTCTGACCGAGTTGGCGGTATCCAATAAATTGTGAGGTCAGGATTTAAGACTGGTTCGTAAACATTTGATTACTCTTACACACCAACACCACCCCTCTTCCCTCCGTGGTCGGACGGGACATCACCAAATAGAAGAACCCTTATCGTGGAAAAAGACACGAAACCGGTCGTTCTTGAGGTACCCCTTCGTCCATGAAGAAAAATTAAAAAGAAAGATTTAATCAAATAAAAAACAAAAACCGACTCGGTCCAGAAGTAACGACCCACGTCTGAAAGAGATCAACACCGTTCGTCCCTGACGAGAGATCAACACCATGTCTCCGAAGCGCAACACCACCGAAGACGATAACGCCTCTTACCCGAGACCCGTAGACCCGAAGTCATCACCGACGGGTATCCGAGACAACGTGGTACCGTATACCTTAGAAGGACCTGATCCCTAATTTGGACACAACGGACGTAACCGTCCACTTAAGGATTGGTGACCTGGGGGTCCCTTCGGGTCCATGAAGAACTAATGACTCCTTCGAGGTAGGAGAAGGAACTACAGGGGTAGGAGGAAGGGAAGGATGTAATCATTTGTCGACCCCTAATTAGTTTTGAAGTGTCCAACCACTATTGTCCACCACTGTCTGAGCACGGGACGGCGGGTCCACTTGTCGTCGTGTCGCCGGTTCCGACTGAAGTACGGTTTGAATGGGAACGAATTTTCTCCCGACGTCTTAACCCGTCTTAATAAAAGTGAAGAGTCCTTTCTTTTTTCCTTTAATAAAAGACCACAGACCTGAGTCTGGGACCTATGGTTTCACCTTACGAAGTACCCAGAGTTGTGGTACCCGAAAGGCATCCATCAGTGCCGTTACTTCATTAATACATTTCTCTATTTTATGGAAGTTTTTAGTTCCCCCTTTGTCCGATCAATCGTCTTAGTGACTTACCGACGTGTCTTTTCGGGAAATTCCTCGGATGTCACACAAGAGGAATGGAATGTCACCGTTTCGTCCGGGTCTTTCCTCTGGGCTGAACAGGGTCCAGTATCGTTTTATCCTTGAAGACTGTTCACTCCGAGAAGTACGACCAGGTTATTCATACCATACACCGTAAGTTCCCGGTTTCGGTGTTGAATTGGTCCAATTCCTGATCCTCCCCGGTGGGTTTGTCCGTACGCCTTCTTGAAGTCCTTCAGACCGACCGTCTCGGGTAGAACTCATGACGACTGGAGTGGGAGTCCCTAGAATCCACCTACCTAACCGTGTGTCTAGGAGAACCAGATGTGATTTCGAGGTTCCTAGGGCGATTCGAGTCTTTGTAGTTTCGTTAGTCATTGTAGTTCCGGACCTATCCTGGACCTAACTGGGGTGATGCGATAAGTCTTTTAAGAGGGTTTCCGTTCACTCCTTACTCTTGAAACCAAACCGGGGACGTCTTTACGTGGACCTTCGAGTCATCGTTGAAGACAGTCGAAACACGAGATATAGACGGGTAAACAGGGTCTCTACAAGTGACGAATTGACCAGGATATCTTGGTGTTGGAGTCTGGGCTCACAGACAGACACGCTAGTCTTCTGATGTCTTCCTCTTTTGGGAGGAAGAGTGACGTCTTACCCCCACCCCTACCCACTATATGTGGGAGATAAGGAGAGAGGGACTTCGGGGTATTCAGAAACGACACTTTCCTTGACCTGAAGTCTCGGTCGATCTCTACATGTAACCTCGTTTCCGTAGCACCTAACAATCCTAAGAAAAGGGATCCTCCGGCTAAGGACATTCCCACCCACCCCGTCCGTTTCGGTCGTTACCGTTTACGGTCGTCACATCCTGAAGTGGTCGAAGAGACTCCTGTCCTGTCTCCCTCGGGAATTCGGAAAACGGTCGAGGTACATGAACACACCGAACCCGTGACCCAGTGTGATGTAGGTGTGATAGACGGGGTCCCGACCTACCGGTCCCCACGGTCCGACGGGAAGTCTCGAGACCGACATCCCAAACCCTGGACCTGTTCCCGTCGTTAACTCCCGAAGTTGGTGACTGAGGAAGAAGGGGTTTATTAAGATGGGCGTTCCCGGGTTCGATAGTCCCCCGTCTCCGGTGTTAAGAACTAGGGTGGACTTTGAGGTGGAGAGTGAACGCGACGGAGGGATGGGGAACTGGTCGACGTTCTTGAAAGGAAGAAGGTTCTCACTGCCACCTTGTCTAGAGCTCCAACTCTCTGACCGGGGTCGGGCGGGCTGCACCTGCCCGTCCTGCGTCCCCACGCCGGCTCAGCACGACCCTGTCGAGGTGCGACGGAGGATCCGTCGTCTCGCGGCGATGTTAACGTCTGGCCCAACTTCTCTCCGACTCGGAAGGCCCCCGGTCTTCCCTTTCTGGTCGGGAACCCAACCCCCATCGACCCTGCCCTCCAGGTATACCGATCCCTTACTTACTTACTCGCTTACTTACTGGTCGCTGCCGCCGTCTCCTCCTACCACCACTTGGTGCCCTCCATAGGGCTCCTCCCACGGGAGGTGGAGGGACCACGGCGGGCCTGCAGGTAGGAGGGGCTACAAGTTTGGGGAGCGTCCTTCGCGGCCGTCGGATCGTAGGCCGGGGGCGCGTTGTGGAGCGTCGGACCCTCCGCGGCCCCGGGCGTGCCGCGTCGAGACCTCGCCTCGGCGTAAGGCCGTCCCACCTTTCACGGACGGGGGGCCCGTCTTGGGTGGTTCCGCGCCGCCCGTGGCCCAGGGAGGCCCATCGCAGGGAAGCTCCGCCTGAGGCCCGGGGTCGCCCAACGGGGGTGAATGGACGAGCGAGGCCGCCGGCGCTGGCCTGAGTTTCGACAGTAGCGCCTCGGAGGTCTGTTGCGCCCCCTGGCTCACGGGTGAGGACGGACGGAGCCTTCTGTGCGGGGGCTGGCAAGTAACCGACGAGCGCGCCCTGCCCGGGTCGGGTAACCAACAAGGAGGGAGAGAGGTCTAGGTCCACCCCGGGGTGCGAGACGAATCTAGGATGGCGAGTCAGGTGTCCTGACCTTTCAGGGCCTCAGGACCCGGACCCAGACGTAGGAAACGGGAAGGGTCGCTCCCGGAACCCATGAACGAAGTTCAAGAAGGAGAAATCGGTAAAATCAAAGAGACGTCGTCGGGTAAGGGCGGGAGGAGGTGGAGGGTTGGGGTTCGAGGTCCCGTCAAAGTCAAAGAGACGTGTGCTCTCCACTCCTGTACTCATCCCTTGTGGTTTCCCCTAAAACTTGTTCCCAGACGTTACTAAAGTAGACAAAAGGGGTCTCGACCCCTAAAGCGTCACAGAGGGTTTCGTCTTTCGAAGACCTCCACAAACCTTTCCCTGACGTCTACCGGTCCAACTCACCCTTTAGTGTTCGTAATCTCGAGTATAACCCCCACACTGTTAGTTAGACCATGCACCCGGGGAAGGGAGAATTGGGGTGGTCCTTTCCGAACCAGGAACCCTCACCAGTCCTCTGTCCCTTCCACGTTTGGCAAGGGAAGGGTTGGGAGAGGAACGAAAGACTCGGACGAAAAGTGTGTCCCTCCTGCACCTTTTTGTCTTCTCCCGTGTTTATAAGACGTTTGTCTTGAAGTTGTACCTGGACATGACGTCCTACTGGACCCCCTTCCTCGTCCTGTTCCCAGTGAAGTGAGGACCAAATGGGTCTCGTCCTCCCTCCCCGGGAACACCGACGGAAGAGGTTAAAAACCAGATTTTTTGGACAATTTTGAAGGGGTCGACGCCCTAGAAAATCTGGGGTCCCGTGACTTTTCCCCTCGGATAGAAGTTCCATCAGTCGCTGACGAGAGGATCGTGGAACCGCGGGACCCCCTGTCCTACCGGCAACCGGACTCAGAATTGTCCTCGTGAACGGTCCTCGGTACCCCGAGAACGGTAAAGTGGGGTGAGTCTCCCGTCTCAAGTTGGTGGGGGGGTAGGGGTTGTCTTTTCTCTCCTTTGTCCACGAAGTCGACAACAAATAACTGTATGTCCATCCGAGATATCGTTGTGCGGACCTCCGTCGACGTCATCACCCCCTTTACCTTCTACCCCCCACCTCACAAACAGACGTCGTAGTCGACCCGCCTCACTTCCTTCTCTTCATATGCCACGTGTTCCACTCCCTCCGACTTCCCCAACCTCTTCGTTCATTCCCGGTCCCGGTCTCAGATGAATTTGACCTTGGTGACGGGGTGGGGGCTTCCGGGGATGAGAACTAGGGCCCGGTCCCAACCCTTAAGAGACCTATAGGTAAAAGATGTCCTTGACTTAGCCCATGTGTTTCCTTCCCTTCGTCCTCGACAACGGGAGACCCACTTCGAGACCCCGGAGGTCAGGACGGACATAGGGAGGAAGTAGGGAACGAACCTACGTCGGTACACTCCCCACCGGGTCGAGACTTGATGGGGTGGGTGCGTCAGAATTTGGGTCGGTCCAAAGTGTCTCCATAAGTAGAAGAAGGGACCGCAGGGTCGGGTGGTCACGGTGTGCTGTCGGGGTTCACTCGTGATGTTCGTTACGACCGGATTACTCACCAAACCCCTTCTCCCCACCCTGTCCCCGACCTCCTCCCCGAAGCCTCTGGTAGTGCCGTGTCCTTGGTGTGCGTACCACAACCACTTCGGCCTTGGTCCCGCGGTGGGCCAGTCGTGTTACTGTTGCAGAGGGAAGAACTTCTTCGGAGCCCGGAAAGGACCTCCTTCTCTTCTCTCGACCATTTACTTTTTAATTCGGTTCTTCCATATGTGAACCCTCAAGTCAAGTCAGGTCAGCGAGTGACCACAGGCTGAGAAACGCTGGGGTACTTAGCGTCGTGTGGTCCCGAGGGACAGGTAGTGGTTGAGGGCCTCAAGTGAGTTTGAGTGCAGGTGGCTCAGCCACTACGGTAGGTCGGTAGAGTAGGAGACAGCAGGGGAAGAGGAGGACGGGGGTTAGGGAGGGTCGTAGTCTCAGAAAAGGTTACTCAGTAGAGAAGCGTACTCCACCGGTTTCATGACCTCACGGGGTGTTAACTCCTTCCAGACTGTCCGGAAATGAAAGAATGTGGTGTTCCACCGCGATCGGAGTGTCGGGTCCGTTTCCCTTACTCCCTCCGGAACCATAATGAAGGAATAGTGAGTCTACCGTCTCCATCGTCCTTGGAAACCTGTAGTAAGTAAAAGATGAGTCCTTCCACCTCTCGGGTCGGGTTCCAGTGTCGATCGACGAAGGAGAGTAGGATACTGTAGGATGAAAATATGACACTGTTTCCGGTGAACTCGTGTATTAGATTTACACTTGACCGGGGTTCACATCTAGACCAATTGAAATACCCCTCCTTTTTTTTTTTTTTGGAGTCATTACTCGTTCACGGTTTCTTACCTGTTTCCACTACTAATAGATCCTAGGAAACGAAACCTAGGGTGAGGGTTTCTTGTACTCCACTCTTGGACCCGACGAGTCGGAGTGTGGAGTTTCTAGGAGAGGGGCGGGACTCGAATCGGGTCCTGAGGTCCCTGACCGTACTTCCTTGGTCTCTTGTAAGGGTCACTCCGGTCGAGAACGGGCGTTTCCGGCCGTACAAGGAGAAAGTTATCCCAGAGTCTCTTCGGTCACGAGATCGTGGAAGTGGTCGGGGGGTGGCCCTCGGGAGTGAGGGTCTGTGCGTGGTTGTAAGTACCGGTTCAAGTGGGACTCCAGGTGCAGGAGTCGGGTCCGGAGGACGTGACCCAGGAATGTGTGGTGTCCCTTCTACGGCGCCATGTCCACCCGGACCGCTCGACAGACCACTAAGGCCCAGTGTCGTTACTACCCCCGGGCCCCCGCCATGGACCGGTGGACTACACGTCTGGACTCTACCCCGTCCGTCTGTTCTACCAATTTGTCACGGGAGTCCCTGAAGTCGTTGTTGAGTGGGACCTTAGGTCGAGACGGTCGGACTCCGAGACCGGTAAAGTTGTAGACGAGGGTTCTGACTCCCCAGGGTATTGGGACAATAGACGGTGTCGTCTGAGAAGTGTCGATACGATGGGGTTTGGGGAGGATGTCCGGTCCCGGTGTCCTAGTATGACTGGGTCGTACCCAGTGAATGAATGGGTGAATGGGGTGTACCGGATATGAACCGTCTAGGGGGGTGGGGGACTTGAAAAGGTAAGACCGTGTCCCTCCGTCGGGACAGGTTCGAGTGGTGTGGGATAAGAGAACGACGGTCGTTGTCTATGTTCGGTTCGTCGTACACTTATCGTGGACTGTGAACTGTAGACGTTTTTTTTTTTTTGTTTTGTTTTTTGGGTTTTGTCCTCGTCTCTGGTGGTCCGGTGGACCCTTTAGACATTCTGTTCGGAAGGGATGACGACACGGGAGAGGACTGGAGTGTACTGGGAGTCCGGGGACTTTGTCAGGGTCATTGATCCGACATCTCGGGGTCTCAGTTTGGACTCATAGATTCGTTCCGACTCCTAATCTTTAATTCATGATGGGTCTTCCGTTCTGATCCCCTACCCTCACAGTCGCCCCTGCCGAGATGGATACTTCCCCTGACCTGGAAATTTCGAGTGTCCGACCTACGAAGGAAGTTGTGACTGTGACATGTGACCATCCCCGACCACAGAGTCCTCAACCTCCCCGGACGGCCGTCCCCCTGGACCTCGAGTCTTCCGTTCGACACTCCTGTGCGGTGTCGACAGTCCCTTTGAATTCGGTACAGTGTCGTCTCCTACGGGACGAATTCCGGACCGGAGGTATGTTCCGAAAGTCTCCCTTCGTTCACGACTTCAGTCCTGAACGAGTCTCACTTTGGGGTCTTCTGACCTTGATTTTTATCGGTTCATCGTTTCCAACCTGGAAAAGTGTTTCCAGTTGGGATTGTCGACCTCGAAAACTAGGATTCGGGAGATGACGCCCTGAACCGTGTGTAGAACACAGGACCAGGATTTCCGGCAGGGTGGACGACGAGGAACCACGTGTCCCCCGCGGGTAGATGAGGAGAGGTGGATGGTTGAGGCCTTTGGGATCGACGGGGCCCCTCCTCGTCGTGTCTGGGTACCTCGTTCCCTATAATTGAACTCCAGGACCTAAACCTTCCCTGAGCTCGGTCTCCGGTTCATCTCCAGAGTCGGACCGACGGACCGGGCTCACGGTCGTTCTATCGTGTCACTGGAAAGGATCCGTCGTGGGTGAATAGAAACCCTGAGTTTCTGTCTACCCTGTCCGTGTGGTTGGTTTGTCGTAACAGTCGTTTGTCGTGAGGAAAACGTTTGACCTGAAAAATTTCTCGTGAATCGATCTTCTTCGTTTTGACCACCAGGAAATGAAAAATTCTTGTCGAAAAGTTATAGTTTGTTGGTGAACAGCAGTCCGAAGGACATCAATAGATTAATTCAGATCGAGCAACACTCCCAAATTATTTGAACGAAACCTGGGTTTACCAAGTTTTGCGGGGATTCACGACGACCCCCCACCCCCCCGAGGAAGGGACGTCCCACGTCCGTCCCCCAGAATGGAACCGAGCTACGGTAGACTCGGGGCACGTCACGTGACGAGGGTCCCCGGGGTTCCGTTCCCCGGTGGCTCGTCCCGTAAGGGTCCCTCGACGACGGCGGAGGATGGACGGTCTGAACCACTCCTGCTAATACCGGGGTGACGTCGTGAACTTCCTGCGGAGGTGCCGGGGGTGCCGCCGCCGAAGCCACCCCAGCGACCATTACCCACTGTCCGCTGCCTCGAGGAGCTTGTTAACGTTTACCATCTACCGTCGGAGACGGAGTGCCCGTTAGATCCCCGTTGTAGGCAGGTCTCCCTGCTCCCCCTGTCTCGACAGTCTCGGCACAGTGTGCCCTGCCCCTCCCCTTCTGAGCGTGTCTGTCGACCCCTCCTCGTTCAGGGACCCACGTTCCCGGTTCTTGTCGGGCTAGTGACCTCCAAGACTCGACTCACTCTAGCTCTGAACGTCCTTGGTCGGGGAGTGGTCCACGGACACTGTACCGACACGGAAGACGCGACCTCCTAGGACACCGGGACAGGACGGGACTGGAGGGACCGACCGAAGGACGTCTGCTCTCCTCACAGGGTCCGAGTCCCGACCCGGGACCGACAGCAGATCTCACCGATCTCGTTCTCCGACAAATAGGATGTCAATGGACGGGCTGAGGCACTCTTGATAGTTTCGACGGCGATTTGTGAATATACTTCGGAGGTGCGACGGGTACCGGTACCGAAGGTACTCCAGACACCTCACTGAACTCCGAGCGCGTTCAAGAAGTTTGTCGAACGCCACCTTGTACCGACGGAGTCGGAGTGCTCGATAGACATTCCAAATCCCCCTCCCCTCCGTTCCTTCTCCCTTCTTCCCCCCCCTTTTTTTGTTTGCTCTCTGCTGTTGTACCTTTCTGTCTTACCCCTTAATTACTCTCCTTCCATGGCATCCAATTAACCGATTCAGAGAGGAAGTCCGTCTACGTTTCTCCGTCCCACTACTCTCGGACGAGCCCCTCCAAGTTCGCAGTTACCGATGACAGGGAGGAGGTAGTCTCCCCTTTGCCCAAGAAGGTAAGACCTTCCTAGAAAGCTAAAACCATCCAGAGAGACTAACCGCCACCCCTACCTCCCTCTGCTACACTACGGTCCGAGATTGCGGAGTCGTACCTTTGTAAGCCTCCGACCCCGGGGAGGGACCGAGGGGCCGTCCTGAGTTGGTGCGACGGAGTACTGTGTCGAGCGTCCTTCCTTGTCCGGGGGGAGGAGTGTACCGACGGACCAATGGTGTCCCGAAGCACGGACCGGAGGAGGTACGTGTGTACCTCACGAACGAACCGAAGTCTGTGTCTCTACGATGGACGGAAAGGTCACCGGACGCCATCTTCGTGTAACTCGTCGCGATCTTTCGACCCCAGTTTCGGTTCCTGTACGCCGAACTGGTGTAAGATTCGTCCGTCCACCTTTGACCGTTCGAACACTCCCCGTGACTTGTCGGTACACTTCTCTGTCCACGGACACCTTCGTGTGTCCACTCGAATGGTTCCGTAAACTAATTTTGACTCACTAACGTTGTGGGTACTCTTTCGGTGACCCAATAAGTATCTGGTGGACGAGTCCATTGTGGTTCTTAATCTTTTGAATTCGAAATCTCCCAATATTACGTCAATACTCGCAGAATTTGTTACTACCCACTCCCTTCTTAGTCATTGCGGTAGAGTAATTAGACTGTGCTACTCGGTTACTCACCGACTTAAACGATCCAATTTCCCAAAGAAGGACGTTCTTACCTTACGTACGCACGTCGGGTTTTCCTGTCCCGTGTACCTGTCCTTTCTCTTGGTATCGACCATGGTGGATTTGGTATCAATTCTTGTAGTTAACGTAGTCAATGTCCTCCTTCGTCACCTGTCAATTCTCCCCTTCGATAACCGGTCACAATTGACCACCGTACCGGTCCTCTTGGATGGAGGACTTATCCCGGTACGTTAGGGTTAGAGTGTCAAGATTCCCACAAACAAGTTTCTTTTCTAACCCAAACCTTTTTGTCTGTACGAACGTCTCGGGCCTCAGACCAAGAATCAGAGACTGGGGTCCTGTCCGGGGTGTCCTTGTGGACAGGACTAGACGATCTACACGAGAGTCTCTTACGACCGAAGTCTCAGTCGACTGGACCCAGGTTTGAGTTCGAGATAGTAGTACACGGGAGTAGGTAATTTTCACCCCACTGTAGGTGGAGTGACTCCAATTCTTGGACGTATTCCAAGAATCGTCTGTAAAATATTGTCGTCACGTTAAATTGCGTTTCCCACATTAATTTGTATAGGGTAGATTAAGTGAAGAATCTATTCCGGAACTCTCCAATTTACTACACGGGTTTCTGTGTTTCAGGGATCTCAGATAGTACAGTTCCAGAGTCTCCGGCACCCCGGTATACTGATTCGTTCCGTCATAACAATGTATATATATATTAAGATATACCTTTGGGTATTTGTAATTGTAGTTGGTGAGATCTTCCCCGGCCAAGTTCCAGTGATAGAGGGTCTTCTCTCCTTCATGAGAGACCCTGTCCACTCTTGGCACTCGGACGGCACGTATTCGTAGTCCTGTCGTTAGTACAGTATGTACCCCACCGGTAGTCGGTCTTTTTGTGTCGACGGGGTTCCCGTCCGTGACCAGGGATGGCTAAAGTAATACCCGTTTAGGTGGGTGTTATGGTTCCTGTCTGGTCTTCTGTGGACATCAGTTCTACAGAACAAAGTGGGGACTTTTTCATAGGTGAGATTGACAGTGCAGAAGAAACCTTCGGTGAGCTCGGATTAGTGAATCTGTCACTTCTTCCTTTCCTACCATAGATCAGGTCTCCCAAAAACGCCCCCTACGTAACCTCCCTACAGTGTGTTTCCCGAACCCCAGGAAACGACCGACCTTTTACTTGTCCTTGCAATTTCTTTGTCAAACGACTCGATATGTAATAGTTATCGGTGGATCCTGGGAACACTTTCCAGTTGACATCGCGAGAAAAGGGGTCCGGACACAAGGAGAAGTCCTACGAAATCTCGTCTCCGTCGGTCCGATACCCTGTACCAGGTCGTCTGGAACCTTTTCGATCGAGGGTGTCCTCTTACTCCTCGCCGCGGATCCCGAGGAGGTCTGGGAGAGTGGGGTCCCGGTCGACCCTAGTCGGTCGGAAGGTGGACAAAGATAAGCACCCGGACAGTGGGAAGGGAATTTGGGATGAAGATCCCACTCACGTTGTCGAGTCGTTTCGTCCGCGACGACGCCCATGGTACGTTCCGGTCGAGTGTCGGTTTAGTCACGTCCACTGTCGGAGGTCACGTCCGGGTCTCCTGAGGTAGCCCCTCCGTGACCGACATTGTCCACCCCTTAGTTTTGCCTTCGGCTTGTGTCCGGTCGACCCTCGTCCTCGAGAACGTGAAAAGGTCTTGTCCCGGCTCCCCGAGCCCAGGAGATCTGACAGGTCCCCCTTCGTCATGTCTACAGGGTCCTGAGTGCGTTCCCTTCCTAAGTGTGGGGCTTCTACCCTCACTTGACACGATGCACGTTACTTCCTCCGGCGGAGGTCTTGTCTTCCCTGATCTTCTGACCCGTCCTTCCGTCTTCTTTTTTTTTCTGTGGAGGTGCCGGGGTCGTGTGCGGAGGAGTGAGACGAACACTGAACCTCCTCCCGTGTCTTCACTGTGATGTTCCACAGGGGTACACGGCCTCAAGAGGAGGTGGGAGTCGCCCTCTTGAATGGTCCACGACGTACGCCTGTCGAAGGTCCCCCATCAGGGGAAACCGGCAGAGAGGTCTGTCGTACTACGTCAGCCGAGGTAGGTTCTGCCGTAACCGGTGCAGTGACGGGAGGCGGGCCCATCCCGCTCCGAAGAACTAGTACGAGAGGTCGTAGACCCTCCCCTGTCTCGTAAACACTCTGCACCGGATCCTCCCGAAGCCTGTGTTCCACTGGGGCACCTCTCGTGTATACATGTCTCAGGCCGAAACACATCCACGCACCCCCGTCCTCCCGTCCCCTTATCCACACACACACTACACCCCGTCCTGGGCACCCTTCTCTGGTCCATCGGAGGTCTCGGAGGAACTTGTTCCTGCGTGCGAGTCCCCCTCCGTGTGTGGACACACCGTGTCTACTGCCCGAAGGGTCGAGCCAACGTGGCTGGTTAGTAGTAGAAGACCCGTTCCTTCTGGAAGAGACGTCCCTAGAGTTACGGGTCCAGTGGTGCGCGGTGGTACTAGGGTAGTGACCGAAGGTCCTAGAGTAGTTTGGACTGTCCGTTCAACGTCTCTGTCTCGAATATGTCTTGTTCCCGGAGCGCATGCCACTGTGGTTCAAAGGGCCCTAAGAGACTGAACCGGTAAGAACGTGGTCCTGTTCATGGGTACTGTGGTAGTGTCCCCACAAGGTCGACAGAGTCAGGGGGTTCCTCGGTTGTCAAGACGGGCAACCTGAGAAGTCGTGGTCCCCTTCCCCGCTGTGAAGTGACTCCCCTTCCCCTCCCCCTTCCACCCCAAGGGGTTTTAGGGTACCCAAGTGAAGGAGACGTAGACAGAAAAAAGGGAATTGAAAAATAAAGTGTACCTCCATGTCGACTAATTGGTACAGAACTATCAAAGTCTACGTGTCGTCTCGCTGAGTCGGTATGTGTATACACGTAGTAAGAGGGGATCCGGGAGGAGGGTGGGTCCAACGGTATATTGTAGCTCGTCAGGGGACACGATGGGTCATCAGGATACCCAGTAGTAGAATCTATGTCTTCACACGTGTCCAGGTGGGGTATGAGGGACTGATGAGGAAGGAGAGTAGCAAGGGGAGGCCATTGGCATTCGAGTAAGAGGCACAAGTGGCCGCAGACTACTCCAGGGAGAGTTCCACAGAGAGATGGCAGACGTAAAGTCAGTAGTGACGACCCCGTCTTTGCCTTGGGTTCCACCGACTGACGAGAACTGTGTTTCCAGGTACCGGAGAAGGTCAGTTCCTGTGACTTTCCGACGAGGAAGTCCCCAGGGAGGGGTTACACAACTTCCGTGCTCTTATACCGGAACGGACCGGACTTCGGTTTCAGTCGTCCACGGGTACCGAATAGTCCTACCGTCTCCCTCCCGGGGTTTAAAGGGTCGTGTTGCCTGTGACTGTGTTTCGATTCCTACCGTTCCGGCGTTGTCACCCGTCGCGCCGAGGAGGGTGAGAGGGGCACGTGTGTGGACTGGCGAGTTCATTCGGGCCCAACAGTCATCACGACCCAAACTCATCCCTCGGTTCGTCCTCATCTACAGTGGGTCGACCGGAATGAGCACGCCGAGATGGACCACTCGTGACCCCTCCGTCACCTCGTCCCGGCCCTGGTACACCTTGGTCTCCTTCTGCCGTACAAAAGGGTCCCTCCACCTATGGCACGGTCTCGACTGGGTTGGTGGTTAGGGTGACGAACGGTTCACTTCCTCGGGGGAGGACTCTCGGACGACAGAAGGGGGAACACCGGGGGTTAAGGTCGTTCGAATCGATCACGGTTCACTTCCTCGGGGGAGGACTCTCGGACGACAGAAGGGGGAACACCGGGGGTTAAGGTCGTTTGAATCGATTACGTCCTCGTGATGCGTACCAAGAACTCGGGCCCTCGTCACCACTGGGACAGGGAGAGGTCACGACAAGGGACCTTGTTACAGTTCTACGACCGTGGGGTTAGTAGACACTTCGAAAAAAGGAGGGGGAACTTTATGGTTATGGTTACAGTCCGCACACGTGATTCAGTGAAGTCAACACAGACTAAAACGTTGGGACACCTACCATCGGGTGGTCCGAGGAGACAGGTGCCCTATGAGGTCTGTTCTTACGACCTACCCCAACGGTAAGGGAAGTGGTCCCCTAGAAGATTTTGGTCCCTAGCTTGAGTGTTAAGGATGTAACCGTCCAAGAAATGGTGATGCCGGTGGACCGTTCGGGTGGTTATAGTATCCTATAAGACTCAGTCACCCAGACTTCATTCAAACTCTCCAATTAAGCTTGCCCGTCCACCGTCCGATGTAGAACGAGACGTCTCTCGAGCCGACCCCGACTTCCTCCGTCCCCTGAATGGAGGCTTGAGGGAGTACTAAGAGCTAAAACGACTAATAGAACTACAAGAAAGGAAAGAGAGGGTCCTAGAAGGACTGAAGTACCTGTAGTCTTCGGAACGCCTACTTTCTACGTTTGTGGTATAGGTGCAGGACGAGGTGGGGTTTGAAATCTAGGACCTACAGGAAAAGACTGTGTCGTCCGTCCAGGTGCCGTCGGGGCCCCTCCAAGTGTGGGAAGAACGACGGGTTCCTCGGTGGTAAGAGGTGGAGGCAGTGGTCCTTCAGTCCTGGACATACCTTACCTTATCCAACCCCTCCGGTTCGGGACCCGCGTCCACAGGGGTGGTCCTCCGTCCGAGAGGGATCAGCTCTCTTCCCCGAGACACGAGGAAGAGACACGAAGGGTGCACGAGACCCTTCCTCGTGTGCCACCCACCACCTCGGTCCACACTTGTGACGGTCCCAAGTGTGAGGTTGCTGACACCCGTTCAGGTAATTGGAGAGACACAGAGTGGAGGTGTCCCTATTATCATAGATGAGTAATCCAACAAAGTTTTAAATTTGTTATAGATGTACATTTCTTTCTCGAATCTCGTCACGTCTAGTGAATTTCCAATCGATAGTAAGGGTCCTTGTGACCTCAGGATATCTGTGGTACAAATCACCTATTTCCTCCCTTCGTTTAGAAGTTTATCACTCCTACCCATTTTTGCGAAGAGTAGACGAGAGGTTCTCATGTTGACTTGACCTCACTTTAGACAAAAACTCCTGTCCTCAAATAATATTTTCCTTGAGGACCCTGAAGGGACCACCAGGTCGCAAATTCTTAGGTGAACCGTTACGTCTCCTTCCCTCAAACTAGGGACCACCCCCTTGATTCTAGGGTGTCCGACGTGTCGGTGATTCGGGAGCTCGGTGTTCTTTACTCGGGTACACGGTGTTTGTCAGGTCACAACGTTGATTTCTAGGGTACACGGTGTTGATTCTGGGTTACGTCGGTTTTATTTATATTTATTTATTCATTAAACTTTTTTCTTTCCTTCAGGACTCTGATATATCTAAGGCAGAGAGACGGTTGGTTTGTTAGGAGGATGGAAGACCGTTTCTTTAAATCTCTACCCTCGACGTCTGGGACTGAAGACAGGGATGGAAAGACGAAGTGGTCGTCTCTTTATTCGGGCAGTAGGTGCATCTAGAACGACGGGTGCAGGTGGTGGAACGTTTACAAGAACATCAGGTCGGTGTCCTACAAGAGCAGTGTGAAAAGGTACATCCGTAACAGGTCCCACTAGAAGTCACACCGAGGGAAGAAGTCGAGGTGAAGTCGCCACGGCGAGACGTCGTCTGTTCTTTCCTTCGGTGTTCAGGTTTCGACCCGGAAGGACCGTCCTCTTTTCGAAAAAGGAGATCCCTTGGTCCTAATTTAAAGTCAACCTTCAATTGTTATTTCGGAAAAGATTGAATCATATATAAAGTTCCTTTATTGGGTTCTTATTGGATGTCACAAAGTCACATGATTTCTCCTTCTCTATTCGACGAGGGATTCTGAAGCTTCATCCAAAACTCACATTTTCTCCAAAGAAAGACCATGACAAAGAATCGTTTCGTTCAGTTTCCTTCTGAAAGATGTGACTACCTATTTTGAGAGTAAATATCTGGATTTGAGACTCTTTGCACCGAGGACCCGAGAGACCCAGGGGATACGGAAGAGAGGACGAAGAGGGGTTCTATGAGTGCGGGAACTACTCGGGCCAAGCCTAGAGTCCAGGAAATCACAGGTCCCGGTGGCGGTGACCGGCTATCTCTTACCCCAGACTTCGTTTCGAAAGGCACCGAAGTGCATGTAAGAACTACCAGAGACTCACCATGACCCCCTTTTCTCCCCTCTACTATTCGAGGTGTAGCCAGTGGGGTGTGTTACCCTAGATCCTAACCGCGGCTTCGACTAGTGGCCCTAAGACCTGGTGACGGAGGTAGTGGCTCGTAGGAGATGGACGAATGTAGTTGGAGGAGCGGAGATGAGTGAAGAGCCGTAGGGATTTGTGGTTCGACTCGAGAGACACGAAATGTCGTCTAAGGGCGGTCGAGAGGTGGGTGAAGATGGTTACGGTGGTGGGTAAGATTCCCGTTTAGAATCCTTGAAATCTTATAAATGTGGGTATGGAAATTGCCCAAAACCACCGTTGTGTATAGTTGTATTTTCTCCGAACAAAGGAGGGGGAGGTCGGGGATCCTAAGTTGTTTATAGGAGTCGTTTATTTCGTCTGTTGACCCCATTTTCTGGAACATAGACCTATTATGACGAGACCGGTGGTCTCAATCTTACTATCTAGACTATTAAGACTCGAGAAGAGATAGCTAATGTTGACGTTAAGTTTGAGTCAATAAATGAATTCGACTGCGTCGGGTTCAATTTATGCAACGAGTTCAGTCCGTCCGGACGAAGACTGTTAGTGAAGGAGGTCAGACTAATCTTTTCCTTTACCTTGGACCTCTCCACCCTTATACGGAAAGAGACTTTATTGACTGGAACGCTGTTTAGGACCGAAGTCAGAGTGGAGCCTTCGGGAAAGAGAAAAGGTAATCGGTAATGACAAACTGCTTTTTTCCCTGAGTCTCGGTTCTGCCGTTTTCAAGGATCGCGAGAGTCACACTGTAACGACTATTGTGTCCGAGGGTTGAGTCGTGAGACACCCGGAGTAGGAAGTTGGTGGTGGTAGGTCCGTTCACCGTGGACTCTTCTACTGTGCAGAACGAGTGTTCTCGACGGTTTTCACCCCCGATCTCTGTGACACCGTTTCGACAGTCTTCTGGTCTACGTTATTGTTGTTTTGGTTCTTTTCTAGTCTACCATCTACAAGGAGACTCACTTCCTGTCTTTCGTTTAGGTCACAAGACGAATCGTCTCATAATTTTTGCCAGCTCGTACAGAGTCGTCAAACAGCTTGACATTGACAAATGTAATATATTGATTATAAAGTCTAGTCAAAGGTTTTGAGACTAAAGTCCCCGTTGTATTAAAGTAGGACCAGTTTTTGGAGTTCAATTTGGGTGTTCCCTGAAGGGTCCACCAGGTCACCAATTCTGAGACACGGAGGTTACACCCCCGGGACCCAAACAGACCCGGGACCCCTTGATTCTAAGACGGTACGTCACACCTTTTTCTTTTGTTTAAGGTTGAGACCCTTATCCTCAGTTTCGAGTCTATCAGTGGTTTACGGAGAACGTCAAATTCTTTGATTGGGGGGACTCGATCGGGGGAGGTTGTCCACGTCTACGGTAGGAGAGGGGGACGGTAAAGTCTCGACACATAATAAAATGACCTACCTTCTCCGGTATCTCGGATCAATTTCCAGTTGAAGGACTTTCGATAAAGACGAGGAAGGGGACGTGTGTCGTCTGGGACCGTGTTCAGTCGTCCTCCCTAGTTAACACTTACCTGGAAGTGACCATAGAGATCGAGAGAGAGACCCGATTCGCGTCCAAACGTCCTTACGGATGACTGACGACGCCTCCTGAAGTGGAAGTCCCTTAAATCTTACGGTAGACACCCGAAGAATTGGACGGGGTCCCACGGACGACTCGCATGAAGGGGACTTGAACCAGTCCAGGGACACTGTAAACGTCCGATGTCCGACAAATACCTTGTACCCAATCCCTTGGATGCTCCTTGTGAGAGTACAAAGGTCTTTCCTCCGCATGTCAAAAACCTAACGTAAAGGACTCCGAAATAAAAATCAAATTTGAATAGTGGTTGAAAGTTTACGGTCTCCCGTTGGGGAATGGGGAACTGGAACATCCCGTCGTAAAAGAAATAAGACTTGTCCCTTATGTCTCAGGTTCTCCTCGTTCTCAAACGGACGGGGGAACCAGAAGATAGCTACGGTCATCCTTTGGGGTACCGTGACAAGGAGTCCGTCGGGTTTGTGGGGAGTTTTACTCGAACAAGACTAGAACCCTTGTCTTCGTGTTACCTCGTGAAGGGTTATCGACAGTGTACCAGGGTCCCCAGTTCAGTCGAGTATTTGTCGGGGTCATGATTGTGTGAGGAGGGTCTAGTGACCTGTTCACACGACTGAAATAAAATTACAGGGTCTTGAGGACCCTTCCCTGTCCGACCCTTGTGTTATAACTACCTCACCCCATGATGTGGGATCCTGGGTCAGGAAGTGAACGTTATCACCTTTGGGAAGAGACCCTGGACAGGGTAAATAGTACCCAGATTTTATTTTTATCCGGTCTTATTGGACGTCCCACTGAATGACCAAGTAGTAACGTTAATACTTGACAATATCTTTGGGACCACGTCTTCACAGTTCGGGGTGCCGAATTCTCCTCTAAGGTCCTTTTGGGAAGGTACGAAAGGCATAGTTTCCGATTGCCTCGTGTCCACAACCCCTCTTGGTACCGACTACTGTTTCGTCCAGTAGAAACGAATTCCTCTGGATCGGTGAACTCTACAGTCCCCAACCCCCCTTCTTCTCATCCCTACCCGACCACTTCTGTTGGAACGGTAACTAAGGGGCGAAAAAGAACGGACCAGGTGACACCGATTTATTTGTACCGTACGGCTGGGACAAAGGATGTTCGACGGGGTCCCCGGTGTGGTAGTTCCGAGTGGAGCACCCAAGGTACTCTCTTCAAGTTTGCTCGGTGTAAGTAAGGTCTGAATTAGTAGAGGAAGTTACAGAGGTGACGAGCACTTCGACCCGGATCAAGTCTTTTTTTGTTTTTTTTTCAAACTTTCAGTAATTCACAAGTAATAGGTTTTCTCCTAATTGTGAAGTTCACACGAAGTCAAATTTCTTGAAAATTATTGGTTGTATTTTACATCGGTCGGCTGATACAAAAGGGGCTTCGGGTCAGTCTATATGTTGACGTCGTAAAACCAACTTGTCTCGGTTCAGGTGTTCTAGAAAGGATCCAGAGACTCTACGAGTGTTGGTCCTTCTTGACGGTACCTTTTGTGGGAGATTTAAAATGGAAATCTTCTTGTGTATTTCGTATACTTAAGGAAGGACGTTTAAGGAGACTTGAGTCAAACTTCTTCCTTTACCGTTGGGTGAGGTCATAAGAACAGACTGTTTAGGGTACCTGTCTCCTCGGACCACCCGATGTCAGGTACCCAGTATTTCTCAACCAGTCCAGATTCACTGGTTCGGGTACTGAAGTAAAGGGGACTCTTAGAGAGACATCGTAGGACGCGTCTTGGGTCTTGGGTCCACACGATGTAAATCAGAAAACGCCCCTCTTTTCGAGTGACAGACTCCTTCGGGACTCCCGCACCCGTGGGCGTGAGTGGTTACCATGTCTACTACGGCCACAAAGCCCGTCACTACCCGCCACTCAGTTACAGGTCCGCCGTGTACACGAGGTCCTTACACAGCCGGTACCGACGCACGTCGACGACTCAGACTTACTTCCGGCAGGGCCGCAGCGACACCACGAAGCTGTACCGAAGACTACCGAACCCAGGTCTCCTTGACCTCTCTCTCACACTAGACAGACTCACCGATTATATATAGAACCGTGTCTTCGACGAAGGACGAATGTGTAATTGAGTTGTTCGTACGAGACACGTGTTCGGTGTCCGTCGGGGCGGTGCGAGACCGATGCACCCACGAGTTCAGCCCGGTACCCGAGTGTAATAGTACTCGTTCATCCTTTCTGGGGTTTCTTATTCAGTTTTGGTGTAAGGGTTACTTACATGAAGGGTCCGTGTACAATTTGTGTGTGGAGGGAGTGTGACCCTATTACAGATAGAACTGTTGAAAGGATGATTAGGACATTTACCGTGGTAAATATACGTGACGTACAAAGGAGTTTTTTTCGGTTAGAAGGTCCCTATGTCTGTTGAGTGGGGATCGAATCATGACACCAGTTAGATCTAGAAAAACACTTTTCGACAGAGTTTCGATATTTGTAGACGATACCCCACGCCGTGGGTGTGAGAGAGAATTGTCAGGGGTAGGTTTGGGTTTCGCTGGAAGGACCAGCACCTCTGTGTTGGTGATAAGTCCATCGGAGGATCAGGACCTCAGGATCCAAAGTGATTGGGTGTCCCTGTGTAATTCAGGTGAGGAGCTAAGTGGGATCCGACCTGTCATACGGGGACGGGTGACTCTCCGTTTTTTTGGGGTTAGGGACCTGTCCATTCAGGTTGGTCTTGGTTCTTACGTTTTATAAAAAAAGGGGTCCTTAGACATGAATTTTTGATGTAGACCATGAAAGTCAGTCTTCCTGAATTCGTGTGAGTTTCGTTAAACGCAGTTTGGTTCCTATTGGTGTTACCAGGATCGGACCGAGATTTTAATGACGTGATACTTCTTTAATTGTGACGAACAGTTTAGGAAAGGTCCGACTAGAAGACTGGGTGGTGGGTAAGGGAAAGATTCAGACCTTTCGTGTGGTGAGTGTCATTGTTTCTGGTAGACAAGGTCCATTAATTAGTCGGGTCCAGTGTTCCGACTGGGTCCCGTGTTACCGAGTCTGGAAACAAAAAGAAGTAACGACTGAAATGTTGATTTGAGTCAGTCAATCAATCGACAAATATCCGCTCTGAACTCTCCGAAGGTCCGTCACAGACTTCTGAGTAGTCCATTCGTGCCCTCGCCCTTCGAACGTCAGGAGTAGTCTTACGGTAAGCAAAAGCGTCCAAAAGTCTGATTCCCGACGAGGAAGAGTTTAGGAGCACGGATGCACGACGTGGTTCCGTATTCTTGTTCGGAAAGAAAAAACCGGACAGGGTGGAGGTTTTAGAGTCCCGAGGTTTGGTTCCGTGGGGTGTGTACATTGGGAATGAGAAAGAGGAGGAGGTAGGAACTGATACACCGGAGAGACCCACCGACCTCGTGTCGTCCGTAGATTTGGGTAGACTGCGAAAGTTTGTCAGACCATTTGAAGTTCTTCGAGACACTGGTCAATATTCACTGCGAGGATGTTTAACAACTTTTGGCTATCGATATCTGGGGGTTGACGTGGAAATTTTTGTTCTTTGATTCTGTGGTCGGTTGATGAGGTGTACCGTATATGTGGCAAGGAAAGCTACATATAGAGGATTGAGGGGTGGTGTATTGGTCCATGGTTCTACTTTTGTTGTGAGAGAGGAGGTACTGGGTCACCAAAACCTAGAGAATCGTGGTTCTGGAACCTCCATCAGGCACAAACGACTTACTACAAAGTCTCGTGGATAATTACGGAGACACAGTTTAGCTTCAATATCGAGACGGGGGAGGGGGTGGTTTAGACTCTTGAAGACTTAGTGACTGTCCTGCCGGACCCGTCGGTTCCAGGGAAAGGTACGTGAGTCCCACCTTCGACCCGAATGTGTCATCGTGGGGGATAAAGACACCACACATCCACGCAGACCGACACTTGCCTTGTGGTGACTTCTCTACCAAGGGAACCACCGTGTGGTTCTGGTGACCTTGTGTGTCCAGAGTGACACCGGAGGTCCGTTTACCTCAGTAGGTCACACTGGAGTTACTCACCCAATCTCATTGAGAAGAATGTTTAGTAGTCAACCCCTGGAGTGACCGTCAGGTCACCAATTCTGAGGTGTGAAGGTAACGTTCCTGGTACTCAGACTAGGAGTCGACCCTTTTATTCTGGGGTGACGATGTATCACACCCGGGGGTTTTTCCGTAAGCAACCTAGCCGAGATCTGGACTCTGTAGTCCCAGAGGAACGTTTCTGGGGGCTGACCCCGGTGACTAATAACACAGTATGGAACACAAGAGACCCGACCCCGAAGGCCACTGTATTACGAGAAAAAAACTGAGTCCCACCGAGGAGCCGGGGTGAACGTTTCTGACGAGCCTCGACTCTTTCCAAACGGGACGTCTCGACATGTTCCTAATTCCATTTTCGACTCATGTTGATTTCGAGAAACCCCATTACCTCTTTAGGGGAATTATTGGTCCGTAGGTTCGTCACCATCAAGGATCTCTAAGCCGATACAATATTTAATTATACGTGTTCAGTGGGTTCTCTTAAGAGTCCATTTTCTCGACAGTCACCGAGGAAACGGTACGAAATAGGGGAGGGGTATTGCAGAGAAATTTGGAACCAAATGATTGTACAGTGATATCGGGGCGTGAAAAGAAACCCTCCCCTTCGTGATTTAATTTGTATGTATTGACCTGGTCTTCCTATGGGTGGTTTTATAATAGTCGTATAACAGACCCACCATCCTAATGTCGTTTAAAGAAAGAAGAGAAATGATTTTTCAAATGACTATGATGAAAGTATTCTTTCCAAGATTTACATGGAGAAACTTTTTACTGTGTAAATGTTCGTAGGACCATTTTTACAACCTTAATTTTGTTTTCACTTCCAGGAGTACGGTAATAAGTTGACGGTGAGATACATGAAGTCCTTATAAGATTTGTACCATCTCCACCTTTTTACGTAGAACCCGGGATCTAGTGTTTGAGTGTCGTCCTATCAAAGTGACTGATTCTTCTAATCGGAATCCTTAAGAGACCACCAAGTCACCAATCCTGAGTCGCGAAAGTGAGGGACCCGGGTCCAAGTTAGGGACCAGCCGCTTGATTCTAGGGAGTTCGGTGTACCGTGTCACTCCTTTTTTCTTTGGGCTCAGTGAGATTATGTCATCAATGGTTTCCTACCAGGCACTCTCGTCTTGAAAGTTTCTGTAATAAACGGAAGAAATTACACGACCATAAACATGACTACCACGTCTTCGTTACCCGTCCAATTTGGAACTAAGCAGGTCTTGGAGGTTCAGCCCCCCTCCTTTCGATTATACCAGGTATCCTGTTGAGACGCGGGGTTTAGACTCAATGTACGGGTTTAGGTGGTTTGAAGAGAAGGACAAATCGGACGGGAGTTCGTAGTCTCGTCTTAGAAACACTGTTCCTATAAGATCATGTCTTCCCGACGGGGTTCTTGTCCTCTACGATAGTCGTCTGTGTTAATTATATGACCCGAGTTGGTGATTGGGATAAAGTAGTAGAGTCTAATTTGGACTCCAGATGTTCGAGACTAGAAAACGAGTGGGTCCGATGATTCATGTTTTTATTGTTCACTTTAAAATGAACGGTAAACTCACACACATGGGTGGTCGTTAGGTTTTTTCGACCGAACAGTCGTTCAGACAGGTCTAAGTACTCTAGAGTGGTACAGGAATGTCAGGTGATGGTTTGGTCTCTGGAACAGTGGACGGGTCCAGGGGTCGACCCAAAGGTAAGGGAGTTCGCAACGGGGCCTCGGAGAGTACTCGGAGAAGAGGCCTCGTGTTCGACGGGTAGGGGTGGATCTTGTTGGGGATCTGAGAGGGGTCGGAGACCTGTCACGGACGGTCGTGTGTAACGGGTCAAGTACGGTCAGACTGAGTAAGGATGTAGGAGGAGGAGTCCTCCGTGTCTGTACGTCTCGGTTGGAGGTCGGTCGTCGCCTTCGACCCGCAGAGGTGACTACCGTCGCTTACGGCACGGGTCCATGCCCTTGGACTTAGAACTCGGGCTCGGGGACGACATCGTAGGAAGAGTCTCTGTAAAGAGGAGACACTCTTTGTTCCGTGGTAGTCTCCGGACTCTCGTCGACTTTCCTGCCTCGTCCGTGTTCGCTGACGAGTCGAGGTGCCCGGGGCTGAGGGTGGAGAGGAAGACGTTCACCGAGGACCAGAGGACTTCGGTGTCAAGACAAGGACGGTCTGTGTTCAGAGCCTAGTGAGAAATCTTTGGTCCCCCATCTTTGGTATTTTCTTTTTTTATGGGTTGTACAGTGACTCTCGGTCATGACCGACCGTCCCACACGACCTTCCTAAGTGCGAAGTGAGGTGGCTAAGTTCGAAAGTGTTTTCGGGTGTAGTAAGACGGGATCAATTTCGGTCGAACCGGATACTCTGGTATAGACGTATTCGGTTGGAAATTGGTTACACACGAGACTACGGTTAGAATGATGTGTCCGACTGAGTTACTACTACCGTGGACGACGGGTGCTAACACTGTAGTTAAACGATAGATGTAGAGGTAACATTGACTCAGAGGTTCGGTCGTGCCTCCAGACTAAGGGTTTAGAAACCGTGTGGTTGTTGGTAATCTTTCAAAAGTAGTGTCATACAACCTGTCCCTGAAAGGACGACCGGGTCACCGATTCTGAGGTTCGAGGGTCCAAACTAGGAACCAGTCCCTTGATCTAGGGTGTACGACGTGGATTCTGGACTGGGTCACTTTATTTATTTATAAAATTTTTACGACCTGTTCCGTAAGTCCAGTCAGACGAGAGATCTTCAACAATCATCTACTACCTCGTTTTTTTTTTATTAAGGGTTCTGACCGGGAATAGACTGTTTCCGTCACTGTTCTAGTTTTACCCACGGTCCGGTCCGTGTTTTGGATTATTCCAGACCTCACTTATGAGTCGACAAGTAGGATAAACAACGACAGCCAATCGGCGTGGAATGTAGAATGAGAAAACGCTAGGGTACCTGACGTCGGGTGGTCCGAGGAGACAGGTAAGTTAAGAGGCCCGTTCTTATGATCTCAACCAACGTTGAAGGATGAGGTCCCTCATCCCTAACATTGACTCAGAGGTCGTGACCGTCTACCCAGGGAATGTGACTTGGTGGACTCTTCGGGAAATAGGAGGATGTGTCAATCTCATTACTATTGTCATATAAACGTATGTCTCACCCCGGTCCTGTTCGTCAAGAATCGATTCTCTACCCTTATAATTCAGGTAAGAGAGGAGTTGTCCAGGGTATTGTCTTTCGTATCAGACCACAATGGTACAATGTGTTTTGTTTTACTCGGGTGACATCCAAATTCATTTTAAGGGAGCGAGAAAATAAGTCCCAATCTTGATTCACTGAATTTATAATATGTATCCTCGGGTTCCAGGATAAAGTTTAGACTCACACGTTATCCCGTGTTTTCGACTACGATTTACTCGGGTGTGTATATTCCTGGTGAGTTGAGGTCCCGTCCTTCAGGACTCAGTCTCTTTGACGATGGTAAAGTTTACGACTCCTAAAGGACCAAGTTAGTGTCTACGGGTCTCTTCTCTGGACCAAAGTCAGACCTCCTCCTTCACCTTCGAAAACGACTCGACACGAGGAATGATCTGAATGTTAATACTCCGTCACGAAGTCCCGTACTCTGACTGTGAAACCTTCGTGGTTCCCTGGACCCTGGGACTAAGTTCTAGGAAGGTTCAGTCCATGTTGTGGTCCCCCTCCCTATCGGAGTCTTTTCCCTCCGGAACCGAGTCATGAATCTCCTCCTCGATGGGAGGTAGTCAGTATCGACGTCCCTCTTCTCCTCCCCTACCCTCCTCCTTCCCGTACGGTCTAGAGGGTCTCGTGACTGGATGAACCATACGGACCAGAGGGATGTCACTGGTGGTATCCAAACGAACAAAACTTGACTTCTTTGTACTTGTAGATATAAAGACGGTGGGTCTTGACTGGTAATTGTAATAGGTTCCTTAAGGGACCGTCAGGTCACCAATCCTGAGGTATGAAAGTGACGGTTCCCGACCCAAGTTTGGACCAACCCCTTGATTCTACGACACTCTGTACCGGGTTTTTTTTTTTAACAAGAATTAGGTCTAAAAATCTGAAATTTTTTTTTTTTTTTCATAGGTTAAGTAAACAGGAGGTAGGGGTCTACCAAGGGGGTTGGGAAAGTGTAACGGAGGATTGTGGGTTGGTTCCAGTACTTAAAAGACAGGAATATCAAGTAGATTCCCACAGAATAGAGATGAGTTGTGATACTATGACGACGAAGATATTATGCGATTCATTACGTGACTTTCCGTAATAGTTTGTTGAACGAAAGTGTCGTATGAATTCTAGATAGGTCAACCGTGTGTCGAGATCAATTAAGTATACTTGACGATATGATGGGGTCACGCACTGATCTGGTAGATAAATACATAAGGGAATAACCAACTAGTAAAAGGGTGATTCGGGTTAAAAAGGAGTAATTAGTTATGATATTATAAAGAGGATCATGTACAAAGAAACACGTCCACACCAAAGATATAGGTCTCCACATAAGGACCGGGTGTGCCATACGAACGAAAGACAAAATGTTTTATCACGAATTAACGAAAGGTTTCACCAATATAATTAAATGTTGGTTGGTCATTTCACTCAAGAACGGAAGGGTGTGGAAACAGTTGTGAACTGTAACAGTCTGAGAATGTCGCAAACGGGTAGACTACCCACTACACAATTAGACGAGAGATTGTTTTATTGTTTTCCTCCTATAGTCTATAGTCCTATCAAAAGAAAACTCAGAAATGAAAGGACGGAGAATAGATCTGATTTTGAAGTCACGAGGAGGTTTTACAACATACCGAACCAGAGTATACGGTACTGACGTGAGTAGTGGACTCTTTCCCCACCACACTATGGTCAGTAGATGTCAATTTATAATAGACAACCGACTAATTCACAAACCTTCCCGACCCCGAGGAAAGTCTATTAAAAATATTCTTTTTTTTTTTTTAAAAAAAAATTTGACGGTAGTCGGCTCGACCAGGTATGAGACTTTACGGTCCTCGTCGTTGGGACAGTAGCGATCAGAACCGTAGAGGGGCTGATTTCGGGAACAGGCTGAAGGTTTGTGTCGAACGACCGCAGTCCTTTCTCTCCGAATGACCAGGGGTCCTCAAAACGGATATCCCTCTTTACCCCCTCCCCTCAGTCTCCGGTGGTCTTCATGACGTCGGACCGAGAGGGAGGATGCACGTCTGCCCGTGTTTGGTTATATCCTTTTTGCCGACGTCCCCACCCCAACGCGGTGAACCACCGGGACGGGTGGAGGGGAGGATTCGACTCGTCAGTATCCTCCTCCAGGTTTCCAAGTCGCCTCAGACGTGCGTGACGGTGAGTGGTGGGCAGGACCGAGTGGAGGGGGTCTTGTCGAAGAAATTGTTTCGGGGTCTATTAGTCGGATAAGTAAATAGATCAGGAACCGATCAAACACCAATTTCTCTCTCTCCCCCTTTTTTCGTTCAAAGGTCTTTCATACCATCTTAATTCTTACCAGAAGTAACCCTTAAGGGGCCACCAGGTTACCAATTCTGTGACGTGAAAGTTACGGGTCCCGGGTGCAAGTTGGGGACCACCCCTTTGATTCTAAGGGTGTTCGACACTGTGTTTCGTTACGGGGGAGGGGGGTGGTGTTTCTCACCAGAAGTAAATCAAGATAAAGATAGACATGTTCTTGACTTCGAATTTCACTACTAAGTTCCAGGGTATCCTGACCAGTGTTTCATTTAGTGAATGTACAGAGTGTTCTGGGAGTGAGTTGTCACAACGTTCTGTTGAGACGAGGGTACCTACGGAGTAAGGACACCACGTGGTCAATTGACCCTAAACTGACACCTATAAGGCCTACTAAGTCTTTATTTCAATTACAGTTTACTCAGTAAGGGGGGGTGGAAGTCAGAATCGAGAGTCGGTTTTATTGTGTGGGAATGAACGGAAATATTTTGGACTTCTGTTTTTGAGGACATCTGAACGTAATGTTCAGACATTACATTCTTAAGCCTCTTCCGCTACCGTGGGGTGAGGTCATGAGAACGGACCTCTTAGGGTCCCTGTCCCCTCGGACCACCCGACGCATACCTCAGTGTGTCTCAGCCTGTGCTAACTTCATTGAATCGTCGTCGTTACATTCTTAACGTAAAGATGGAAGGACGAGAGTTTGTAAAGGGGTAAAGAAAGTGACGGAGTTGTAATTCTTTATTCGTCAAAATTCTTTATTTTACCGTAAAGGACACTGGGGTGTAATTACAGTGTTGTGAGTCCCGTGTGTTCGTGGAGGGGAATCCACAATCGACGAACCTCATTGTCGATAGTTTGAACGGTTCAGTGACCACGACGTTAAGGATTTCTGGGTTATTACGAAAACCAATTTGACACTTAAGTTGGGACTTTAATAAATGAAGATTACGTCACGAATTTTACTCTCGTCGAGAGGATATATATTCTGATTACAGGGAGGTAAAACCGAGGTCAGATCGTTACGTCTTTACTCAAGTTCCTGTATTATAAATTCAGTAGCAATAAGTAGAAAGGATGTTACGAATAAGGGTTTTCCCAACGGTGTAGGTAGCGTGTTCCGAGTCCTGTCCACACGTCTGATAGTGACCCCGGACTCCGAGACGGTGCACCGTTAATTCGTGACAGGTCTCTCGGACCCCCGGAGGTGATAGACAGTGGATCGACTCCGTGAGAATTGACCCTCCTTACGTATGAAGTAATAAACTGAGTGACTTTCCCCTCTCCCCTAAGAATTCGGACGTTTCTGGTGTCACCAAAGGGGTGAGTGGGTTGCTTCTGTCAAGAGAATTTTCGCCTTTTTAAGTTTCCAACTCAGTAGAAGGGATGTAGGAGGGGGTGGGGTGGGGGTTGTGTCTAGACCACTACAATGTATGAGGAGGGGAGTCTTGTCGAGGGGGACGTAAGGGTTGTCGTAGGAGTCCGTTGGACTCCCACTTAATAAACGATTGTTACGACATCTCAGGGCTGGATCTCGGAGGAGATGTGGGGTCCCTCGTCGGTGTGGGACGTCTGTCGTTTGTTCCTCGACGACAGGAAACGGAGAATAGAATTAGAGTGTGGTCGACCGACTCGTTTAGGGTCTTACGATGGACCTCATCCACGGTTATCTTGGAGTTCTAAAATCAGAATCCAAACGTTCAAACAAAGATTAGAATATCGGTTTTCGATATTATGGTTTCCGACTTTCGGTAGAGGGAAGAACGGAAGGAAACCGATCTCCTGGTTTCTCGGGGACAACGTTCACCTCTCATCGTTCCATTGTAACAATCAATGAAACGGTTGTGACATCGTCCTAGGGACTCGCTGACCAAAGATCCTCTAGAGACCATAAATGTATGTCGGACTGAGGGTTTCTACTTGATACTGGCAAAGCCCTACCGTCGTTCTTCTCCTCGCGAGGTCAAGTTAATATCTACTTCAGTAACCCGAGTCACTGGTTTTCTTATGTAGCCCTCCGTAGCGTGGTCTCTAATCTGTGACGTGGGACGTATCTGTGACGTATCTATGAGTTATACATAGATACATTCACACATATATCGCTGGGTGGGAAAGTTGTTGGTTCTACTTTTTTCAATAGTAAAAGTGTACCCTTTGACTCCAGGACTCCGACTTAATGGGGATAATAAGCATAGTCATACATTACTCAATTTGGACTAAGACTTTCGGACAAAAGTTGAAGGGTGACGCAGACAGGCAGTACAGACCTGGAGTCAATAGTCCGAGTAAACATACCCCCTCCCAGTCACAGGGCCCAAACTTCTTGTATCTATTCTTCGGTTCTCTACGGTTGGGTAATGACTCAGAAGTTTATTAGAAGTCTGACCTTCCACGAAAAGGCGAAGTAGTTTGGGGTACACTACGGTGGACCACTCCGGAGGATTTGGGGCTGTCCTTCACGCATGGAAGGTGCACCCCTTCGTGCACACATGGAAGAAGTGCCGTGAATAGTCACCATTGAAAATGTAAGCAAAGGATTAACCTGACTCGAGACACCCGATCCTGCTAAAATCAGTAAGACCAGACCAGAGGTGTCGGGAGGGGGTTTGTTGAGAAATATGCTCAAAAATTACTTACTCGAGTACATGCACCGTGGTTCGAGAACTACATAAAGATGAGAGGAGTTGGGCGTCGGAGACGTGAGATGTTAGCCCGCGTAGACAATTCGTTGCGACAATTCATTGCACTTCGTCTCCGTCCCTCGGTCCACTCACGGAGCTTGAGCTCCTCCGGAGACTCGTCGGAGGTCTTCGAACAGCCCGGCCTCTACTACGAACCAGCCATTGCCCGGGCTCCCAGTCACAAAGAACTTCGGCTCCTCTCCCGCGCCGTCCCGCCCAGGCCGCGGCGATGCACGTCGGGGCGGAGCCGCCCTACCTCGGGCCCTGTGGCGGGGGTGGGGGTTGCGGGGGGCCTCGTTCGCCTCGCGACGCCGGCGTGATATCATAAGACCCGCCGTGTTTTGTCCTTGCGCGGTGACCCGTCGGTGGGAAAGAAGGAGACGTCGCCCAATCTGGTTCCCAATGCATTGGGAGATTGACGCGGAGGCCGGCCGTGACGTAGGTAGAGGCCCGGCGGACCCTCGGTCGGACGGGTAAGCGTCTGGTTACGTGAAGCCCTCGACTGGGGCCTTGAGGTCGGGGCCCGACCCCTTGATACTACCTCTTCCCCCCCGTCCTCTACCCACCGGCTCCCGCCCCTGCCTCTCGTCCGCCTGCACTGGTCTTGTCTCCCCCTCCCCGCTCCTCCGACCACCGCGCTTCCTTCCACGCGTCCTCTCCCTACGCGACCGCGCCTGCACTGGTCTCTCCGCCCCCTCCCCGCCCTCGGTCCCGCACTTACTCCCATCCATGTTCTTCCCCTGTCGTCGCCTTACCTCTTCCTTGTCCCCTCGCCTCGAACCCCTCAAAGTTCCTCTTCAATGTTTCTTTCGTAGTCTTACTCCCCCTGTGCCTGTCCAACTTTTGTTCTTCGCTCATAATTCCTACTACCCTTTCCCTGCCCGTATCTTCGTCTCACCTTTGCCCCCTCTGACTGCGTACTTTCCTTTGATAGTTTAATCCTCTTATTTCCCTCCTTCTCCTCTCGCTCTGGTCTAGCTTCTCCCTCCTTATCCCTCCACTCTTACCCTGGTCTTACCCCTACCCTCCAGTCCCTGACCCCGTCCTTTCCCCGACCGACTGGGTAGACGGAAGCCTTCTTCACCCTCGACCCCCGAAACTTCCTCTAGGGTCCGTGTTCGTCGGAAAGAGGAGAAAAGACTAGGGTTGGCCCACTCGGGTTCTACGGGGCCGAGGACGCGGTAGGACCCAGGCGTCCGCCCGGTCGTAAGGCGTGACGGGGCCCTCTGCCTCGGGGCCACCCCTGCCTACCGGGTCGGAGAGGGGTGCGAGTGGAGGCTGCACCAGGCCGAGCCCTACGCGACGATGACGTGTGTTCAGGCCTCCGAGCGCTGCGCAGCGAGGTTACGCCTCTAGGCGACGGAATCGGAGTTCCAATAGGGCTGACACCCGGCGGCGTTAGGGAGGCGGCGGGGCGGAGGGTAGGTTAGGACCGAGGGCCGAGAGCCCCGGGGCGGGGAGGCGCAGGAGCGGCCCGTCAGTGGAAGTCATCCTTCACGCCGCCTCCGCCTTGCCCCCTTAGTCCAACGGGAAACTCCCTCCTGATGTAAGGCACCGCCTTCCTGTGCTTTTTATTTTGAGCGTCGTAGCTCCAAGACGTCTCGGGTTACCCCTTCGCCGCTCTGCCCTCCTGGGCGGGAGCCTCGAGACCTCTGGAGGGAGGGTCTGGGGGGCCGCGGGTCCGGTGGACAACGCCGGTTGAACCTTACGACCTGGTCCAGAAGAGAACTGGGAACCGGGTCCGGTGGGGTCGACTCACCGGGACCGGATGGGTCTATCACGGGTCTAAATACCCAGGGGCCCGTCGTTAGGGGACCGGGCCCACGGGCGGGGTCGCGTGCGGGGCTTCTGACTTGGCTTGTCAGTCCCCACCCCACCCCCTACACCTGAGTACCCTACCAACCTCCAGGGCCGGCGGAATCCTCCCCGAGGATGTGACCTTGCCCCCATCTTGTTCCCTCCCGCCCCTCTTGCGCCCTCCCGCCTCACACGATCCTCCCCCTCGCGCTCCGGGAAAACAAGAATCCCAAATCTTGTTTCCTGTTCATCTCCGGTACACTTCTGAAATCATCCCTGACCTCAGGACGCCACGCTCACGGACTCTCATCTTTCACTTATCTTCCATAATTATAATCACGTCTTGACTGGTATAGTCCTTTACAGTATTGCAATCTAGAGTATTAGAGACGGCTTCATTCTTAAAGACAAAAGTTGGAGCACATAAAATTAGTTATAACAACCTCGAAAAGAACATAAAAAGGAATTCCGTAAAAGAGTAAAGGATCACTAGTGTCGTCAATAGATTCTTCGTTGACAATTGAGAACGGAAGAAAGGCGGTTTAAAACTCTCGTCTATGTTACAATTTTAGCACTTATGATAATCCAAGAAAGGAAAAGGACCTTTTTTCTCTGGTTACCCACACTGGGCGAGTCCGTCTGTGGGACGGACGTCGACTTAGTGTCCGGAAGTAATACGAAAGGACAATCGAGTCTATTCGACTGTTTTTCATTGTTGTAATTAAATTCTACTTTATAAAATTAGAGAAGATATTCGACAAAGACCAAGGGAGTCAACGTCTCTCCCTCACTTACGAAGCAATGACTCCACCATTCTCGAGTACTTCAACGACTCTTCTTTTTTTTTTTTTTAGTACGAAATGGTCTCCCTTAGTCTAAGAAGAGATAGGTCTCTTTCTCCCACCGAATTCACCGGTATAACCGGGTAGTCGATTTCTACTTGTTTCATGTCCCAACTTGTTGTGATCTCCCCGTTGCAAGACCGGTCATGACCTGATGCAACGTAAAATTTCTAGTCATAGATATAAGGACACTAACTTTTCGTGTACATAATTTACCTCTCGACTACCGTTTGACAACGTGAAGTCAATGTCTAAAACCAGAAGGTTGTCAATGTTTTTACGACAGGTGATTATTGGTTGTTCCTGGATGACATGTCGTGTCCCTTGAGATGGGTTATAATACACCGTCGGACCTACCCTCCCCTCAAACCCTCCCTTACTTATCTACATATACATACCGACTCAGGGAAACGACAAGTGGACTTTGATAGTGTCGTAACAATTGACCGAGATGGGGTTATGTTTTAATTTTGAGATTATCAATTTTTTATATATATAATTACTTTGTAGGTGTCTGTGATTATCCAATATAAAAACGAGTATAATCTACGTATCACTTTTAGACAGTCTCAAATTCCACTAGCAGTAATGACACGACTCTTCGTCGAATCATATCTTAGTTCGTACCCAAGGTAGTGTAAATCAAGGTTAAGGTAAGTGATCGGGATATTAGTATAGGACATTAAATCACACTCAGGTCAAGGAATTTTCATTTGACGTCTGTTAAGATCGAGGTAGACCACCCCAAACTATCAACTACATACATTTACTCATATCGTGTCCCAAGTTGTCCGTAGGAGAAACTCTTGAGTGATCAAGACCTCCAAAAAGGAAATAAGGAGACTGAGTCGTTGCTCACTGGGGTCTCGATGTTCTTTGACCCCTCCGACTCCCCCCTATGTCTAGGGGGAATTCAATCCGAGACGAAGGTTGGTAAGGTGACACGGGTGCCCGATCGTCCTGTCCTCCTCCCCGACGATCCAAGTGACCTGACTCCACACTCACTCCCACAACTGACGACACAAACAATAAAGGCCGGTGTCTTAGTGTCTTAGACCTTAAATTGAGAACTACCAGTAAACCTGAGGGAACGTTCCGTCCACACAGCCGTTTGTTAGGGGTTTGTTTTGAGACCTCGGATTTCTGTTCAAAACCGGGACCACTTCTCCCATTCCAATGTCCAAAATGGTTATTTCTGGAGAACCGGAGACGGATTTTGTCGTTACAATGAAGAGAGTCCGGTTGTGTCCAAAGGTCCCGTCGGGTGACCGGACCTACAGTGTAAACCTTCACGAATGGTGAAACCTGAAGTATATGGGAAAGGTCTCGGTTTAATTCATCTGAAAAATTAAAGAAGTTACGCAAGGAAGGTTAAGGGTTCTAGAGCAGTCTGGGTGGTCCCACCGTCTTTTGGAATTAAAGACTCAAGGGGGGTCTGTTTAGGACCTTCCTTCTGTTCCAACTGGAAAACCTCAATTCCCTATTTCTCTCTTGTCCAACAGACAACCCCTTTCCTTTTCTAAGTACCTCGTCCTCTGAACCTCCCGACCAATGGTATCTCTACCCGTGACCCTTCTGGTAAGGTCCCCTTTCCTTGTCATTTGTTTACAAAAGACTTACGTTGACACATAGATTCCAAGGGGGAGGACTCCTTTACGGAGTAGTCGTGATTCTTTTCTCCCTAAGGACTCCTTAGGAACAAGTAAGTTCCAGTAAGGTGACGGAGTCGGTTGTCCTGGAGGTCGTCAAAAAGAGATCGGGTCTTGACAATGATTAGTGTCCTGTTTCGAAGGAATTCCACCCAATCAGGATAGGTGGTTCGGTACCTCCGGCCCGGGAGAGAAAAGAGGGATGTTCGCATCGGTCTCGAGTCCGTATACTACGTTCACCTCACCATGCGTCTGGGGTCAGGGGGTTTCATTAGTTCTGAATCTTCTGGTTCTTTCCGTAGTCACCCTTAAGACACTTCCAGGCCACCAATTCTCAGACGGGAAGGTGACGTCCGTCGTACCCAAGAGTTGAGGACTAACCCCTTGATTTCTAGGACGTACGAGGAACAACACCGGTTTTTTATTGTATCTTATCTCTTCAAAACGGTTTTTTCTCTTTCCGTAGTCGTTTGTTATCTAGTGTCCGGGGGAGGGGTCCTTCAGGAGGACGACATCACGGTAGTATTAGGTGTAAAAGGAAGCGTACCATAAAATCAGAGGTGGAGGTACGAGCGACCGATGGTCGATTGGTCTGGATGAATAGGAACCTTCCTATCGATCCTGTTTCTACTGAAACCAGAGAGAGGATCTATTTTATTAAAAACATCCGTCACGAAATTGCATTTCCCACTGAGACTTTATCAACACCTTTTAATATATAAGGCTCTCTGACGACGGGGAAGTTTACTTAACGAAATAAAAGGGGATGGGGAGAAGACCTCCTCTTCCCGAGAGTTCCTTAATGTACTGGGGACTTCGAAGGAGGGGCGGTGAGGGTTTGACTAGGGTCTTCGACTCTATAGTGGTGGGCTTGGAGGTAGAGTGTTAGGAAAGACACTCTACGACCATTCGTTGGGTCAGTACTGAGTCGTGGTCTGAGAAGGGAAGGAGAGACGTGACCGGTCTTACTTTCCGTCCTAGGTCTTCCGAGGAGGGGAGACCTACCGGTGTAAGAGTGGTGTTTGACTCAGTACCGGTGTGGGACGGATCTTTTACCTTTTAATGACGCTCACTTCTCCCTCCAATTTGAGATCCGCCAGAATCAAAGGTTAGGTCTTTAGTGTCGGTAGACGAGAGGTGGACCTTGATTGACTCCTTTCATCAACAAATGTGTCGGGGATCGGGATTGTGTCGTACAGGTCCAGATTGGCTTATTCCGACGAACTCAGGTTCTGATGCACCTTCCATCCTCCGTTGGTAGTTGGAGACATATCACAGACATGACCGAAACCACTTTCTCCTAGACGAGTCTGGACCGAAAGTGTCCGAGGTGGTGGGGTTGAGGTTCCGCCGGTCCGGACCCACCCTCTTTCCCCGTTAGGACGTCGAGGGTGAGGTCCGACATCCTCCTAAGGGGAGATCTTTGAGTCCCGGGGTACCTTAAAGGGGACGTTATTTTCGTAAGAACAATTTCCTTACGACGCCCAAAAATAATCCGAACGAAATGTCACATGTACAAAACTTAAAAAAGTCTATTCCAATATACCGAAAGTTTGAAGAGTCTAAGTTTTTCAGGACAACGATAATACATCTTATGATATTTTACTATATAATCAAAATGACCGTAATTCTCTGATAATACGTATACGATAATTCTTTCACTAAGGGTACTCCGGTCGAGTCCAAAAAACTCAAAAAGATCATTGTGTGGGATAATGAATAGTAAGGTAGTAAACGATCATGAACAAAATAGTCTACGGTGACTATTGTTGAGATTTTTTACCAATGTTTACTCTTTTTTTAGATAGTTGTTAAAGACTTTTAACTCGTTTTTACGACAGATCGGTTCGTGGACCTAAGTTAACGACCTTGTGATCACCCTCGTCAAACTCTTAGGGACGTCTTCATTTTTCTCAATTCTCGAGTCCAGGACCTCAACTCGTTGAGACCAATTTTTGTGTCGTACCGGTGATTGGTCAACCCTCTGCAATGGTGGAATAAATTCTAGGATTTTTTTTTTTGGATAGAAGGTAGAAACAACAGTTCAAATTTATTTTTTTATTACATTTCAACTTTCCGATGTGTCGTATCTTTGTCTTGTCGTCAAGACCTCCGTCCGACGGACAGTGATCGACACCTTATACCTGTATGACGAATAGGAAACACAGACGAAGGAGTAGATGTTTTACCCTTCTTACCGTTGATGAAGTATCCGAACAAATGTCTTAACAAAATCAGACGTACACATGTTGCGAATGTTGTTATGGTTCTTGTATCATTCGGTTCCATAATTGTTTCATAATTTCACGAATCGTATTACGGGTCGTCGATGGATTATTCTTGACTTTTTATGTCTACTTGACGTTCCCAGGAAGTTCCTCCGACCTTAAAGTCAATCCTACCTGACGGATTACCCTCTAAAGGTCCACGAGTCCCTATGATTGCGTGCTCTACACCCAAACTAAAGACCCAGTCCTTCTAGGGGACCTCATCCTTTACCGTTGGATGAGGTCATAAGAACGGACTTTTTATGGTACCTGTCTCTTCGGACTTCCCGATGTCGGGTACTTCAGTGTTCCTCAACCTGTGTTGGTTACTGATTCGTATGTGTGTGTTACTTTCTGTTGTCCATCAGATCATGTCCGACATATTTAGTTCTTCGATATTGTTAAAAATTTTTCGGATATGAAGTTTCAGTCCGAACAAATTTCGAAAAACATCAGAGACACGAATAAAGGACAAAAAGAAGTAATTGTCAAACATTTTAACCGTTATAGGTTGAACAGAGAATCTTGAAGTCCCAAAATCCATGTACCTCGTGTCGGACTTCCGGTCTTCCAACCGTCACTCTTAAAGTTGTTCCTCTACCCAAAGTTGACTTTGTTAATCTATAAGTCTCTTTGTCGACAGAAGAGAGTGTAACGACTGAAACTTCTTAGACCTAAAACAAAGTAATTTCCTTTGATAAAGGAATACTAGAGAAATGTCTAAAGTTCAATCTCTCGACAGTCGAGAGGGAGGTGGAGGGAATAGGGTTTCTTTATCGACCCTCCTCCTCCTCCATCTCTCATCCCGGGTCGGTGGTTCTATATCTCGTTTCCACTCCTATCCAAAACACGTCTTTTGTCTCCAGGATTACTATCCTTTAGACTCGATGACACCGGAGTTACCAGGAAAATTTAGAACTTCTCAGTGGTCACCATAAGACATAGTAAGAGTCAAACACAGTATACGTATTCAAAGGAAATAGATTAGGCAACTTATTTTACAACTGTCTAGATATCCTATGATATGATCTACCTGACTCGAAACTGAGGTAGGTTGTATTTATCAGGGTCGGGGGCACTACAAGGTGACAGGGGTGGGGATGGGGGTAAACCCCCGAACCCCGTCGTCCACGACCCGGTTCCGATCAGTCTGGTGTCACTAGTATAGGTCAGGTGTCGTGGAAGGTAAAATAACAAAATAAATGTTTGTCCCACTTCAGTTGACCCTTTTAGCCCCATTCCTCAGTCAGACCCGGTAGGTTTACACCTCACCAAGGACCCAGTTAGAGGTGGTACTTCCGGCGGAGCAGATAGAAAAAGGACGGGGAGCCATTACCGGGGAACTAAGGAGTCCCGTCTGAACAGACGACGAGGACTCGGGAAAATACTCCCGTCTACCTAGGACCCCCTTGTCCCCACCATGCTCCCGACCCCGGGGGAGTCAAACACATTTGGACTCAAGGCTAGTGTGCGTACTAAAGGAAGACATAGAACCCCAGGACTCATAATTACAACCGTAGCGGGTGGACTGGTAGGAGTATAGACGGTTTCTATTACGTTTGCACTCGTATTCTCCCTCTGGTTAGGGTCTTATTACAGTTGGGTACCTGGACGTAAATCCCCACACCGGTAGGGTAGGATCTTAGTTTTGGGAAAGAACGATGAGAAATGCCACCTTCTCAAATGGATCAAAGGAGATTTGTCGGGAACTAAATATGGGTAGGAGTAGGAGGTTCCCCTTCAGGGTCAAGGCCGAGATGAGTCCATCGGTCCCTGTTCAGAGGTTATTGTCTTTGTCTGAAAGGGTCGTCAGGCATAGTAACACGAGAGTGGGAGTGAAGAGGTTCATTAAGGGTTCCACGGGAGGATCTGAATGTGTTTCTTCTTGGCACACGTCTGTACCAGCCTGTGTCCCGTGTGGGTCTACAAGGGTACGAAGACCTCCAGGAATCTACATTAGTGACCCTTCTCTTCCCGGTCTTCAATATCCATATTACGAACCCAGTCTCTCAGGTCCGTGCCTCCCCTTCCTTTCTACGAAGTTGTAGTGGGAACCGACCTAGTACACGATTTCATCGTGGACTTTACTTCCAACCCGTGGGTGTTTTTGTCCCTGACCCACTCGGTGGATGGAAGTGTTTCACGATATGTCAAATCTAAAGCTGAGACGTCCTTGGAACTGACTTACCTAGCCCAGATCTTCTCCTCTCTCTCGGTCCATCTACCAATGTCGAAAGGGATCTCTCCACTAAATTGACCATCGTCAATCCCCCCATCCCTAACCCTATAGGACCCGAAGGTCGGTGGAGGGGTTTAAAGACTAAAAGTATTAGTCAGACCTACTCAGGTAGAAATGTAAAAGTACAATGACCTAAATTATTTGAGTCAAAGATAAGAGTATGAGTACTGACTTCGATGTTTACTGAGACCTTTACCCAAGGAGAATCTTACATAGACTAACGAACTTTACTAGATATTCGGTGGGTGGGGGTAGTGATGGTTACAAAGGGGTAGGTAGAGACATCGGAGTTGAATAGGTTCTCCTTCACAGGACGGAGTCAGCTTGTTTCCGTTAATTATTATGGACCCCCTACCATAAGTAAGACAACATAGAGACCTGCTCGAGTAGAAACCTCCCGTAGGATACGACAGGAAAAGGGTAAGGACAGTGTCTTTTTGTTTGGTCAAGTAAGTGGGTAAGGAAGTAGTTTATAAATGACTTCACGGATGATACACGGTCCGTGACCTCGATCTCTGTTGACCACTGTGTCGTCACGTATTTCGTTTGTCAGATAGACGGGAGTGGCTTACATCGTCCTCTACTGTCCTTTCCTTGTTTATTAGCACTGTGTCGTACCATCCCCAATACTACCCCTTTACGTCTCATGACTCACTCGGGCTCCTCCCCTTGATCGGATCGGGTGTCCAAACTTCTCCCGAAGGACCACTGTCGATCTGTTTCTTGATATCTTAATCCTTCTCAGTCGATTTACTTCTCCTTCCTGCACAGGATCCGACTCTATTGTCCTATGCTTTCCGGACCTTCTTTCTGTGTCATCACATGGAATCAAACCTACCTCGTATCAGTTACCGTCTCTTCACTACTCTCTACTACCCCTTCTCCATTCGATCCTATTCTAGTTCGTCCGGAACATCCGGTACAATTCCGTTGGCCTCAAATAGGACTCTTGTAATCCTTTAGTGACTGCCTAAGATTCTATCCCTCGTTCTCCACTTTACTCGTTCCTTACTCCCCGGATCCTCTCACCACTGTAGTTGTAAAGTCCAGGCTACGGTCCGACTCAATTTACTCACCTTTCTTTCGTTCGTCTCGTTCAGTCTAGACGACGTCAAAGTTTCGATGTATTTTTGGAGACTGGTCTCAGTAAGTCTGATTTCCCTCTTTCGTCTTGTCCACTGACTACCAAAAGGTGTCCATTGGTTTTACCGTTGATGGGACTTCTCAGGACGAAGGAAGTCCTTCAGAAGGGTCTGAACTCCTTCTCCTCTGTTAAATGAACGAAAGTAGAATAGATTTAGGTATTTAGGAGGTGGTAGGAATTGGGAGTAACTTATCGGGACAAATATTGTAAATCTCTGAGTGAGACCTGAGAAGGATAAATCTATACTTTGTCACGAACACCCGGGGATAAGGGTTGAGAAAGACAGGGTACTAATCCTGAGGTCTGAGACATAAGCCGATATAGTGTCCGGGTCGGAATAGGGTCATTCCCCACTCAGACACATACACACATACTCTGGTACTCTGGTCTCTCCCTCTACTTCTACCCTTTACTACGATAGTGACGTCTGGTCTTCGTCCCCGGGAAGAGAGTAGTCAGGTGGGGCCGTGATAATGCTGATTGAAGTGTGACGCCGTTCAGAACCAAAGCACCATTGGTACCATATCTTCGTCCCTACTATTGATGACCTGACTGTAAGAAGTGCTGAGTCCGACAGTTAAGTAGTACGTGAGTGTGACTTCGGGGTACTGTCTAAATACCGAACTTATTTTCAATTCCATTGCTCTTGGAGTTCTAAACTTGACGGATAAAGAAAGAGGATATCCTTAGGGGTGGTAAGAGACAAAGGTTGAAGAAGTAATCGGAATTGATCCAAATCGAGACGTAGGTTTGGACTATTGGAAGAGTCGGACGCATAAAGTCACGTACCAAGACTCATTTTAAGGGTAAATCCAAGATGGAGTCTCCAACTGTCTTGTTAGACTAAAGATACCGACCAGAATCTCTACCGGGAATACTATCTTAAGTTTAGAACAAGGTAGGGTTAGGACGACACGTGACAGGACTGACATTATTGGGGTTAGTAGAAGAGAGTCAAAGGACTCTGGTCTGTGTGACTCTTGGATCTCCGGTCTTATGAGGGACCAACGAACCACACGTCTCATACATGAACCTGTTCAAAGATTTGTACTGATTTTTTTGTCTACCTCGAATGGTAGAGAAAAGGATGAGAGGGAGTAAAATTGGACGTGTGATACCGGTTCAGAAACCTCCGAGGTGATCAGTCTACCTACGAGAGATAAATGTTACTGGGGAGTCTTCCGTGAACCTATGGGACTCCCTTTTATGTCTTTTGATCTCGTCTTTTCCCATCTTCCTTTGTATGTCTCTTCTCTCTCAATCAATATACGATCTCCTTGATTTTATTCAGTCTGTAAATGGGTGCAGGGTAGGTCTCAATCTCTGAGAGTGTATAGGTACCCCGGGAGTCTTTTAGTCCATAAGTTCGTTTCGGACGGGACAGTCAGGTTATATTACTATTCTTGAGAGAGTGTCTAGGTACCCCGGGAGTCTTTTAGTCAATAAGTTCGTTTCGGACGGGACAGTCAGGTTATATTACTATTCTTGTGAGAGTTCATAGGTACCCCGGGAGTCTTTTAGTCAATAAGTTCGTTTCGGACGGGACAGTCAGGTTATATTACTATTCTTGCGACCGGATTTTCAGTCCTCTTGACCTAAGGTCAGGATTGAGACGATCAATCTAGACAAACTGGGTTCTTTCAGTAAACTGAGAAGACACATAGATGAAATAGACTTTTCATCATTCTCTAACTTGTTTTACTGGATATCGATGTTCTCTTTTTGTGTCATAAAAATAGATATTAGTTTAGTTGGAAACCTCCCTCTTCCTACCACGGTATACTGCAAAAATGTATTAGTCATTTATTTCAATTCTTCAGTTATCTCTAAGGATCGAGGTACACTATTGGTTTCCATAAGTCCGTGAGTCATCATTTGTTTCCGGTTACCCTCTCTTATCCCTCTTTTGTCTGTTGTTTATTCTTAAAACACCGGTGGTCTTCGGTCCTCTGAGTGATAAATCTTATTCCTTAATTAGACTCTCTTCGAATCCGACCGTGTTTCTATTTTTAACACCAGAGATCTGTTTCGGTTTTCTGATGGGTTTGGGTGGGGGTGAAACCTGAGGTCCGTGTGTCTTATTCTAAGTAAGTGTGTAAGTCATTTATAAGTGACCCGTGGATAGGAAACACCTAACGAGTGTCTGTATGATAGTAAACAAATTCTCCTGTTACTTGATTCTTGTTGCATTCTTGATTTAGGTTCTTGATTTTATAATAGTCACTGAATGTAGATTCACGAGGATTGGGATAGGGTTATAGACGGAGGTGAACCCTCTATAGGTGATAAGACTTTAAATCTAACAATAAAAAGAAGAAAAAGGAAATCAAAATAGTGTGTGTGTCTCGATTTATTAAAACAAATGAAAACTCGTTATATTTTTTCCGTCAGGAAACAGAACGGAAAAAAGTTAAGTTGGTAATAAATGAATTGTAAAAAAGGTACAACGACTTACGGTGACAACCAAGTGACAGCAACGACTTATTATTAGATAACAGTCTTATCTAATACTACATGAATAGGGAAGAGGACTACTACTCATACTCAAAAAAAGATTCTAAACAACAACGTTTGTTATGGTATGTGGGAACCCACGTGTATAAGTCTTTACTTTTACAAACCAACGTCCCTATTATAAAGAGTTCGAAATACTTTACATTGTGGTTTGACAAAAGGTTTCACCAACATGGTTAAATATAAGGTGTTCATCATGTTCTCTAGGACGACTAGATGTTGGAGGCCATATTAGTCTCCAGAATGGCCTGAAAATCCATATCCACGATTTACCATACAGTAAAACCAGAACGGAAATGAAGGAACTAATTATCTCCGACTCATCGACGGGTATAAAAACCAGTAAAGAAGTCACTGAACGGACACAATAAACGGAAAAATAACCTAATAGAAAAAGAATAAACGTTCTTAAATATTACATGAAAATAATGAGTAGAAAACATCAATATACACAACGTTTACAGAAGAGGATCAAACATTCGACGGAAAAATAAAATTCCACAGAAGATGTCTTCGAATATTAAAATTATTTTAGTTTAAATGGTTAGAAAATACTAAACATTAATGTAGAAAAACATAAGAGACCTACTAAGACAAATTCTAACCCTATTACACAATAAACTTTCAAACTGAATTCTAGGTGAACATTTTAATGAACTAAACCGTTCCTAAAACAAGACAACACTTTTTAAAATTCGATGATAAAGTTACAGAAAATACAATCTCGATAAATCCAAAAGATATAAAAGAACTTAGTCAAAACAATTCAATGTAAAAAGATCCCTAAATAGGTAGAACTGTTTCAAAAGTTTAGTAGACGTAGTTCAACTGTCTTAAGATAATCGAAAATTTTAAAACCCTGAAGGGACAGTCAAGTCACCAATTCTGAGACCCGAAGGTTACGACCTTTACGTCCGAACTAGGGACCAGTCCCTTGATTCTAAGGTGTACGGCACACCACGTCGGTTTTTTTATTATTATCATTATTTTTCATTTTTATTTATTTTGAAACGATATAGATATCAATACAAGGGAAAAAATAAGTGTAATAAATTACGACGAGAAAAAGAAGAATTAGTTAGATGGGTCCAAATAGACAAAACAATCAAGAAAATTTTTTGGGAGAAAACCAAAAAACCCCCCCGGACAGATAACATGGACAAGAATAAAGTAATTAAAACTAAGAATAAATATAATAGAGGAAAGAAGAACAAACAGTAATCTCTGGAAAGATAATATCAAGACAATAAGACCTCGATTCACAAGAATAAAAACATTGTCAATGTAATTACCTCTTATGATTTAGATATTTCTTAGATCGTGACCGGGGAAGTATACCATCTGTACACTGAGATACCACCGAAAGAGAATATGTTTCTGATATGTCTTGGGCTTGATTTTTTCTGATTCTTCTTGAGTTTATATTTGAAATTTGTTACTCTTTCGATTCAGTCTAAAGAAAAGACTCGACCTGTTTCACCCTGAGTAGAGGATTGATCTCAGACTTACAACGAGTATGGAATAGAAACCTTATTTTACGAAGGAGAACGTAAGTTACACTGATTATATTATCACATATTAATGTCTGTCAAATTTAAAATTTTCCACCAACTGTCCGTCCTCTTGGTACAGAGGTCTTTACATCGGTCACCTTCCCTGAGTTCTGAAGTTCACGTGAGTACATAGTTGAGCGTAGGTGCGCACGTGTATATGTCAGGTTGTCCGATGACAGTCGTGGTTCTTACACAAGAGGTCTCGCGGATCTCAGTAGGGGGTCATTAAGGAATTGGGTAAGGATCCCGATTCCAGGGGGTTACTTACCAAAATAAGTACCTCTTCTCCTATGGATGCTCTTTCCCTCTATTAACCGGAGTGGTATGTTTATTAGATTTAAGGATTGCTTTCCTTTTTCTCTTTCTAATGCATAGGTACTGACCCCTCTCTCGACTGTGTCTGGTTCACAGGTACTACCCTTCTCCTCTGTCGTATCCAAATACATAAGTGTTTTGCCTACGTTACATTTATCTCAGTTACACCGGTCTCTAATAAAGAATGGACTCATAGGTTTCCTTTATGACCTCTACCCCGAGTCCATCTACGGAAACGGTATCCGACGAGGTACGTCGAACGTCCCTTTGTGGTCCTACTCGTTATACTCGGACCCGGGAGGGTACCGACACATAATCCGTCGGTGTACCGAATAGGTCGGGAGACAGGGAGGTAAATTAGAAGAGTGAGTAAGTCTATTGAAATCCATGGATGAGAACTTTTCGACTAATCGACTTTTCACCTACGTCCAATTGGGAAAACGGATACTTTATGATCTATGACTACGGAACCTCTCACTACTCACCGTATCGGTGACTCAGTCAGCGAGTCTTAGGTACGAGGACGGCATCCGGAACCATGTATACGTCTAGGGACGGGAGATTTTTACTTATGTCTTGTCCGTCGGTCCTCCTCCTTATTATTAGTAAGGAACCTCAGAACGTCCTGTTTCTTTATTCAGAGGATAAAATTGAGAGACTGACTTGTCAGTGTATATAACTTTTCGAGATTGTCCAAGTAACTAGTGTCACTAACGTTAGTCGTTAAAGATAAAGACGGATCTCGATATAAGGGTGAGGATTTTTGTGAGGAGTCCAGTTTTATGTTGGTGGTATAAGTAAGATATGTATATCAAAGTTGAAGGAGGGATCCTTTCGGAGTGTCCTCCGATCCAAACTCCTACGATTCCGTTTGTGTCAACTCATGAAATGTCGTCTGAAGGGGCTTTACTCACCACGTCCCTCTTCCGCCTCTCTTTCTCTTTTCCTCGTGTCGGAGTGGACGTCAAACCACATCCTACGTAACTGGTCGGGTAACGCGTCCTAACTTACGGTCAAAAGTTACACCCTGGGTGACATTCCGTCACATCTTATGTACAGAGGAGTACCTTACTTCAAGGGTTCATTTAAGGTTCTGACGGTGAGGGTGGGTAAGAGTGTGTGTGTCGTGTACTTCTACCTGTGTCTATTTCGATCGCTACCTGTACGTGTGCCTATATCAATGTCCGTACGTTCTACACAAACGCATACCGATCGGGAATGTAGAATTATAGGTCCGGATAGAAGAGAAGGTGTGAAGTTTGTCAGGGTAGGATTAGGAGTCGACGACCAAGTTATAAAAGTAAATGGATAGTAGGACTATAAAGTTTAATTTGTTTAAGTAGAGTTTGAGTTACTCAAATAGTGAATAGGGTTCATACCGAAGGTTAGTACTGAAGTGTAGAGAAAATTCAATGAGAACTAGATAAAAAAAGAGAGAAGAGAGTTTTAATCCGTATTTAACGACTAAAAGAAGTTTCGTCAAAAGTTTAGATAGGGATGGTTAGATGGAAGTTGGTGTAGAAAAATATACATTTACAGTAAGAGGAGTTGATATAGGATTTATCGAATTCTAATTTCTGGTATAGAATTCATAGAAATAGGAGATATCGTGGATGGTGTTATCGTAAATTATACTACCTGTATTCAGTATGTTTGAGGATAAGGAGTTCACTTGAACGGTGGTAGGGGGGTAAAAAAAAACGGAATAGGTCGTGGGTCGGGGTCGGGACGGGGTGAGGAGTGACCTTCCGTTTCCACGACGGTATCTCGAAGAACCGCCAGGCCTTGGCTCGGAGGAACCGTCCTCCCGACGAGTCGTCCTCCTTGACCACACTCCACACGTACTTGAAGTCGACGACGGGTCCCACCCCCACCCCAGTCCTTTTGTCTCGTCTTTACCCTCTAGTCCCTCCCTTTCCAACCCCTATCCCTCGTTTAATCCAAACATGACTGGGGTTTATTTCCTTTGTAGTAACCGGGTTTCTGATGACAACTACCTGTTCAGATTGGTCCGTCCAGATCTTGGTTACACTAATCGACCAAACCTCGGGGGGGAACGGGGAGTGATCTTTAAGTCTCAAATCTGCCTCTTACCAGTGAATGGGACGACTCTCCATCAAACTGTTACACGCTGGACAACGATCTCTACTAGGATCCTATTTTGTCTGTTTTTTTGTTTTTCCTGTCTTATTTGTACACCAATCTGGTAAGGTTTGTTTCGTCGTCGGAACGAGACGGGGAACCTCTTATTCGTTCCTAAGGTCCCAACAAACTTGACACTTGGGTCCTGTGATAGGCTATAAGGACACCCACCGTTACGAACACATATTTTTACATTTTCTTCAATGACTGGTCTCTGGTCGATCAATGACCAATTTGTTGTCTACTTTCTTTCTCTCCCCACCCTCCACCCGACGATGTAGGTCCGTCTCTTTTCATTTCTTGTTTTTCTTCTTGTATTCTCCAGTCGATGGTTTCTTTTAGTCTCTCCATCCAGACACAATCCTACCACTGTTGAATGTAAACCCTAAATCTTTGAATCGTGTCCCCGAGTCCTCGGTAGGATAGACTCGGGTCTCCTTCCGACTTCCGAGAGTCTCTACCCCCCTTACCTGTCAATAATAGACTCGACGTCTTTTTTTTGTCTTCTTTGATCTTTCTTGAAGGACTCTTAAGTCCCTGTATAACCGGACATACATCCGATTTGAGTTCTCCTGTCCTCTCTTGTTTCCGTATTCGGTGACTCCTGAGTCGTTCCCCCGTAATAGAGAATATCACCGATAGACCAACAAACACACGAAGTGAGTACATGGACATTACGGTAAGACTTGCCAGATACGGAACAGTAAGGAGTACGATTCTCCCTCGTACCACGTGACTTTTTCATGATTATAGTTTCCGACTGGACTGTCTCGTTTTGTGCGATCTTTCCCTTTCGATAAGGTCTTCCTCTCTTGTCTTTAGTTCCGGCCCCACTTCCCTTCATCTTTCCTTTAAGTTCCAGTCCTGGAAGTGAGTCTCTTCCCTCATTATCACGAGGTTCGGAGACCTGTCAATTGTAGTTGTCCCTTCCCGAACTCTATCTCTTTCCCTCATCTTCGTCTCCCTGTAGAGACGTGCGTGTCTTTTAGATTAACTTTACTTCACAATTAAGGATATCCGTTCGTCGTGAGTCTTTGGATGACCCTTTATTCTTCGTGATTTCTCTTGGACTTTGTATCAGAATCTTGAACACCCAAGAAACAACCTAGGGTCAAGGATCGGTTCGGTCCACATAGTTATTTTGGGGTTCTTTTTCGGTGGTATTATACATATTAGAATCCTTGTTACGACTTTGGTGGAGATTCTCTTCCATATCCGAGGTCCAGACTATGATACGGGGTAAGGGGGTTGGCGACTTCCTACTTGGTAAGATGAGTATGGTGACGTCCTCTCCTACCCGGTCCCCTAGGTCGAACAGGTAGACGAAGAACTAAAGGTCTATGCTCGGGACATTCTGTTTCCGGCACTCCAATAGAGGGTCTTCTCCACCCTCGGGAGGGTGAAAGGTGTCCAATAGTCCCGGGCCCCGTTCCATCCGTGACTTCTGGTGTGGTTTGGTTCTCCTCTACCCCAAGGGTGGGAGTTCCTGGGCAGTCCGACCCTTCTGAGTATTTATTTATACCTTTACTGACTTCTACGAATGTTTTGTTGTACGTCCACCCAGAGGGAGTAAAATACGTTAAGGATGTCGGGATTTTTCAACTAATATTTAGTTTTTTTTATTTATTCATTTATTTTAGTTACACCGTCTTTCTGGTCCGATTCCTTAGGACACCATTTTGATGCATTTTGTATTTCTCAAGAAGACTGTTCATTAGTAGGGAGGATCCACATACAATACACAAGTAGACTTGACACTATATATCCTAAACGACTCTTCTCCGGGTGGACATTTACACTCATGTTTACTTACAGATAAGTACGTCTCTAACGTCTGCTCCCCACCCCTTCAGACCACTCCCTGTCGGAACTCAGTTTCCTACCAGTGACGAGGTACACCGACGGGGTGGGGATCTTCCTATCTTCTACGTCCGGGGACCCAGATCAAGGAATGGAAGTTCGGGGGGAGGAGTGGGAGGGTTGGGACCTGTCTTCAGGAAGGGATTGAAGAGATCACGGGATTCTTAATACTTTTTTTTTTTTTTGTTTTGTAATTTATCCTTGTTGAACACTTCCTTAATCGTCGTTTCCATTTCCAACTCTCTCTGTATTCCTCACTCTTTATCCTCATTGTCTCGATTGTTTGGTCTCTTTATTCTGATCCTTTCGATTTCTCCTTTTTGATTTCTCTTAGGACACTCCTCAAACTCATTGTAGAGATTTAGAAGTGAGATGAGGTTACTTAAAGTTTCTTATCCCGTGAACTCACCCGTCCGTCCCCTGTTCGTCTCCTGTCTTATGGACCCAGTAGAGGGCCTACCTGTAGTGTGATAGGTCTCGAAAGACGTCAGCGAGCATTAAGAAGAAGATGTCCCTTAGTTGTCCCTTTCTTCTTGGTCCACTTCTTTTCACCCTCTCTCCTTCTACACTACTTTCTCCCGGTGTACATGTTTTCTTTAGATCCGGGGTCCCTTTGTCGTATCATACAGTACGTTTCTTGTGTCTGAATTACGGTTCTTCAAGATCTTAGTACACGGTCAAGAAAGTGGTCGACTCTCATCATCCTCATTCAAGGAATTAGGGAGTCTTGGAGTCATAGGTAGATATATTCATTTCTATTTTTTAGGAGTGATGGGAGTATCCCAATCAATTTGACTTCTAATTCATTGTCCATTTCTTGGATTATGTCACGGACTGTGTGTCTTTACTCGTTGACACTTCGTGACACGACCCATGTACATTACCAATAAAGTTGTTGACAGTTGACACAGGAAACCCTTTACTTCACGGTCTGTAAATTAACTTGTAATAAGATCCATATATACACTTCCATAAAGCTCTACTTTAATTGGAAACTTACCGTCTGACTCATTTTCTGTGACGGTAGGGATAAGTCCACGGAGTAGATTAGTCAACTGCCGGACTTGTCTTGTTTTGTCGACTCATTCTCCCTTGAGGAGACCGGACTGACGACCCTGTAACCAGAAAAGGACGTAAGTCTGATCTTAACTTTTTTAGCCGAGAAGTTAGAACTCAGTCGACCGAAAACCTGACCTTGAATGTTGTAGTCGAGAGGACTTAAAGGTCGAACGGGTGATGAGTCGGACCATAAAGAGTCGGAAGTATTAGTGTCCTCAGTTGAGGAATGTCATTTAAAGAAAGAGATGTATAGAGGATAACAAGATAAAGAGACCTCTTGTGATTCATAATATTATAAAATATATGTAATACAGAGTAAAAATATTATTATCTATAATAGGTGAAAAATGTCTATTTCTTTAACTCCAAGTCTTTCCAATTCACTAGACGGATTACGGTAAGTCGATCCCTCGTCGTCTTGGAGTTCACCTTAGTTCCAGACAGACCGAAGTTTCAGACATAATAAGGTTGCATTGATTATAATTAAACAGAGGGACAGAAGACTCTTTGAGTCTTCAAGTGGAATATAATAATCAATACAAATCAATGAATAAGTGATTTGTCACTTGAGACTCCCAAGTCCTCGAGGGTTCTTTGTTCGCACGGTAAAGAAGACAGGGGAATAAGGTTCGACAACACACGTGATCTTACTGCGGATATCAGAGGGTGATAGAAAGTGGTAAAGACAAGGAATCAGGACTGAAAGAAGGGTTCGTTGATATGGAATCCCAATTTCCGGTCTCAGAACCCTAGTCACCCCAGGTGGTGTCTCCCTATTCCGAGTTTCTACTACGAGAAAGATCCCCTGAGGTTTCGACGGGATGTGTACCGGTGGTCGTCTAGGTGGTGGAATCCTCTTTCCTTTCTTTCCCCTGTTTTCGACTTGCTAAAGTGTCCCGACCCTCAACGTGTCATAGGTCGTATCCAGATGGAAGGTCTCCGTGAGCCATAAAGAGAAATTTTCGTTTATACTCCCTGTCTAACCCTCAAAACCTAATCGTCTACACTCGATAATACATATTTTACTTATTTATTGTTCCAGAATGTTTTTAGTGAAACGACACATCGTCTTTACTTGTGTACTTTTTTTTTTTTCTTTACTTGTGTAATATTTCAGTTGATATAAAGTTATTTAAAATTTTTGGTGTTTACAAAACTAAAAAATAATCTTTTATGTTCGAATAGTATTTTTAAGTTCTTGTTACAAATTTTCTTACTAATTTTCTTCTATTTTTTGTAAGGGAATGGGGGTTTAGAGTAAGAAGTGTAATTGATGATGTTTCAAACTACATATAAAAAGGTCTATAAAAATGATTTCTTTAACAATAAAATAGTATACCCGTTTAAAATTTCTTAATATGTGTCAATATAAAATAAATATATACAATATTAAGAGATAGGTATTTATTATCGATATATCATAAAGATGAGATTCTTGTTTGGTAGTAAAGAAATTGACCCGGAACATGTCTACCCGAACATAGATAAAAAAGAACAAAGTTGATAATATTTGTTATGATCCCTTAAGGGACCGTCAGGTCGTTAATCTCCTGAGACTCGAAAGTGACGGATGCCGTACCCAAACTAGGGACCATCCCTTGATTTTAGGGTGTTCGGTACACCACGCCGGTTTTGAATTTATTTTGTAATTTCTTTTTTGGTGCTGTCACTTGTAGGAATGTATCCTTTCGTAAAGACCTCTAATTGAAGGTTCGTCACTTCGACGACCCTGAGGGGCGGCATTTCCTGGGGTTAAGGGGTCGTCGAGAGGGAGGGGGTATGGAGGCGAGGTCACCGGTGGAGGAGACGTCGAGGCCTGTACTGAGGGTCGCACATCTTCCTCTTGTGTGTGTCGAGTGCTCATGTCTGCCGACCGACTTACCTGTATAATTTCTCTACCACCACCGTCCTCCACACGTTATTATTCCACAGTATCCCGTTCTCCCTGTAAAGACTGGAGCCTGTTGAGATCTGACTATAAGTGTATAGGAGTAGAAAGGATTGTCCTGACGATTCTGAACAAAAGTCTCTTTTTGATAATAAAGGTCTCAGAGTCCCTCATACCTGTCTTAAGATGGAAATGGTGTCTAGGTTCTTCTTTCCTTTTTACCTCTCTACTCCCTGATTACCCGGAATCGATTCCGACATTCTTTCTCCCAGTGTTTTATCTCCACATATGGAACTCGTACCTGGGTAAGACCTTCTGTACGACGAGTAGTGTATGTTGTGTCATGAGTAAGTTACAACCCTAAGAGACGAGACGTATAAAGTACTAGACCCCTCTCTTCTATAAGCTAATTCAGAAAAAAACCTTCAGTTCTGGGTCTATATCCTTTGTTAGACTTGAAGGAAAGATAATGAGAGGATGGAGGGTCGGGACACGGATTCCATCTGAGATAAGAACCCAGGACGTGAATTAATTTAGCTATCCGATTGAGACCTTCTGATATATAATATTGCTTTTATTCTGGTCGGTACCATCTTAACCCAATTCTCAGGGGGAAGATGATGAATTATGGTATATATTGAACCCCGTTCAATTGAACTCGGAACCAAAAAAGTAAATGTTTTACCTGTAATGAGTGAAATGTCTTCATGACCTTAATTTCTCTACTAAAGACATTCTCATAAAGTATTTGTCATTCTTTATGATTAGTTTGATAATTATAATAAAAGTCATTAATCTACGGGGGTAGATTAATGTTTACTCAACTCACTGTTTACTCAACTCATAAGTCAGGTACTAGTCTAGCGCCGTCCCCACCCTCCACCCCACCCACAGCACGACTCTTCGGTACAAATTGATGGATCCTGTTAGTGGGACATTTTACTAGTTCTGGTGTTTATTTTGAGACTACCCTTCTTTCGTGTTTAAGTCTCGTGTACGTCGTTATAGGATTTCATGAAAAATGTGTTAGACAGAATTTTCCGAAAGTGTTAGTGTATATGACAGACATATTTAATTTAACAAGGGTAAAGTGTTTGAAAGCTCTAGCATTTACCTGTGTGTTCCCGAAAACAAGTAAGTAAATTGTGTCTAAACAACTTACGGATGATGTAGGGATCGAGTGACTTTTCATAGGAAATAATAAGTTTTGTATTTTGTGATAGGAGAGTCTGGGATATCAGGTTGTCCCCTCTACATCATACATATGTTTAATTGATGTTAAGTTCCGTCGTATATCATGGACTGTGTAATCACGATATATTTTGTTTTTCATAGTTTTCTTAAGTCACTCTCCTTTGTGTGAAGGTCGATTATGTAAAGTTCATTATCTCTTCCAAAATACTTTTTCAACCGTAGACTGTGAACCAATGTTATCCGTCAATATCCCTCCTTACGGTCATCTCCCTTACTGTACTCGTTGCTATAACCTCTGCGTTTTCACTTTGGTACAGTCCTTTTATTTCTCCAAAATTTTTCTTCGTTTACTGGTCATCGTCGATTCGTGACGTTCAAACACTCCTTTTCACTTCGGGTGAACTCGTTCCTACACCTCCTAATATTCTTTTAGTCACAGTTAAGAAGAGAATAGAACCGTGGTCACGTGAATTTTAAACGCCACGTAGTAAACCGTGAACTAGCATTCACCATATATTCGTAACAGAAGGGTTATTACGATATCCGAAGAATTCCCACCCTTGATCCGGAAAAGAGGATAAGTGTCTTGTGAGTCATATCAATAGCTTCGTCTCGTTAATTCCTTTACTTTACAAACGCTTGACTGACTTCTCGACCCTCTACAATTCCCTAGTCTACCCAGTCTTTTGTCACCTTTCCGAAACCTTACTTCGAAACCTGAACTAATGGACCTGTTCCTTAGGTATAAGGTCTCACCCCTACAAGAACGTCACTGGTGACTGGACTACTCTCATTTTTTTTTATTATGCCGAAGTACTTGGAGGATCCTTCGACCACTGAAGGATCTTCCTTCTTTGTGGAGGATCTTTATGGAGTGAGTACGGGTAATGGATTTTAATAGGACTTCATCGATTCAGGATTGAGACTAGTCAGATTCATTAAGGGTTCGACGTCTCTTTCTGGAAATCTGTAAAAACCGTTTCCGAGAATTTTGTCCGAGTGGACAGGAATTGGGAAAAGTTCCATCTACATTTTGTAAACATTTCATCGACTGATAATTCAAGATTGGTGTTGGATTGTTTTAATTTGTATTATAGAGGGACCCTACGGGTTGGGGTCTGAGACGAGGAACTGTATGATAGTCTCTTCGAACGATCTGATACATCCATATTTAAGTGTTGATAATTTTATACACAAGATCAGATGACTAAGTACCAAGTACGGGTCTAAACCAAATACTACGGGCCTGTTGGTCTGAGGGTGAGGTAAAACTCTTCGACATAAGGGAGTGAAGGGGAGGGTGGGAGACTGTGGTTCAGTTTGGGAGGAGTCGGTACATGGTTTCCTCTCCAGGCACAACCCCCTCCCTCCGGGTGCACGACCCCTGTGTCCTCTGGACGGACCCCCGACCCTCCCATCGGTTTGTGGAGGTGAAACCCCAAGAAGTACCACGTCCTCTACCTTGCCAAGTACTCCGCAGGTTGAGCTTCCAGACCATGTGGGTCAAACGGAAAGTCGTACCTCAGGACATACTATCCCTTTGACCCTCTGGACTTGTCTCTCGTTTCTTTTCACTACTTTGACTCCTAAGTCATACTCGGGATCTTCGGACCTCCCAGAAGGGACCACCAGGTCGTCGATTCTGAGACGTCCCCCGGGACGTAAGTTAGGGACCAGTCCCTTAATTCTAGGGTATACAGTATGGTGTGTCGCTCCAATTTTTTTTTGGTGATAGGTTCCTTTCAAAGTAACCGAGTTTGATAGTTTTGTTTATGTAGTGATGTGTAGTCCAAAATGCAGTAATTTCGGACCCAGTAAGAGATGTCGTAGATTCCTTACTATGGAACCTTTCCTATGGACAAAGTGAACGAGTTACACACACACACAACAGACATAATAATATATACACTAATTTGATGATCCATTCTTTGTCCGCCTGGGGTCTCTCGGATTACAGACTGACAGTTAGTTATGACCATGGACCTTTCGATGTTTAGACCCAAACATAAACGGAAACCCTTCTAGTCTTCCGTGTCTCTCGCCCCTTCACCCCCTTATTTCAGACCCTAGTTTCTTACCTCGTTATCAACAAAGGTCTTGGGTCCATTATTTAGTTACAGGGGAAAGTATTCCGACCCCGGATAATCGAGACGAAGACAGAGGAATACTATCCCTTATTCCCACTCCCAGTTTCTTTCCTCTCTACCTCTTTAATCAAATACAAAGAGGTTTCTCTGGGGTACGTGATCTATGATATAAAATGTATTTCCTGTTCCATACTGATGACCCAGTCCTCTCCTTCCCATTTCTGTATGTCCCCTGTCCTAGTACACCCACCATAATCATCAATTTCCATGTTTTAAGTCTCCTGGATCCCTCTCCTGTCTTTTCAAATGTATTAGTTCTTCCACCCTACCCCGAATCTTATCTAGTTACACTAATCTCTGTCGGTCGAGTACCTCTTTGTGAATGAACCCCTACCCACTCTTCTACGACTCCGGTCGAGCCTTGAAGAACTACCATGGCGAACAGAACTTGGTCGACACGGAGAAAAGGACGACCCAGAAATTCTTTAGTAACGACTCTACAAAGGTAACAACCCTACATTTGTATGGGTCCTAAGATTTCTTAGTGTCTCCTTCTCTGAATCTTTCGAGTTCGTCCCCTTAGGGTCCAGTTCTTTATTCTGATACTTTCCGTTGATTAGATTTTAAGTCCGAATCCCTGACGTTTCGATCAACCAAATCCCTTGACACAAACAGAGTTCTAGGGAGACTATATTAGAATCGTGTACCTATACATGACAAGATTTGATGGAGAACTGGAATCACCCATTTAAGGGTGAGAGAATGGATCAGATTACCTGGTCTTTTTACGAATCTACGAAACGGAAATGTCCTTCTAGAGTTTGTACTCAGAAGTTTCCGACACTTGGACCGTTAAATGACGGTTCTTCTCGATATGGCTTTCACTTTGTCTTCACCATCTTATCTCCACTCATGATGGGAACCGGAACACTTATCACTTCTTTTCCTGTTCCTTCGGTTTCCCATGACTATGACAATCCGTTTTGTAATGTCGGAGTCTAAATACCAAAGGTTGAACTGATCAGAACAGTCAAGAAAATGAACAGGAACTAGTCAAGAGAGATCATAATGAGATAATAAGATTTAGGAATAGTGGAAGAAATTCGATTGATATGGATGTTGACTCTTAGAAAGAGGAGTTGGCTGTTTTGACTTCGGTAGCTATAGTAGAAGGTACTAGACTGTTGGAATGATGTTTTAGATAAAGGTAAAGGTGGGAGTGAAACTAGGGAGGTAGGAGACCTCTGTTCGACTGGGAGGAGAATTCCTAGTTAACGAGATCGACATGAGACCTAGAGTCGGGGAGACGTCCCTGAAACTAGACCGTTAATAAAGGAAAAGGACAGTCAAGGAAAGGGGTGTAGATGTTTTTCAAGGTTCAAAGAAATAAAGTTGGATCGATGGAGGATTAGGAGTAGGTTTAAAGAATTAGACATGAAGTAACAAAAATGAAACACCGGTTAGTGAGTGAAGAGGTCTTTTGACTGATATAAGACCAAAGGTGGAAGTGGTAAAGTGATGTTGACGAGAGTGGAACTACCATTTAGGTTGGCTTTGAGGATCAAGAGGAGAATGAGTAGGAGAGACCGTAGACCGGAAGGAACATCTTTACAAGGAGGAACGCAAGAGACTGTGACAAGAGAAGGGTAGGAGGAGGTTCGAGAGATTGGATGGGAGTCACAAAGAAGAAAGAGATGAACCGTAAAAAAAGACCCAATTTCCCACAAGACGGGAACTGAAGTAAAAGAAGAGTAAGATAGATCGAGAGGAAACTGTAAGAGTATAAGATGCGACCTACGTTAAGAGTGGACATGTGACGTTAGACAGAAGTTGGACATGGAGAGGACATTCATAGTTTAGATGTAGAGAGAGATAACTCGTCGAGGTGACTCATAGGGTTTCGATGGAAATTTATTGTATAAATTTTACCTTGATAGATAGAAGTAGGGTGTTTGAACAAGAAGAAGAATTTAAGAATAAATTTACTCCCCTTAATGTTAAATGGGTCTATAGATCCAACCTTTGGATTCTCATTATAAGGAGATAAGGAACGGAGAATAGTATATGTTGTATTGGTTTAGTCAGAAGCTCAGACTGAAATTTGTAACGTTTAGAAAAATCAGATAGAGAACAGACATGAGTATAGATGTCAGTATGAAACCGAGTAGTAGAGTGCACACTTGAAGATGCTTACGGAGAATGATTTTGTCAAGACCGGAGAACAGTGTGAGGAAGATAGATACGACGTGTTACGATGGTCTTACCAAAAAATTATTAATTTGGACGGGTATAGGAAAGAAACGGATTTTGGAAAGTTTCGGGGGTGACGGATGTTTTATTTTCGTCTTCTAGGAAAGACTAAAATGTTAGGGATGTATACAATGGAGTACACTGACGGGGACGTTTACAATAAATAAGAGTCTCAGACAGATGTACCTGTTAGGAATAGGTAGGGATTTTTGGCAATTAGTAGAGGGAAAGTATAAAGTAAGTACATTGATGGTGGTCTGACTGAATGTGGAAAGAGACACAAGAAAGATTTGAAATGTAAAAGTGAACATAATCTTGTTCATATGTGACCTGATATAAATCTTGAACTAACTCAAGTGAAGAGAAATATATGGTTTATGAATAAATCGTTTCACGAGTCATGTAAATCATTTGATTTTGACAGGTTTTAGGATCCCGAGATGAGACTCCTTCACACTACTCGTATTGAGATTAAGGTCCCAATACAAAAGGAAATTTACGATTCATTTACGATCATTACGAGAGTGGAGGTCCTTCGGAGTTCCCGTGTATGGGGTCTTTGTGTTCGAGGGGGTGGATTGGTATTTGACCTGAGGGGTATAATTAAAATCAGAAAGAACCCGTGCACAGTCTTTCTGTGAAAACCTTTCTTTGTAAGTTCTCAGACGGACAGGAGAGAGAGAAAGGGAGTTTGCAAGTATTGGTCTTTCTAGTTTCAAGAATGAAAAAGTTGACTTCTGGGTCGGGTTTAGGAAGAAATAAACTACCGACCTTTTGGAGTTAACTGCCAAGACGTTTCTCTTCTTTTTCGAGGATGATGTATATGTACAGATAGGAGGACCCTCAGATTTCGGGATCAAGTCACCTAATCGAAGGAGTCTAAAGTTCTCATGAGATTTGTTATTTCCACCTTTTACTTTTGGAGACTCCGTCTTCCATCTAAGACCCTTGACAGACTGGTTAAAGTTTGTAGGAGTTGAAGATATTCCTTCGACTCCTCTGCCCCTTCTTATTCATTATGACTCCTTGGTCTCTTTTGTTCGAGTAATTGGTTCTTTCAGAAATTCCGTACTGATAATCCACTATCCCTTACTTCTATTGTCACTCTCTTCTGACTTTTAGAGGATGGTTACCGGAAGTCTAATGTGGTTTTCCGAAACAAGGATCAAAAAGAGATAGAGTCAATTGAATCTTGTAACATAATCTGATCAGTCTCGTGCGTCTACGTGTTCCAGTGACGGAAATGGGCCAGGTAGTTCCATGACCCTCTCTCTTTTGGCGTCGGAGTTGTGTTATCCAAGACAGGCCTCCTGGAAGGTCCGACATCTTTGAAGGAGGATGTTCTCATTCCCCTTACCAAAGATCAAGTCGTAGTCTCTCTTTACCTGAAACTTCAAAAGCGATGTACTGTGTGTGTACGTGCGTCATGATAGACGACTACCAGATCTCTATCCGTGTTTCATATGCGCGAAGTTTATATCGTGAACCCTTGTTCTGAGGTCCGGATACACCGTTTTGGGTGTTCGAGTTGATCTGGACGACAACCGTCCATGACCGTAGTGAATGTAGGTCCTTCGACTACAACTACACCTCCAGTTACAGGTGCAGTAGCTATCAAGGTATAAGAGATGTCTCTATGTCCACTAGTGTACACTCTGAGTAATTCCCTCTTTCTTCCCTTGTCTTTAACTTCACCTTTCTCTTCACTCGGACCCCTATTCCCGCTCCCTTCCCACTCTCCTCCGAGACATGAATCGATGTTGGTGAAAATGTTAGTCTCGGAAACGGTCCGGTGTTCGGGAAGAATGGGGTTCCACTTTGAAGTCCGATCTCCTAGATCCTATTCTCCCTTGAAGATTCTTTTCACCAATATGAGAGGAGTAACGAGGACAGTCGGATGCAATTTATAAGACTCGTTGAGAGTGGTAGTAATCCGAGTTGCGAATACTTTTAGGTGTCTGGGGTCGTAGTGTGGCATTTCTTTTTTGGAGATGAGAAAATCGTTCAGTGTTTCTTCACCGACTCGGAGGACGGTAGGGACTTCTTCTCGGAGTGGACTACCTATGTCTCAAGAGTGACATCTAAAGGAAGTGTCGAAGTTACAGACGTAGATTGACACCTACGGCTATATCCAGTCGACGTGTCGAAGGGACTCAGTCGTCGTTTCTACCTCCCTCCTTCTCTTTCTCCTTTTACCTTATACTTCTTTGTAGTCCTTGTCCCTTTAGTTTGATATCGTTGTGTACGTTCGTTTTCGACGAAATACTTTCTCAAGAACCACCACCGGGATCGACCCCTAAAGTGACTGTCTGTTCAGTGGGGATAGTCGTGAGATCCTCCAAAGTCAGCTGATTTACGTCCAAGACGAATTCCTCAAGCGTAGGAATTCTGAGTCGAAGAGAGTTGGAACTGGTCCTGAGAAATCCATAGGGAGGATGCTCTTGAGTCTTGTCCGACTTCTCAAGTCTTAAATTGAGGCTAACGAAGACGCACGTCGCAGGTTGTAAAGACGAGTCCTAGTACGGGACCCGTCACTGTCGTGACTTGTTTGTGACCATCTTCTCAGAATTTTTTAAACTGGGATTACTTACTTTACTGGGGACGACCGATCACTCCCTTGTCAGTCTTTTATCAAAGGTTGATTCTTACCGTGGGGTGAGGTCATGAGGACGGACCTTTTAGGGTACCCACCTCCTCGGATCATCCGATGTCAGGTACCCCAGTGACTCCTAGCCTGTGCTGACTCACTGAAGTGAAAGTGAAAAGTGAAAGTACGTGACCTCTTCCTTTACCGTTGGGTGTGGTCATGAGGACGGACCTCTTAGGGTCCCTGTCCCCTCGGACCACCCGACGGCAGACACCCCAGTGTGTCTCAGCCTGTGTTGACTTCACTGAATCGTCATCGTTCTTGGATACCGATTTGAGGTACGTGTCTCCCACATCAAATATGACCTTTTCTATTCTCAAGGTCCGTTCTCGTTTTTATACTCTAATCGAGACTGGTCTATAAGGAGTCTAGTGTGACTGTGACATAGAAGTGGAGACGAGGTTTTATTAGAGAAGGTGAGGACTGCATAGGTTTTCTTTCATATGTAAATCTGGTAGGTTGTACCCAAAACCCCGACATTAGAGTGGACTTGAGGTATCTCTTTAAGGAGACTAAGTAACAGAGGGAGGCTTAGTAGTAGTAAGGTCTTGACCGGAAACTACAGGACTACTACTTTGTTCTTTATTCCCACGGACCATAGAGTACCTTGTCTCACCCCAATTCTATTCTATCCTTTGTCTAAAAGTGTTTACTCTCCAGGGAACCCTATCTTATTGACTCCGGGGTCAGGGAAACGACGGAAGGGGACTGGGAAACCCCTGTAGAGTCAGAAAAGGACTTAGGCCAGTATAGGTACCAGATCGTGACTGAACGACCGTGTCTCCTTTTGTTATCCCTTAAAATCGGAAGAATCCATAGCCCATACTACTGACTTCGAGATCATCGGTCACCACCTCCATACGTCTTCTGAAGTTACAGTTCCAACTAAGAGTCCGTATAGATTCGACCGGAGAAGACCTAGTAATGGGTTCCGTCGAGACTTCGACGATCACTCTGTGGAGCGAGAAAACAGAGGATTGAGGGAAAGATAGGGAAGTACATAAATTGAGAGCGGAAGGAAGGGTTCTTTTGAGGGATATGTGTGTGGTTCATTATGACAAAGGTACGGGGTAGAGGAAGGAAATTGAAGTTCATCGGTGGGATAGAAGGTTTTCCCTCGTCTCCCCCTTCCACTCCAGACGTTAAACAAAGTAGATGGGCGACCTGTTAGTCAATCTTTCCACCCGTCACTTAAGAGTGGTAACCCAGTCACCCATTGTGTGTGAAGATCCAGTCACGATCCGTCGTGGGGAGGTATGGTGGTCAACTTGGGTCCGGTTGCTCTACCCGTAAATCCTCCGGTTTTCTCCTCTGTTCCCAACCCTCCCCCCACCGCTATAGTCCCCGACTGACCTCTAGTCGACTCCTTCCGTCCTAGACGACAACACCACGATTGTTCAGTGACAGGACGTCTTTCATCTATTGTTATCTAGAGTAGTCGTGAATTGTCGACCCACCGTACATGTTTTCGTGTGCAAATACCCATGTGAAAATAATATGTATACATATCTGTGACTATGTATCTTTGTATGAACGTACGTACATCTGTGTGAACGTTTGTGTCAAGAAATTTCTCTTACTTGGTACTTTCATGATGTACTTGTACTCTGTGATGACGGGAGGTCGACCTTTCGACACTGACTTCGTTCAGGGACGAGATCGTTTTGTGACATAGTTGAGGACTTCGGTTTTACTACTACGGTCCTGGTCTACGATACGATACGATACGTCAGTTCAGTCAAGTAAAATCTTATAAGAAGTATCTCAGTTGGTGGTAGTCTTCGTTTGTGAAAATTTTTTTAGAAATAGGGGTCAATAAAGAGGTTTAACTCACAAATAGAGCATAAATTTTGGTCATAGGAATCCTCGGAAAGATATTGTTAGTATCGATTCAACTTTTCAGAGTTGTTGAGACTGGTAAAAGACCATCTGTCAGACTCAACAGTATCGGTTTTATTACGGGACCTGAGGAGAACCTTGGATGAGGGGGGTTTTACATTATTGATAGACTTCTTTACGAGTCTTTTTGTGATTGAAGATCGGGAACACGTTTTAATTTTTGGTGACGAAGAACCGAAAAATAAATAGTCAAAGTAGGTGAGGTTGAAATTTGTCTCCACAAGAACTAGAAATTGTACCAAGAAAACGTAGAATTCATAGATCTAGTCACCGAGAGTTCATTCCAGACACTTGACCGTCGTAGTTATACTGGACCCTTGAACAAATTTTACATTTAAGATTCTATGGGGTAACTCTGGATGACTTAATCTTTGAGGTTTCTATATCGTTAGACAAAGTTGTTGAGGAGGTTCAATACGACTCTTGGTGGTAAGATTTAGGAACACACAAGGTTCCCGGACACCAGACAAGGAGTCTATGGTTACATTTGGACATTGATTGGGTCATACCACTGTATTTCGTGTTACGGTCCCTTTTCTAGTATCGTCAGGAAGTCGACCGTCCCGACAGACTGGGTAGTTTTTCTTATACGTTTTCCTTTGACGTTGATTTCAAGAATCTCTTCTTTACCGGACTATAGACCCTGAACGAAATTTTATGTTGAGTTCGTGTTTTCCGTCTTCCCCGTAGTTCCACCCCTTATCCACTTTTTGTGTACCGTTTCACTACTAATGACTACTTCGATTCACTACTCATGTATTCGTAAAGAATATGAGAGATGAAAACACATATCAACCTCTAAAAGTAATTTTTTTTTTTTTTAGTCTCTGATGGGAACCTTCCCGAGAGGGACTTTTCAATTGAGATTTATTCTTGTCCTTCTAATAGTGATTCTGAAGTATTTACGGAGAAACGACAAGAAGTTTGTAGTTCGTATAAGGGTGGAGTCTCGGAAACAGGGACGACCAGTGGGAAGAACCCTACGATGAGTGGGTCTATGGGTGTACCGAGTGAGGAAATGAGAAAGTCTAGAGGCGAACTTCCAGTGGAACACATAGGGTATATTTTGTCGTTTTGGGGTTGTGTGTTATATCATCGTGAGAGGTAGGGGGAAGGAACGAAATTAAAAAAAGTGTCGTGAAGGGTGTGAGACTACATGTTTTACAAACAACATAAATACAGGGTGGTCTTTCATTCGAGATACCACCGTCTCCGAGACTGAGAAAAGTAACAGATATAACAGTCAGGGAGTTGTGCATAAATGACTTACTTACTTGACAGACGACCTCTGGATTCGGTTTGCCCTCTATGTATGTTCTTGAATTTGTGTTGATGTGTCTGTTTTCAGTGTGTTTTTAATAAAATTTCTCGTTCTGAGGTAAGTGGAAGTTGTCATCGACTCTTGGTCTTGTACTTCTAGACCCCCGACCCAAACACTCTAAACTTTTATTTGTCAGTCCACGACTAGACCTACTAGTGTCTCTTTATTTCTCCCTCCGTGATTACAGGTCGGACCCCGCAGAACCCGACCCACCATCCTACTACCGTCGCACCCGGTCTTCATGGTTGAAAGTGTTCGAGAGACAGTGACATCTTCTTTTGAATTCAGAGAGAGGTTCCCAACAACGACGAACCAAAGACGACAATAGTATTCCTATTTTTCTATTAAGTCTCCCATAAAAAGGACAGGTCCCTTTTTTTATTAAGTCTCTGATGGTAGAAAAAGTTGGGTCCGACGAAGTCACTTTCCCTGAGGGTGAAAGTTGAGAGTTTCGAGTAAGGAGACTCTCTACCTCTTTTCCAAATTTACTACTTCTCACCGTTTACCCCTTATCACCCTTCAATAGATTAAGTGTCTTAATGTAAAATTTGTCCTTATTCGACCTTTCTATCAGAAAAAGTTTCGAAAGTGCAATGTATACTTTTTTTTTTTAGTCCCCATCTCTCCAGTTCGTTGAACGAATCCAAGTCCGTTCACCTTGACCCTGAATTCGTGTAAACTGTCCAAGGTGAGTGTAGGTGAGAAGGACACTACACCAGTGTTCGTTATTTCCCTCGACGATTACTTAATTCCTTAATTGAATAGATTTACTCCATTTCTTCCCTTGGAAAGTTCTTTTGGGTCCGGTTTATATCTGACACACTTCTCGCGGGTCTCTTCCCACAGACAGCCAGTCATGAAGCCTGCTGTCGTCTTTTGTGCCTTAAACGTGCCCTTGACCGGTATACATTAATTCGGAATTCAGGCATAGTGTCTTCAGCACCGGCTGCAGGTGCCCGCGAAGAGCCACACTGTTGAAATATGGGTCAGTTTCTTTGGAGGCTGGAGTTGCGAATTTGAGACCTAATCCGAGGGTGGAAGCACCAGGACCCGTTCCTCCAATGAGGCGAGATCTCGTTCACGAGGTGGGCCCTTCGGATCCGGTGCCTTGTTTCTCGCGCCGCCGCTTGAGTGCCTGGATTGCGAAAGGGCCCGTGCGCCGCCTCCCTGCCCGGCCCCACTCGGGGGCCTGTGACCGACGGCGGGCGCGAAGGTCTTGTCCGGCACTCCGGAGGGAACCCCCCTCGACAACCTGGAGAAGAGGCATAAGGAGACCTCTGGGGGCTGTGGACGGAGGGCCCTTTCGTCGAGACACGGGCTAGACACAGCGATCGGTGGGCCGGAACCCGCTTCGGACAGTTCGGGTCCTCCCGGGGAGTCTCGGTGGGCCAGGTTCGGGGAGTGAAGTAGTCGGGGCCGGCTCCTCTCCGCCCGGGGCGTGGGAAAGGCGCCGGGCGGGCGGGGCGGGCCAGGGCGGCCGTCGGCGGGGTGTCCGGCCGGAGCGCTCATGAGTGCCGCTGGGGCCCGGCGCGCGCCGGCGGCGGCTCCCCTGCTCGCCGGGCCCTGCGGGGCGCCCCCGCCTCGACGTCCGGTTCCCCGCCCCCGGCCCGGCCCGCCCGCTCCAGCGCGCGGGGTTGCGGAGCAGCAAGGCAGTGCCGCCGCGACTCGGTGAAACGCGTGCGAGCGCGCCGCCGTGGCGCCGGTGCACCGGGCGAGCCTTGGTTGACGGTTCGCCGGATGAGACCCGCGCGGGGGCGGGGGCTGAGGTTCGAACCCTTTGGACGAGTTACCGGCGACCAACCCTCCCCCACGCCGCGCCCACTACCGCGGACGCGGCACCCAGCTCGTCTTTGTTCTCCGCGGGGTAGCCCAGGCGCCTCCCAGGAGATATTTGTTCTGAAACGCACAAACCGCGGAGGACACCAACCCTCCCGCCTCCTCCCTTGCGTTAGGGCCGAGAAGGAACCTCGGTCGCGGCGCCTATGTCTAACTCTTCCAAGGGGACTCTGAGTCGACTGAGGTTCTTAGAGATCAAACATTGTGGTAAGAATTCGAATTGATAAAACGAGGGGGGGCCATCGATACTATCTGATCTTGCGTGAGACCGGGAGATAAATCTGTTATCTCCTAAGTTTCGAACCAAAGTCGTGCATGACTAACGAGTCCGAACATGGTTCTGAAAATGAAAGACTTAGAATCAAAAGAGTAGACATTTCACCCCTGTTACCATAGAAAAATTACCCCGACAACACTACTCCTACTTTACACTACCACACAGCTTGGTATACTTACACGTCTCATAAACTGGGTAATATAAAATGGGTTTGTCTTTAAAGTATACCAAGTTGGATTGTGTATATTGAATATACGTCTCATGTAGTACTCTTTACGACCTGACCTACTTCATGTTCGACCTTAGTTCTAACGACCCTCTTTATAGTTATTGGAGTCTATACGTCTACTGTGGTGTGAATACCTTCTTTCTCTTCTTCTTGATTTCTCGGAGAACTACTTTCACTTTCTCCTCTCACCTTTTCAATCGAATTTTAAGTTGTAAGTCTTTTGACTCTAGTACCGTAGACCAGGGTAGTGAAGTATCGTTTATCTACCCCTTTATCACTGTCTGAAATAAAAGAACCCGAGGTCTTAGTGACGCCTACCACCAACGTCGGTACTTTAATTTTCTGTGAACGAGGAACCTTCTTTTCAATACTGGTTAGAACTGTCGTATAACTTTTCGTCTCTGTAATGAAACGGTTGTTTCCAGGTATATCAGTTTCGACACCAAAAAGGTCATCAGTGCATACCTACACTCTCAACCTGATATTTCTTTCGACTCATGTCTTCTTAACTACGAAAAAATGTAAATGCAGAGGAACTTGTCGTTCCTCTAGGTTGGTCAGGTAAGATTTCCTTTAATCAGGACTTATAAGTAACCTACCTGACTACGACGTCGACTTCGAGGTTATAAAACCAGTGGACTACACTTCTTGACTGAGTGATCTTTTTTAGGACTACGACCTTTTCTAACTTCCGTCCTTCTCTCCCCGCACTGTCTCCTACTCCACAAACCTACCGTAGTGGCTGAGTTACCTGTACTTAAACTCATTTGAGACCCTCAACCACTACCTGTCCCTCCGGACCGTACGACGTCAGGTACCCAAACGTCTCTCAGCTGTACTGACTCGTTGACTTGACTTGTATATATCTCATTGGTCGTCTTATGGACATTGATCCTACATGAAGTATTTACCTTCGACAATCAACACCAATAATACTAACAACTGGAGTCTGTACCGGTCTGGAGGGAAGTAGAAATTAGTCTTAACCCACAGAACCCCGAGGGATGTACGGGGAGAAAAGGTAGTCGTGATTATCCCTTTCCAAATAGAAAATAGATGAATGGAAGGAGTAAGGGAAAAAATCGTCGGTACTTTAATTCTGTAAAACCAGGAACTGTTTTGATACTGTTTCACACTGTTTGGAACTGTTTCGATGCTGTTTGGGTCTGTCGCATAATTTTTCGTCTCTGTAGTGAAACGGTTGTTTCCAGACATATCAGTTTCGATACCAAGAAGGACATCAGTACCTGTCTACACTCTCAACCTGGTATTTCTCCCGACTCATGGCTTCTTGACTACGAAAGTTTGACCACGACCTCTGTCGAGAACTCTCAGGGAACCTAACGTTCCTCTAGTTTAGTCAGTTAGGATTTCCTTTAGTTGGGACTCATGAGTAACCTTCCTGACTACGACTTCGACTTTGAGGTTATGAAACCGGTGGACTGCACTTCTCGGTTGAGTAACCTTTTCTGGGACTACGACCCTTTCTAACTTCCGTTTTCCTCTTCCCCCGCTGTCTCTTACTCTCCCAATCTATTGTAGTACTTAGTCACCTGTATTCAAACTCGTTTGAGGCCCTCTGTCACCTCCTGTCTTCTCGGACCACACGACGTCAGGTACCCCAGCGTCTCTCAACCTGTCCTGAATAGCTAACTTGTTGTCGTTCGTGTGTGTTCCTTCCGTAACCGGGACTCACTACACCTGTGTACTGTATAGATGGGGGGCGGGGACTCGACTGAAGTCAGTATTACAAGGGTCACTGAAAGAATATAAACTTATAGGGACCGTAGAGGGAAGAGTAAGGGAGAGGGAAAACTACGGGGAGGAGAAGAGTGGACCGGAGAGTCGAACACGAGGTTGTGACAGAAGTATAATCAATCAATGTGGATAACACATATTATTGACTTTTTTGACTCCCTACATTTTATTGTCCTGAACCTCGGAATCAGTGTCTTACATCTTCAAGTCTCAACGACCCCTTCCTCAACAAAGACGAGGAAGTTTGTTGAGTGGTCGTTTCCGGGACGTTGTCGAAACCTCTCGGCGCATAAGCACCCTCACAAACTTATCTTCGTAAAACCCATTCGTACCCTCCAGACAGGGGTACTCACTTTACAGTTTTAGATCATAAGGTATTGGAAGGTCCTAAAGGGGAGAAATCAAGGAGGGTAGAGTGTGGAGATCTAGAAGATGAGTAACACTTAGTGCACTTAGAGTCGACCGAGTATGAACTAATCAGAAAAAGACAGAAGTGAAGAAAAGGGTTGGTCAGATCTAGGACACCAGTCAATGAAATTGGTGTAAAAACGATTATACGAACGGGAAATTTTAGTGTTCGTCGGTAGACGGAAGAGATAAGAGGACAGTACTTTGACCTATTTCCTTTAGTGGGTCAGGAGGTCGTGACTCGAACACTCACCTGTGACAAAACACAATTAGGTCGAGTACTCGGGATAAGAAACCCTTAATTTTAAAGGTATGACTGAGAAGTCTAGACGTCAGGGATCCTGGTCTGAACAGAAGACACTGGAGACCGTAGGGTCGACGTCAAATAGTTTGACACTCACCTAAGGATTAGGTTTGACTCGATTCGGTTACAAGAGAGGATCCTTTAAACCTAATTCCGACTCTCTGATACTAAGGTTGACTTGACCAAAGAACTCGTCTTCTCTATACTTGAGTACTCAGTAGGTGGTAGAATTGATAACCCAACCGGTTTTACAAGCACACCCAAAAAGGTATAGTAGAATGTCTTTTTGGACTTCTTTAAAAAAACGGTTAGGTTACAATACTCCTTACCTCTTTCCGATAGAGTCTCTCTATTACTTCTGACCTCTCCGTCTCTGGTCTTTAGTACTCTGTCGAGAAACCAAGGACTTTTACAGGGTTCGGGGAAAAGAAGGAAGGAAGGAAGGATAGAAAAACCGACACGACCCAGAAACAAGACGAGTAACCGAAAGAGATCGGCACCACACGGTCGAAGAGTAACACCATCGAAGAGAGCAACGTCTCGTGTTCGAGTCATCAATACCACACGCCCGAATCAACGGGGCGCCGTACACCTTAGAAGGGTCTGGTCCCTAACAGGGGTACAGAGGACGTAACCGTCCGTCTAAGTATTAGTGACCTGGTGGTCCCTTCAGGAGGGTCCGGGAAAGATTCCGGGAGACTACAACCTTAGATACTCAGTGGAAATAGATCTTATTTAGTACATTCCTTTGAATAGGACCTGTACTATGTCTCGATGTTGTTTAAGGGACAGAGGAGTCGATACGGGACTCACACGTCAGGAAGATGTGTAATCGAACAAGGTGGTGGGGGGTAAGACGAAGTGTCTCTTTTATTTCAGGTGCACCTCCTTAGACCGAATTACAAGTCGGGGGAGGTTTGTAAACTTAGAGGGGATGAGAAAGAGTCTTCATTACTTCAGAGAGAAGTTTAGGTTCGATTAGGAAAGAGAATTTTTAGGAATAGTAAACAAAAAGTGAAGGAAAACAGAGAAACCCTTGAAACGAGGAAATAAATATAAGGAGAAAGTACCTATCAGTCGAAACGGAGAGAGGATGAGAGACTAGAGTCGTATCTTTGAACTAGTGTATCGGGTTGGATTTTTTTTAAGGGTAAAGTTAAGGTGTGTGATGACTAGTAATGTGGTGGGAAAAAGAACAGAAGTTCGTTTGGAGATTCATCAAATGTGAGAGGTAGATCACAGTAGAAGGAGAGGGGGTTTGAAGATGACTTTTGTAAGTGGTTTCAATGTCTACTGAAGACTCGAAACTTTGGGTAACCTTTTAAAGTCCGAGTTGTTATTAAACTGGTGACTACAGTCAACTGTAGGTACTAATCGTCAGGGACGTAGGAAAGGGAGATAACCGAGGATACCCGACACAAGAAGGTCAAAGAAGGGTGTAAAGTGCACCGAGGAAGTACCGACGGAATTATCTAAGGAAAAGACAGTAAATGGTGAGAACAAGTCAGAGATGTAGTACAGACTGAGAAACGCTGAGGCACCCGACGACGTACGGTCCGAAGGGACAGAAAGTGATAGAGGGTCTCAAACGAGTTTGAGTACAGGTAACTCAGTCACTCCGATAGATTGGTAGAGTAGGAGTAAGTGGTAAATTTATTATATTTTTTATGTCAAGTCAGTTGTGGGTGAAGAGTAAAGTAGTGAGAAAGGTCACTGGAGTTATCGTAGGTGGACTTCGTCCGGGACTAGTAGGCCCCGAAACGTCTTAGAGTAATGGGAAGGACACAATGTTCAGAACCTCCATTCATCTCGGGTGGAAGATACTGTCTGTGACTTTTCTAACCCAGAAACGAAAGGGTCTAGAAACCGTTGATTCTGTCTCCGTACACTGGATTTGAACCGGTTTATCCAGGGTCCTTTTATCGAAGACCTTATATTCTAAGGCTCTTTATCTTGGTACCTCTTACGTAGGACCACCGTCACCGGTGGTAAGAGACAGGACACGAACCCCCAACATCGCCACACCCAAACCCATCACTACTGTAGGTCACGGGTCACCACTACTTCACCGTTATACGAGTGACCCAACCAGACCTTAGATAAAACCGAAAACGAGACCACCTGACCGGAGGTTAACGAGAGTCAATAAAAAGTTTGAACGTACAGGACGAACCGTTAGGGTACTGGGTGGGTCACGGGAAAGTTCTTCGCCGAAGAGAAATTTAACAGGACACACTGTGTGACTGACGTCCACTGAACCTGAGGGTTTATAAATAGAGGTAAGAAACGACGAACGCAAAGTTCAACGGAAAATCTGTTGAGGTGAACATACAGAGTGTCCGTTTGAGTAGAAAAGGGAGAGTTCAACGGAAAGAAAGTATAAGAATCGAATCATTTATCGTGGACACTGAACAAGTCGACCTTGGGTCTCTCCTTTTGTAGAATCTAAAGAGGGTGGGAGGACATTTGTCTTGGCTAAAATGGAGAATTATGTAGAATTTAGTTAGAGAGGAAATTTTTTTAATAAATAAATGAACCGACACGACCCAGAATCAACATCTTACGTCCTACTAGAAGTTAGATTCCCTCAGAAAGACTTTGGGTTTAGACTAGTACAGTAAGGAGACAATTTTAAGAAGTTACCGAGAAATACCGGAGACTTATTTTAGCCATGGCAAAGGTACTGAGACCGAGGATAAACTGGGGGTCGTGAGGGAGTGGACCCAGAATACGAGGTCGATCCAGTTGACTGTACAAAAACGTCTGGTACGTCCTACACAAAAATGTGGGATACTGAGGAATCACCCTGACTGTCAGTGTCCCGGTGGAGACGAGGGAGGGGCGAAGATAGGGTGTCTCTACTATGTACTGGGTTGTCCGGTACACCTCCTTAGGTAGGGGGACTGGTTTTACTAATCAAGTCCACTCCGAAACACTGGATTCCTCTCGGTTAGTATTGGAAAGGGAATGTGAAAGAACCAAAACTTCGGTACCACGGTCCTCGTGTACCCTGACTTCGACGACCGTGGGTCGAGAGATAGTGTACCTCTTTCACACAAATACCGTCCATTCTCCTACCCTGTTTCTTACTTCTCTTCGTCCCGGAACTCTCTACTACCTTACTTTCTCCAGACTACTGTAAACAAACTCGGGAACTTAAGTCAGGACGGACTTCAATAGTTACCGTGATGTGAAGAGTCGAGGGAAGAACGAATGCGACCAAACATACCCACGGATAACGAATGTTAAGTCGGTCAGGATTATATGTTTACCTTACCACACACGTTAGTTGTCTGAGGTCTTACACCTCGACCACCTTGACTTCACCTCTGTCACACCCAGAGACTGTTAGCAACTTACCCTCCAATCTTTAGGGACAATGCACCATAGTTCAGTCGACCGATTTACTAGAAGATAAAATAGACCTCGAAACCCAGTACATAAGTAGGATCTACCTCTAAAGTCCCTGTGGGACCTGTTTATAGACCTACAACGTCATATGAGCGGAGAGTGTTCTGAAGACCATTCCAGGGCTTTAAATAGACGAAGGGACGATCATCTTGGTTTCGTATCCGTCGAAACAGATCTCAAGGAAAGAACGGACACTGACCGATCGATATGTCGGTTCCTAATCTACTAGTGCACACACTATCTAGTATTTTCGGTCTAGGAGACGGGGTTTGATTTTGTGTACTCTTGTTCCCACCTCTCCACCCTACAGGACGTCCTCTATGACGACGAATCCCAGACCCTTCAAGATCTCTTTTCCGGGATAGGAGGTTCGGTGTGGACTTACACAGAAAAAAAGGGAGGGTTTAATTTACTACACATAAAACGAATTTTAAATCTGTCAGGACCCCCTAGACCACAGACCCTTGGAACTGACATTTTTAGGACACCCTCTCTCACTTTACGTAACCAGTGTTTGGACGACACGCAAAGGTCTGAGGGAGTCGGTGGAGGAAGAGAGAGAGAGCATCGGGTGGTGGGATGAAGGTGTAAACACCATCTTTACGGAGCACCGGCCGTTCCCTAGACTGAAGGGTTCGTCGGTGGGTCCCCCGTTTACTACGTTGAGTTTTTACGTCCCCACAGTCCGGAAACGTCCCACGTGGAACCGGTCATCTTTAGTTCACCACTCCCCCTTGTCGACCCTTTTAGGGGAGAGTTTAGAGGAGAACCATTTGGGTAGGTTCCACGTGAAAGAAGAACGTTTGTGAGACACGAAGTCGTGTCAGAACAGTTCAGTGACCGACAGAGGGGTCCCGAGTACACTGTGTCGTCCGTGGTGACCCTATGTAACAGAACGTAACGAAGTGTAGAAAGGAGTGGCGTAGAGGAGGGAAGAGTGGTAAGACCCAAAGGTAGAGAGGTTTTACACTCGGAGTCTGAGACGAAAGATCTTGTGAACCCAATTCTATACCTCGGTGTTAGTTTCGGGGATAGGGTTGTGACAAACCCCATCGTTCTTACAGGACGCCCGTGTTGACTAAAAAGGTCGAGTCAAGTCAGTGAGTCAGTACAGGTTGAGAAACGCTGGGGTACCTAACGTCGTGTGGTCCGGAGGGACAGGTAGTGGCCGAGGACCTCAAATGAGTTTGTGTACGGGCAACTCAACCACTACGGTAGGTTGGTAGAGTAGGAGACAGTAGGGGAAGAGAACGGAAGTTAGAAAGGGTGTAGTCCCAGAAAAGTTTACCCAGTCGAGAAGCGTAGTCCACCGGTTTCATAACCTCAAGGTCGAGTGAACGTCCTTTAGGTGGGGTCTAGAGACCTAAGGACAGTCCCAGGGTCTCGGTTCTCACGACCCAGTCCGGTAAAGACCGGATGAGGGATCCTCTTCGACTCCGATTAAAGAGTCCGAGGAAAACACCAAGGTATGTATCAGAAGGCCCGTGGATTCTGGAACCCTTCTTAGTTTGGATCCGAACGTCAAACGACACGGAAGACCCAGAGACACGAGAATCCGGAGATCCCCCGTCCTCCGATCTCGGACCTTCAATTTTCAAGGGTCACAAGAACGGACCTCTTAGGGTCCCTGCCCCCTCGGACCACCCGACGGCAGACAGCCCAGCGTGTCTCAGCCTGTACTGACTTCGCTGAATCGTCGTCGTCGTCGTCGATATCCACCCGTTAGTTTCCGGGTAATCGGGTCCGACGTGATGACACTCCCGTCAAGGACTCCCGTCCCGACCCCTCTTTTTCTCGACCTCAGAGACGGAAAAGACTCAAACGTGAACCGTGTCTGAACCAGTCGAGAAACACCTGGGGTGTACTGAGTTCGAGGTTCCCACCAACATCTCACACGTAACCGAAACTCGAAGGACTCGGGTACTCCACAGAAGGAAGCACCCAAGAGGGTTTCTTGTGTCCCGACACATTGTACGAACACGTTTATGTAACCGACTCCCTCCGGGTCGTACCTACGTGCACGTGAATCAGTACAGGCTGATTCAGAAATTAGAAACACTGGGATACCCGACATCGGGTGGTCCTAGGAGACAGGAACCCTGAAAGGTCCACTCTTATGGTCTCACCTAACGGTAAAGGAAGAAGTCCCCTAGAAGGGCTGGGTCCCTAGCTTGGGTGTAGAGGACTCAGAGGACGTAACACCCGTCTAATAAATGGCGACTCGGTGGTCCTTCGTTCCCTCCGGGGTTTGTCGGAGACTTAGGGACGACGTAAACCGACACAGTGTCATGTCCGTCCATATCAGTCCTGTCACTGACGGGCTTCCGTCTTGGGTTCGATCTTTTCTATTTCTCTAAGACTCTAGAGGGACTGGAAACATGGGAGAAAACCTCCCATAGTGTACGTACAAGACGAGGTGACTCCGTCTCCACTCTGAGGTCCAGTCTCGTGTGTCGTTTAGGTCTCGACGAAGACTCCAATGTCCAACAGTCAGGATAGAATCTGGTTTCCAAAAAAGAGATATACAGATATAGGTCTGTGGGTCTAACGTAGGTCTTTCTCTCTCTTTAAGGTCCTCGGGAAAACTTCCCACTTCTGAGACGGGTGTCACGGGTTCAATACGTCCAAGAGTCTCCCAGGGGGGTTAAGTTACAGGTGACAGTCTGAGGGGAGTCCTTCCAAAACCACTACACGGGAATCACATTATACTTGGCACCGGTCTCCCTTTCCTCGATTCGTTCGACTACTAACCGGTCTTGGTCACGAAGACACCAATGACAGGACTTGTCACGGAACCGTCGTGGACTTGTCGTCATGCTCGGTCATGACGAATCCCTAAAAACTGATATTTCGAGTTGTAAGTCTTTTGATTCTAGTACTGTAGGTCAGGGTAGTGAAGTACCGTTTATCTACCCTTTTGTCACCTTTGTCACCGACTGAATTAAACCCCCCGAGGTTTTAGTGACGTCTACCACTAACGCCGGTACTTTAATTTTCTGCGAATGAGGAACCTTCCTTTCAATACTGGTTGGCCTGTCGTGCAATTTTTCGTCTCTGTAATGAAACAGTTGTTTCCGGACAGATCAGTTCCGATACCAAAAAGGTCATCAGTACATACCTACACTCTCAACCTGATACTTCTTTCGACTCGCGGTTTCTTAACTATGAAAACTTGACACCACAACCTCTTCTGAGAACTCTCAGGGAACCTGACGTTCCTCTAGGTTGGTCAGGTAGGATTTCCTCTAGTCAGGACCTACAAGTAACCTTCCTGACTATAATTTCGACTTTGAGGTTATGAAACCGGTGGACTACACTGTTCGACTAAGTAATCTTTTCTGGGACTACGACCCTTTCTAACTCCCGTCCTCTTCTTCCCCTGCTGTCTCCCACTCTACCAACCTACCGTAGTGGTTGAGTTGCCTGTCCTCAAACCCATTTGAGGTCCTCAACCACTACCTGTCTCTCCGGACCACACGACACCAAGTACCCCAGTGTTTCTTAGCCTGTGTTGACTCGTTGACTTGACTTGACTCAGTCCCAATGACCTCGTACTCGGTCGGTTCACAATATATCCATTATATAAATTATAATAATTATAATATATATATACATATATATATATATTACAAAGACCTCCGTGACTCCAATTCTAACTGTAATAGTGTCTGGCAGGTAACACCTTCGGTACTTCGACTCGCCCTCCCCTTACCCGGTTTACACTGGACAACGATTCTCTTTGGTGTTCCCAATCTAGGTCTGAGTTCCTGTTCCTGAGCGGTTCTAAGAACTACTTCCAATGATCGAGTGTCTCTCGTTGGTCCTTAGTTTAGTTTAGTCAAACTTTCCTAAACACGTCTCTGAAGAGTGAACTGCCAGTCCCTAGACCCTTCTGTATTACAGATTCTGTTACAAATCTGGGTTTGGGTACAGGTTTCCCCCGAAAGGACTACCGAGTTCGTCATTTTTTTTTTTTTTTTAGACGGACGTCACTTCCTCTGTGTCCAAATTAGGACCCTGGTTCTTCTAAGGGACCTCCTCCTTTACTGTTGGGTGAGGTCACAAGAACGGACCCTTTAGGGTACCTGCCTCCTCGGATCACCCGATGTCAGGTACCCAGTGTTTTCGCATCCTGTACTGACTCGTTGCCTTGTACGTGTGTGTTGCGTGGTACAGGTTTTCCTCCTTCCTTCGAAGTCAAGGTCTTCCCCGTAGAAGGACTCCGACAGACATTTCCTGTTACCTATTTCTTCTATGAAAGGTCATTCTTTCCTGGATCTCATTAATCAAAGTAGCTGGTTCTTTGAGTGAGGTGACAGGTCTTCCTACCTAGACGATATACGATACCTAATCACTGGTAACAAAAGAGAAGATAAGGTTTGACTTAATAAAAGACAAAAAATTACCAATAGGATAAAGGGAGATGATAAAGTATAACCAATACGGTTCCATCGATGTAAATAGAAATTCGGTATCTAACGTTTTAGTGTTCCGCAATATAGGTCTGGGTTAGTTATGGACGTGTAGTGTTTCCCTGGGACGTGACTCCCGAGTTATTTCGTTGACCCGTACTAAACCAAAACGGAGGGTAACTCTTCACCCACTCATCAAAAAACAATCCCGATTCTTACAATATAGCAATCCGTCCGTATAAAAACTGTAACATACAAACAGTTCTTCTCATATATCCACCTAAAACCTTATAACACCTACGTGGAACGATTAGACGGGTAGAAGAGAAGAAGACTTCTCGGTAAAATGGGAAGGTGTGTCAGGACCACTTCAGTTAATACCACCGAATGAGAGGGTGGGATCTACACCCGTGTACAGGTAAGACCGGTTTTAAGAGGGTTCCAGAAATCTCGATCTTGACCACTCCGGTGGTTTATCTTCCTTCGTCTCAGTTCTCTACCTCTGTAGTAGCAAACTTGGGGATTTAGGTCTAGGTCGGATCTAGGTCGGTATGGATTTCCGTCCATGTAGGAAACTAAATAGTTAAAACATTCGGTTGATCAAAGGACAACCGAACAAACTCAACCCAAAGACTGTGAACGTTGACTTTTATAAACCTGAATGTGTACGTGTGTGTTGTCTCTCTCTTTGTGGTCGCAACAAATTTGAGTAATCTGTAATATATTCAGAAGGTACTCGAATCTCCCTAGTCGTTCAAAAAATTGATTTCGTCTCAAGAGGTCGGAGGCCCTAGATTACGGACTACCAGACTCCTCTTCAACTGTATTATTGTCTTTATTTCACGTGTTATTTACATTACGACCTAGTAGGGGTTTGGTAGGGAGGAGGTAGGCACCCTTTTAATAGAAGGCACTTTGGTCAGGGACCACGGTCTTGTCCAACCCCTCGTGACCGAATCTGCAATGGACACGAGGCCGAGGATCGTGGCACGAATCGTGGATCGTCACTCCCCGGAGATACGGAGGTGCACTTATCGACAAACAAACACGTCTCCGGTGTATAAGGGTAGACACAGGTCCCACGAATCGGACACACAATCGTAACACGACCACATGTCTACGGGGACTGTGATCGAGGAGAGAGTCGACCTTTAATAAACAACCATATATACCGTAGAATGGACCATTGCAATTAAAAGTAGGGTAAGGGAGGTTTTTACTCAGTTTCTGTTTCCTTGTCCACCCTTGTTCAAAAGAATCTTTGAGAATACTTCCTCCTTGAGAGGAGGGCGGTACAGGAAGTAACAGACTACACTGTAGTCTAATCTCCGGAGGTCGGAGTCATTGTCGACCCCTGGTCTCACGGGTGGTGTGTCGACCCCGGGGTCTGATCAGACTAGGTCCACACACCCCACCTCGTTTCTAATCGGAGGATCCTTGTCATACACGTTCCGGGACACCCGGGTCCTTTCCGACTGGTTCCGTTCCACTCAGTACCACAAGATTCGGCTTTGAAAACGGGTAGAGTGTCTTCGTCCGTCCTTCGTGGTGGTAACTGGTCGAAATATACCGTGGGTGACCTATGTGTCTGTCTGTTTCTGTCTGTCTGTCTCGTGTGTGGTGAAGATTCGACTTGTGACGAGTGGTAGATCTTCGTGGAGCCTATTCGTGTACACTCTGTGAGAACGTATCCTTTCTACATCAAAAATTTCCTTACTTCTTCATAAAACCGTTTTGTAGATGAAGGGAGGGTCCAGGACCCATTTCTCCCTGGAGATTTAAGACTTCGAAGATGTTATAACTTTTAATAGGGGAAGAGAGTTACCGTCATATATGTCATCACTTAGAAGGTTCAGACACCAGTGTCGGGAGATATATATAGGACTTAGATGAAATGTCCACCCATCTGAATCTGAATCTCTGTCTTCCACCAGACCTCGTTCCCCTGTGACCCCGACTGAGTTCCACTCCCCTTTGTCCTCCACAGAGTCGAGTCGGTTTCCGTCCCGGAGACAGACAGACCTGTCCCTTCCCTTTCTGACCCCACCAGGTTTGAGGGAAAGTAGGATTGACCCCTTCGTCTCCAAGGTACCCTTTCCGACAGTTCTTCCTTTCCGTCCAAGGGTGAGGACGACCGAATTCTCCGGAAAGTCCCACCGTTCCTGGTCCCGTCCGGTCTCGAGGAGTAGTTCCGAACAAGTCCCTACGAGAGAACCCGAGTGACAGAAGGTATTGAGAGAACAATGGACGAATCCTTGTGTCTGGAGTTCAGGAATTAATAAAATTTTCCACAACCCCACCCCAACCCTCCAATTCTCCCTTACTCTGTGTCTTATTAGAAAGGTGTCGGAAGGAGACGGATCCGACCCCGGAAGTTCCCAGAAGAAGTGGGACAGAGGATCCCTATAAATTTCCGTCGAAAATAATCTGAGATATGACAAAGAAAACAAAGGGAACACTAAAAAAAAACAAAAAAAAAGAACAAATTATATATATATATATATATAAGAATTTTTTCGTTATCAGGAAACCAGGGATTTGAGATTCCTTACTATACTAAAACTTTCTTCATCTAGACCCGAAGGGAAACCTCTTCGGGAACCGTGGGGGATCCGGTAGACGACCAAGGGGAGGGATCTGTCAGTGAGGAGTCGGTCGGGGTCGACGGAACGGTCGGACTCGAGACGTAGGGTCCGTGTCTTGTTGGGTGAACCACTTTTGTTAGGAATTTTGTCGGACTCGGGTCCGCAACCGGATCCCAGGTGGAGGTAGACGCCGACGAGGAAGTCCTTCCCGACGAGTTCGTAAAGACACGAAGAGAAAAGGAAAGAAGAATGAGAAGTCAAAGGTCATAACCCATAATTAACTATTCCTCTCTCTTTCCTCTTTTTCTTGTTACAGTGAGACCTCTCGTTCTGTCTCGTTGAACGGGGTAGGCACTGTAGAGTCCACTCACCGACCTGGAGTCCGAAGGGGGACCTCGGTCTGAGACCCAAGACCCATCTAGTGGCACCCGGTCGTAGGGGAGGGCTCCCGAGGGACCTCCTGTCAAGTTATCTTCCTCCCAGAACACTTGGAAGATTCTGTCTTTTAGAGATTTTCAGTGTCCGTCGACCGGAACGGTCTTTAGATTCTCTCGAACAGTAGAAGGGGGGTAGTGGTGGTCCGGGGCATTTAGGTAGTCCCATAAACGAAGAGAGGAGTAGAGGTACGAGTGACGACAGTAGGGTCGGGACTGTCGGACAGGAAAGAAACGAATTTGTGAAGTCACTAAGAGATGGTAGAAGTCCTATTTAAGGTTTGAGTACCGGAAACTCTGGGAAGTGTTCGACTGTGTTTAGATAAAGGATCAGAGTAAGAGGTGGGGGACGGGAGGCATGTGTCCAGGGGTACAGTAGGGACCGTACCTTGTTCGACCGACCTAGAGTGACATTAGTAGAGAGGGTCCGACACCCCTGTCCTTACTACAGTTTAAATAGAGTCAAGTATCTACCTTCCTTTTTTTGTCGGGGTTTGACTCCTAAGGAGGATTGAGGACCGAGAAGAGTGGGTCTAAAAAAGTCTCCACCCACGGGAGTTGTAGGGTTTTTCCTTATCGTTTCGACTCTCACGGAGATAGTGAGTCCTGCGTAGACGGACCCCAGGTGCTGCCTGAGTGGAAAGCACCAACCAGTCATTCTCGTCTAGTCATTCCGGCCAATCGTAGGAACCCGGAGAAGTCGACTTGGAACTCGGAGAAGTACGGTTAGACTTTCGGTAAGTACCGGACTTATCGACAGACCCGTGACCAACCTAACAGTTTCGATTGTTTGGGACCTCCCATACACGTCTCTCCAATCGACCCTTGAGACGGGTCGGAGAAGAGTGGGGGGAGTCCGGTTAAGGTAGTTAGTATATGGGGAGGTGGGAAGTCACAGACGTACACACGTGTGTGTGTGTGCCTGTGTCAGAGTATGTCTGTACCTGTTCACCGGACTCAAAGGACACTAAGAACCTTCCTGTCCTCCATTAAGGCTCGCGCACACAACCCACCGCCCACAAAGAGACAAAAAAAGGACCGTACCGAGGGAGGTGTCGAGGGTAAGACTAGGAGACTTAACGTCAACGTCAACCTCCCCGAGAGACTGAGGTCTGGGGGGGTAGGTGAACGGGACCGGTCTAAGACTTCGGATTGGACCAACTTCTAGATGGTCTGTGGACTGACAGGGTCCACTTCGACTATATCTGAACAAGGACCAGACCCTAGGACGACTCACGATATGTGAGTCAAAGATCCTTAGTAACTGAAGACTTCCGCGTTTGAATCCCAAACATCCCTCGGAGCATTAATCCTCTCCCTCTCCAGGTACCTACCCGGAGTTGAGTGGTTTTGTGAACGAGACCAAACACCGTGCTAGGTGTTTCTGAAACCGTCTCTGGTGTCGAGGTTTCCCGTCCTTACAGACCTACTCAAGGCGTAGTGGTTTGAGGACTCCGTCCACTATCTACTTCTCCAATGTCGGAAGCCCCGGACCTCCTTGTCGCCGTCCGACCAAGTCCCCTCCTCAGGATTCAGGTCGGGGTGGTCCGAAACTAGAGGTCTGGGGACAGGGAGTGGAAGAGAAACGACGACCCCGTTCCGACTTCCGACGACCCCTTTTCAACACGAGTGACCCCGTATCCGGCTGCCTATCCGACGACCTCTGTCTCCACCCTCGGCCGTCACTGGGGGGTCCTCGGTAGGGAGTTCGTCCTGGGGTGGACGGACCGGTGAAAACTGGTTAAGTCGGTCACGTGGGGATCTTTTCAGCAAGACCCAGGTTCCCACTCCCTTACCTCCCAGCTGAGGAGTCTTGTCTCGGATTGGAGGGGAGGGGGGCGGGGGGTGTTTAGAGGGACAATGAAAGACCCCGGGAAGTTTGGAGGGTCCGGCGCATCGCGGTTCACTTTGGACGCATCACCACGTAGGGTCGCATCCGGACGACCTCCCCCAGTCGGTGCGGCCCTGAGACCCGACCCCTCTCTCCCCGCGTTCTGGGATTTACTTCCACCCGACTGACCGTCCCGATCCACTCTTAAGTCCCTAACACCTCCCTCCGCTACTCTCCGTCGTCCCTTCCTCCTCAAAGAAGAATCCCTTCGGTCCGGAACGGTAGTGGTAGGGGGTTGGGGGTGAGGGGTAAGGCAAACCCTCCTCCTCTAAACCCGCCTCATCCCCCGGGTGGACCCATTCCTCTCTCGGGCAATAACATCTCTGACAGACTCGGACCAACGGGCAACCAGACCCCTCAGTCCCCTGGCTTAGGTAACTGCGGCTACCCGCGGCCCTCTGGGCCTTCGCACGGGCCCGGGGGCGGCCCTCCCCTCAACCGACGTCCACCGCCCCTCCACGCTTTCAGTCGAGTGGCGGGGTGCGAGCGAGGCGGGACCGGGGTCGGGGCGGGACCGGGGCGGGCCGGGGCGGGGGACGCGCGTCATGGACGGCGCCCGTTCTCGCCGCGACGGTGGTCCGACTTCCGGCGGTGCACGACGTAGACACGTCGGTGACGGCGGTGACCCGGCTCCGGGCCCGGGACGCGGCGGCGGTCGTCCCGGCGGACCACGACGTCCTAGAAACCCTCCCTTCTTCCCGTTCACATCTCCTGGTCACCGCCCGTCGACGAGCCCGAGGGATCGGGCGCGGACCGAGTGAGCGACGCGGTGCACATGAGGTCCTGGTCCGTGGATGGCGCCACCATATCCGAGGCGTCCGGGGCTCGCCGTCGCCGCGGCCCACCTTCCGCGGGTCGACCGGACGGTAAACGACGTAGGCGGCGTCACGCGCGAGCGCCAGGCACAGACGGTCGAACTGGTGCTCCGACCTGCTCCGCGGGACCCATTCTGTCTCCTCCGACGTTCCTGGCCAGATTGGGGGTCGAGGTCGAGACCCGGGTCACGGAACGAGTAGTAGTCCGGGAAAGGGGCCCAAACACCCCTCTTCATCGGTCGGGGGTGGGGCGACCGGAGCGGGACCGGGGCCGCGGGCGGGAGTGGCGGTAACAGGCCGACGGCACGTCTGAGACCTACCGACGGACTCGAAGGGGAACTGAGGGCTTGAAGTGTTTCCGTGTCGGACCCCGTCCTATCTCCACCGAGTCCAGTGTCTCCGGTTTCCCAGGACACCAGGTCTCACTCCGTCCCCAGTGGTCCTTCAGGGCCCCAGTCGAGTTCAGTGGAAACGATCACGGCAGTCCCGAGGCGTTCTGCCACGTGAGGAGCTACACCGGCTTCCCGACCTTATCCGCAGACTGCAGGAGGAGCGGGACGACGAACGGGTCGTACGGGTGTTTGTCGAAAGCCAGGAGACCCCTGTTTAGGTCCTCAGTGGACCCTTGGGATTCAGGAGAACCTGAGACGTCTCCTTGTCTCCTCGGATCCTTCCCTCGATTGGTGCCAGATCGAGACCCTTCTTCTCCTCCTTTACTCTTCCGGAATGAGTAACCCGGGTGTTCCAACCCACAAAAAACTCCCCGTCCTACTGGAAGTGTACCTAGACCTCCTTTCCTTGAGCCCTAAAGGTAGTCCTTTTGGGCTCAGGACCTCTTTGAGGCTGAGTACCGACGAGAACACCCTTCACTCAGTCAGGTATCAAAAACCGACCTATTTCGGGATGTACGTGGTAAAATACGAACGGGAAATACAAGAATCTCAAACCCTTTACGACAAACCCTGGTAAAGTCGGGATAATTCCCTCCCTCAGGATCTCCTCAGGATCATAAGTATGACCCAGACCTCCTCTATTCATGTGGGATTCCTCTTCGGACGACCGTTACTGACCTTAGTTCCTTTTAAGACCTAGTTTTTTGTTTTGTTTTGTTTTTTTGTCGTGTCTTTGTCAACAGAGTAACATGACGACGGAGGGGTCTGAGAACTCGTGACCTTACTACTTAGGGTGACGGTCGAGGTTTGAGTCGGACCCACGGGAAGGGCAAGGATTAGGAGGTCGTAACCGTAAAAGGGCTGATGTGAAGGACTGGGGCACTGGGGAAAGGAATGGAGGGAATGAAGAGTGGCTCGGGGGTTCCGGGAGGGACTCGGGACGACGGAGGAGGGACTGAAGGGGACAAAAGGACGGAACTAGAGAGGGGTCCACAAGAGGGGTCCGTCTTGTCAAAGACGGACGTATAGGTCATCGGTGGACTCTTAGGAAGAGACACAGGGGCGAAGGATTCCCTCACCATCTCTACGGTCCTTTCCCCGACGCCCGACCCAGACACGGGAACTTCTTTCGACGTCTTGACCTCGACCGTCCTGAATCTACGTGTAGGTCGTTCTCGTGATAGGTCCTCAGGTCGAGTTTCGGGGAGAGTAAAGACGTGGTCCCATTCAGATTTAAACTCTCCCCCGAAGTAGTCCCACTCTGTTCAACCTTCTCTTCCTGACCCACCCTTATACCGAAGTCCGAGGTGGAAACTCTAGGACCTCGGGTTCTTTTGGGTAGGGTTTGAGGAAAAGAGAAACCGGTCGAACCGATCCGACAACCTTTATTCCGACTACTTCCAACATCCGACTTCGCACCCACTGTCACTTTTCCTTCTTGTCTAACGAGTTTTAATCGTCACCTCCCTTAGAGGCTGTTCCTCTAATGCACACACAGGTATAAGTGGACCCTACCACACCCCAAGTCGGATCCGCCGGGACTTATGGTACCATAGACAGTAGACGAACAGTTACGACACAGACATACTTTCCGTTCCCGACGCTAAATATACCCTGTCTTCTTAATATACACCAAATATACAAAGTCGTCTTGTGAAGGGAGGCAGGTCTCCCATTGACGGGTCTTTAGGACTACCCCTTCCCTATTTATTACATGAACACCGGTCTTAAGCTCACCTCCATGGTTGGAAGACACCATTCTTGTGTTTAGTCACCCACATGAAGTGAGGACCCACACAATCGGTGTCTTCCCACGGGAACCTTACCTAGTGGCCGAAGGAGTGGAAAAATTTTTCGACACTTTAGGTAGTAAGATTGTTTTTCTAGTCCTACTTCGAGTTGTATATTCTCTTTTCATCTTGACAAACCTCATTTCGGTCTTTTCTCCCTCCTCCCGACCTCAAAGAGACCGAAGTAGAAGGGAACCAAGAGGGATCTTTCCCGAGGTTCCTTTCAGGAAACATTTGGCGACTGGATTTTCTGTCTTGTATGTTAAGGTGTAGCATATACTTCTCCCTAGACCCTAGTAAGACAAGTCCTTGGACTCTTCTGTCCTTACCAGAAAGTGCTAAGACAACTGATTAGACTACCACCAAAACGGAACTGTAACCTTCTGTCCGGGATAAACCAGTTCCTTAATCGTCCGGGATAAACCAGTGGGAGACTCTAACAATAACAAGACTTGATACTTTGATTTCATACGGGTACGTAGATGTTCTCCGGGTCCTCCCCGACCTCTTCTAGGACCCCAGAAGTCTCAGGGTCGCGAAGTATTACAGGATTGAACGTCACGTCAACACTGTAACCCATCGTAGACGTTCTACTACAATCGTGGGTCCATTCGACAGTACGGTGTACTTTGTCGTAGGTCCATCGGGATCCATCCTTCTTTCTACAGTACCGACTCTTCCGCGGGGGTCCCGTCTTTTCTCCAAACACACCTGTCACCAGGTTAGGAAGTAGACGAGAAGGGGGACAACGAGAAAAGACTACTACCACCAGTCAATGTCGAGGACGGTTTCTGGTACTTTAAGAGACTAGGAAGAAAAGGTTACTCTCAGAGGGTTTAATTTTTTTAAAGGTAAAGGTACTGTCCCGTGACTGGGATACCAAGACTCGATGACCCGACATGTCTTGAACTTTGACTTTACTCAAACCCGGTACCCGACCAGAGATACGACGTGCGACGTGTCCATAGTGGGATTTAAGATCACAAGAGAAACGGGGACATATCCTTGGAACTACCACAACTGTCCTCCTACTAGACCAGTGTCACACACAATCGTAGTCGACTAGAGGTCTTTACCACCCTATTCAAAGAATTCTCTAGACCAGTTTCTCTTAATGTCCGACCGGGGGACTCTCATCGGGGGTTTACGTGTAGGGACTTCTAAAACTCCCGACTCCGTACGAGGGCCTCTCAGCCACTACTGTCCTGAATCGGGTCTTATAAGTCATGGGAGATCCAGCTTGATATGGTCAAACCATTTTTTCTCCTAAGACATTCTCCATCCAGTCTTTACAGACTCATTTTCGTGAGGCACTCACCATCTGTCCAGACATCTTTCTACCTTTATAACCTGTCCCTCCGGATTGAAAGGATCTCACCTACCTTGATCTTCTATCGTAGTCACACCTCAACTCTGTATCAACCTTTCTCTGTGTCAACTTGTCATATTGACGGAAAAGTACTACGTTGGTTACACACGAGGAACGAAAAGATAGTTACGAAAAAACTTGGTTTGGTTCAACAAACCTGGGATCTCCAAGTAGAAGTATTTCGATGGAACACGTCGACCAGTATGTCCCTAAGATTACATCGTCTACTACCCCAACTTTCGGGTCTCAAGCTCAGTCAGGGAGACAGAAGAAGTCCTTCCCAGAGTTCTGTGACGAGATCTTTTTTCCGAGACGGAGTTCAACCGGGTTTCCTTAAGAACTCCACGTGTTGAAAGACCGAAGATCCGGGGAGTGTCGGTCGGTGAGTGAAGGCACAACCTCTCTATAGTACTAACATCTTTGTCACGTCCCTACTTCAAAGTTGTAATCCTATGGTTGGTGGTTTACGTGGGATTTTAATGGTCAGGTTGAAAGGTAGGTTGATGGTTGAGTCCTTTAGGGCGACTGTCGTCGGAAACTACGGGACTACAAGAATCATTACTGACGTCGTATTACTGGATCGGTTCCGTCTGATCCTTTACTCACTTCCTTTATGGGTCCCCTTTGTTTCAGAAGACTAGTCTAGATTACTCATAGTCCCTCCTGCAATTAAGGTTTTCTTTTGATACTCTTGATTCTTTGTTTAAGCCGTTTCAAGGTGATATTTCTTTTAGTTGTTTTATTAGTTCCGAAGGGACCACCGAGTCGTCACTTCTTATACGGACGGTCACGTCCTTTGTGTTCAAGTTAGGGACCAGGCCCTTCTAGGGTGTACGGTGTCTCGTTGATTCGGGTACGCGGGGTTGACGAGGTGTTGATGACTCGGACAGGGCATCTCGGGTCCTCGGGGTCGATGGTTCGGGTGTACGGCTTTGATGACTTCGGGCTTGTGGGATCTCGGACGCGAGACGTTGTTCGTTTCGGTGACGTTGCTCTTCTGGTGTGTGGTACTGATCTCTCATCGGGGGCAAGTGACGTCGATCTCTTGTCGGACACGTCGTTGCTTCTGTCGGTTTTTATTTATTTTAATTTTTTTTAGTCAACACGAAGATATGTGATCGTCACTTGTTCGACTTTTGTTTTAATTCCTTTGCTAAGGTGAATCGTAGTTTTGTTTATTTTATGAATCCTTATTTAAATTTGTTTCTACGGTTTCTTGAACATGGAACTTTTGATATTTTGTGACGACTTCCTTTAACCCTTCCGTGTTTGACTTCCTTTAACCTCCTGTAGAAAACAAGCTCTTAACTTTCTGAATTATAACAATCTACATTCATAATGGGTTTCGTTAGACTTCTAAATTACGTCAGGGATAGTTTTAAGGATACCGTAAAAAAATTCTTTATCTTTGTAGTTAGGATCTTAAATATACCTTAGAGTTTTATGGTACTTATCGGTTTATTAGAACCCCCCTTTTTCTTACAACCTCCAGAGTCTTATGGACTAAAGTTTTGAGTAATGTTTTGATGTCATTAGTTTCATACCATGACCGTATTTCTCTCTGTAAATCTGGTTACCTCTCCTTGTCTCTCCGACCTTTATTCGGGATTGTATGTACCAGTTTACTAAAAACTGATCTCAAGGTCAGAAAAGTTGTTTACCACGCCTCTTTTGACCCGTAGATGTATATTTCCTTACTTCAACCTGGGAATAGAACGTGACATATGTTGTAAATTTACTTTTACTTAGTTTCTGTATTTGTGTTTCCGGTTTTACTATTTCGAGGACCTTCTTTGTCACCCTTTGGAAGTACTGGAACGTAAACCGTAACTAAAGAACTTATACTGTAGTTTTCGTGTCCGTTGTTTTCGTTCGTATCTTTAAAACCTGATACAGTTTAAAATTTTGATGAGACGTAGTTTTCTGTGTCTCACTTCTCCGTTGGATGTCTTACCCTCTCTTATAAACGTTGGGTATATAGACTATTTTCAAATTCTAGGTCTTATATGTTTCTCAAGGATACTAAGTTACTATTGTTTTGTTAAGTCAAAATTTTTTACTTGTTTCCTAGACTTATCTGTAAAGAAGTTTCTTCTATATATTACCGATCGTTCATATACTTTTCTACGGGTTGTGGTGATTATCAATTATTTCACGTTTAGTTTTAGTGTTACTCTATCGTTGAGTATGGGCAATCCTATTGACAATAAATTTTTTTCTTTTTTTTTCCTTCTTCTATGTACAACCGTTCCTACACCTCTTTAACCCTGGGAACACCTGATAACAAATGCATACACGTGATTACATTTTACCATGTCGGTATTACCTTTTGTTACGTCGTCAAGGAGTTTTTTAATTTTTATCTTAATGGTATGATGGATCGTTATGGTCAAGACCCATATGTAGGTTTTTTAACTTTCGTCTCAGAGTTTCTCCATAAAATATGTGAGTGCAGGTGACATCGTAATAGGTGTTACCAGTTTTTCATCTTCGTTGGGTTTACAGATAGTTGGTCACTTACCTACTCGTTTTACGCCACATATGTGTGTTACCTTATAATAAGTCAAAAAATTTCCTTTCTCTAAGACTATGTCAGACGTTGTACCTACTCTTGACTTCTGAGATCGACTATATTCGGTCAGTGTCTTTCTGTATATGACATACTAAAGTGAATACACTCCATAGATCTAATCATTTTGAGTATCTTTGTCTTTCATCTTACCACCAACGGTCCCCGATCTCCCTCCCTCTTTACCTTGAACTACAAATTACCCTTGTCTCAGACTCAAAATATACTACTTTTTCAAGAGCTGGAACGTGTCGTTACACTTACAACGATTGTCATGACTTAATATAAGAATTGTCACCATTTTTCTTATTTCTAATAGAATACAGACAAAACTTTCACTTTCACTTCAACGAGTCAGCACAGGCTGAGAAACACTGGGGTACCTGACATCGGGTGGTCCGAGGAGTCAGGTGCCTTAAAAGGTCCGTTCTCATGACCTCACCCAACGGTAAAGGAAGAGGTCCCCTAGAAGGGTTGGGTCCCGGGGTGAATTTTTTGTTATGTCACGTCCTCCTCCGGACTTTTTATCCCTGAATCTGGTTCTTTCTTGCCTCTGAGGTGAAAAAGAAGTAGGGCTAAGTTCTCTCGGTCCTCCGTTCATTCTTTCGGACCCGGAAGTCCAAGGGAATTCTCTCTTCTAGAGTCGGAGACCTCTACGTAAAAAGAGAAGGCCTCATTTACCTATCACGTCTTGAACCGGCGTCTTAAATACCCGTGACCGTATGTAATTTGATACATATAAACATATTTGTATATGCATCCCGACCGTATGTAAATTTCCGATAACACCCTACAGGGACCACCGAGTCACCATTTCTTAGACAGACGGTCACGTCCTCTGTGTCCAAAGTAGGGACCAGCCCCTTCTAACGGTGTACGACGTCTCGTTGATTCGAGAGTTGATGACTCGGACACGGGAGATCTCGGACACGAGGTGTTGTTCTCTTCGATGGTTTTACTCGTGAGAGACGTGATCTCTCACCGGGAGTGAACGACGTTGATGTCTTTTCGTTACTTCTGCGTTGTGTTGTTTTTTATTTATTTGTTTATGAAAAAATTTTTTTCTGACACGGAAGGTTACTTCCGTCTACACCCAAGTTAGGGACCAGTCCCTTCATTCCAGGGTGCATGACACCCCACATCGGTTTTTTCAAAAAATTTTACGACGACATTACGTCAGGTACTTCTGAACCTACGTGGGGTTCACAGTGGTTACGATGGTCTCTACCAGTACCTTCTTCTTCTGGGGTCTTAATTCAAGTACTCTACCCAGACACTGGACATCTCGTACCAATATGTCTCTCAGAATACTAGTAAGTCTAAGTATTCCTCGACAAATCAGAGTCTTGTTTACCCATCAAAGTTCTTGTTACTACAACATCCATTACAATATCACCTTTCTTCTGTCTTGTAGAGACGTAGAAAGGTTCGACAATACTTTTTACAAAAATATTTAAACGAAATTTGTAAAAAAAGTTACTTTTGTTAAGATGAAGATAAGTCCGAAAGGGGACGACACGATTGTTAGACTAAAGATGTTGTAACCGACCTTCACTTTTATTTTGTCTGGAAAGTTATCTTCAATATTTTTTTATTTCATTTTATATCCAATAAAGTTGGTGTTAGGAGTACAGATAACTAATTTTTGTTATCATTATGATGAGACAACGTAACCGTAGTTTTAAGTTCTCTGTCTTACACACACTTCACTGATAAAAACAGTTTTTCACGTACGTACACATGTATCATCTTATGAGGACATACCGTCTCCCTTTTACCTTCAGAAACCCGGTTTCTTCGTTCGAACTATCCAATCCCAATCCGACAGTGTCACGACCACGTGAAAATTTTGACCTTAATCGACGGTTGTAAATTATATAATTTCCCTTTAAAAATTTAATTTAGTACTGTCAGAGTTGGTAAATCCCAATGAATGGACCGAGGACATCGTAAACTCAATCACTAGGGACAAAATACCCCTTTTTTTCGATTATCAGAGAAGGTCTTTTTTTACTGTTTCAAAACCTTCTAATATAAACGGAACTATGGGGAGTCTAATACAGACGTAACTATGGTCATAAAAACAGTCCATATTTTCAGTAATTAGTAGACATATGTTTCCTAAATTAAAGTCCTTATTAAATTTTTATACGTTCCAGTGTCCGAATGGATATAGTCTCGTCCATACTAGTAACTGAGACTTCCAAATATCTTAACCCTAGTGTCTCTATTCTAAATTTACCCTGTTCGACAGGATGTAACCACAGTTTACAATGCAAAGTTTTAAGTTTAAGTTATGGTAAAATTTTTAACGTAAAGATTTCGTAATTAAACACAATTTTAAGTCGTCTCTCGAAGACTTCTCTATGTGTTATCGTAACTTCTCTTCCTCGTGTAAAACTAATCGTAGATTGTCTAGTCAATCATCATTTTATGAAGTCAAAGTCAAGTCAGCGAATTAGCACAGGGTGAGAAACGTTGGGGTACCTGACGACGTGCGGTCCGAAGGAACAGGTAGTGATCGAGGGCTTCGAACGAGTTTGAGTATAGGTAGGTTGGTAGAGTAGGAAACAGTAGGGGAAGAGGAGGACGGAAGTTAGAAAGGGTCGTAGTCCCAGAAAAGGTTACTCAGTCCCAGAAAAGGTCACAATGACCTTTTCATTTTATAAATATTTCTGGGTTGACAACGTTCTGAATCATGTATACGGAGGAGAGAGGGTTTACACATAGTCCCTTGTAAACCACTGAAACTCACCCTCGTCCTTCCTTAACTCTCTAGACCAGTAGGTTTTGATATTCTTCCTAATAGGTATCTACGGAAACCTTATATACGAGGAATTTTTGGTAGTGAACAGTTCTTTATAGATACAATATGTTCTGATGATTTCCCGAAGGGACCACCGAGTCTACCATTTCTTAGGAAGACGTTACGTCCTCTGGACTCAAACTGGGGACCCACCCCTACTAGGGGGTCTCTTCCCTTACTTATGGGTACCGTCATAAGAACGGACCTCTTAGGGGTACCTGTCTCCTCGGACTTCCCGATGTCAGGTACCCCAGTGTTTCTCAACCTGTACTAACTCAGCGATTTTGAAAGTGATAAAAAGAAAAATTTTAATACTTAGGATGACGGTCCGTCTGGAGAAAAGTCTATCTAAACGAAAAGAACGAGAGAACTCGACGAGTCTTAGACTTGTCCACATCTCCACTTTACGGTATATATGTCTTAAACAGTCACTATAATGTGGCCTTTGTAAACATGTTTTTCCTCCTCCTTTCAATATTTTGAGTGTGATTACGGTGACGATCCCCGGGTCTACTGGTTCTGTAGACCTGGTCCGATTCGTCTTCGTAATAACCACACCTCCAGAGGAAACCCGTCACCGGGAGTAGGACCATTCTACACAATCTGAGGTCCGTTGTTTACACAGGGGTCACAGGACCTAAGTCAAGGACTTGGTCTGAGGTTCAACGTAGCAGAAGAAGACTCGGGACATGTACACGAAGGGAGAGGGACTGCATGAACGAGGGAACGAGGAGGGAAAAGAAAAACCGATGAAGAACAAGTAGGACCTCCAGAGTCGAATTTATCACAATGGAGACCCTCGGGTGGAGCTGGAGGATCTGATTCAATCCACGGGGTACAAACAAAGGGGTGTTGGGGGTCCTGAACTTTTCGAGACTAGTGTGACTTATTATCGAAGGAAATGACAAATATAGGGGAATATCGAGGTCTCGAAGTACTCCGGTCCTCCGTCCAAACGGAACGTAAGGATTACACTTCATTCAATGCGTTTTCTATAACCAACCTACCAACTTGTTTGATGTCAGGTTGGACAGACGAAGAATCGAATGAGTTTATGAGAGTCCACCGGAGAGTCGACACCCTGACAGATCACAAACACTCGTCCCGACTCTTCTACCGGTTGTGACCGGCACTACGGATGTCAAAGGGTTCTTCGTCTTTAAGAACCCTGTTCACTTGGTCTCCAAACCACACGTCGGACCTTGAAGAGTTTTTGGTCAGACCTTTCTTACTCTATCTTTTCCTCCTACACACATACTTCCCCCTCCTTCCTTCGAACCTTTATCGAAGAGTTCTGTTTCACCCTACCACCATAGAACTGGTCTTCGTCTCTTAGTCTCTAGTTCTTTAGTCTCTGGTCTTAGTCTCTAGTCTCTCTCAGTCGTCTACAGTCCCTCCCGATGTCCGTCTATAAAACCTTACTAAATTGTGGGTTCCCGTTCTTTCTGTGGTTCTTGACTGTGGTCTTCGATCAAAACGAAAAGATCGAATCTTCGACCGGTATTGCACCGATCAACAGTTTTTCGTGTCCGAGAGTTTAGGAGACAAGAATTCCTCGAAATCAAAAAAAGACGTGATACTTTGTCACGTCGATTTTTTTTTTTTTAGTGAAAACTTCTGAAAGGTACCAGGAGTTGTATCTCAGTTTAAAGAATTATACCGGACGTTTTAGACAGACTGGTCGGAGTAGAAAAAGGTTTCCGTTACTTCCTTATACTCACCGAGGTCGGGTCTTACCTGACCTAAAAGACATTAGTCTTCTTGGACCTTTTCCTCTTATTGAGATCGGACCAAGAAGTTTGTTTAGACCTTCAAGGTGGACAATTTTGTCCTTACTTGAAAGAGGTCCCCGTTCCACCGTTCTTGAGGGAAGGAGATGCACGTCGGAGATAGAGGAGGGAGAAGACCCAGACCCCTACGACCCTGGGGTAGGGAGGAGTCAGACTGGACCCTATCGACTCAACAAAGACCCCGACTCGTTAGACCAGGGAGGGATGAACAAGGGGAATAGGTTCCATCCGCCTCCCCCTGAGACCGTTATTTTGTACCCATTTGGACTGAAGTCCTCACCCGGGTGGTAGGGGCTGTACCTACTATGGGACTCTAAACAGTCCGTCCGTTCAATGGAGGAGCCGGGAGTGACCGTCGGCCGAAGTGAACCTATCCTGCTAAGTAGACTTTCTGTAGCCTGGTTGTGTGGGGTAGTCGTGCTGGCGGATCAGGACCCCGGGGCCGAAGAGGTGGGGACCTGAAGAGTCCTAGATTCGGGAGTGGGGTGGTGAGAGATGGGGTGGTGAGAGTGTGTCCTTAATATCTAAAAGAGGTTCTAAGGAGGGAATTTACGTCCTGAAATCTTTCACGATTTCGGACTCCTAATCCGGTATCCTTCGAGTCCCGTTCATCTCCTCCCTTACACCTCCGATTTCTCTAAGAGGACGGAACCCGAGACACGTGTCTGGTCCACTCCGGACAGGGAGACCGAGGACCTGAAGGAGACCCACTCTCCTTAACCCATCGTCCCATCTTCACTATGACGTCTAAACACAAAACACAGATTCTGACTCTTATATGCAAGATACGCAGTAAATTTGTTAGGCCCTTAGTTCTAAATCACAACAGATGGGGGTTGAGACGGCAAATCACCAACATACTGAATCTCATTCGGTAGGAGTGAACCTAAGTTGAACAGTTTACTCTTTTTGGAGGGGGTTCGAAGATACAGTGATATCAGATGTGAGTGGGAGGGTCAGGAGAGGGACCCGTGGGAGATGGGGACTCCTACGACCTAAAGAGGTCCCATGGTAGGAGTCGGGGTGAGTGGGGTGAGAAGGGAAAGTAGGACTTCTCAGAGTAGGTGTGGGTGTCGGAGACGAGGACAGAGGTGTCCCTACTGAGTCTCGAGACGCAGAGGTCGAACCTGGAGGGCGGACTCGAACTCGGGGAAGACCGGTCGACGAACGACCTGTGGGGCTGATCTTTCAAGTGACCATGAAAGGTGACTTGTGTGGGTTTGGTCTCGAGTAGAAAAACGGGTCTGGACTAGGAAGGTCAGTAGGTTCGACATTTGGACCTTTCGTCGAAGGAAGGAAGGAGGGAGGGAAGGGGGTGGTTGGCTAAAGTGGAAGATTAAGTCCCCAAGGGACTAGTCCCTATCTATACTTAGTGGGCCCTTGGTATAGTCTGAGAGTTCAACCCCCTTAACATAGTAAGTAACCATTTGCGAGGGTCCACTAAAGCTATATGTGGGGTGGGTGAGGGTAGGGGGTTGGTGGGACTCTCTTAAGTACTAACTTAGGGGTAGAGTGGAAGGAGAGTACCCACAACACCCCTAGTGTACTCTATTACCCCTGCGTTTTCCAGAAACATTTGACGGTCCTCGACCCACGCATCCTGCACTCCTTAATAACAACCCCCCGTCTGTCGACTCACGACTCTCCTTACTTGGCGTCGGAAGGACAAGCACCTCCTTCCCCATGACTACGGGTAGACCGGACTCTTCCACTACTAGACTGGGGGAGGGGAGTCCTTTACGTTACGAAGACGTGGTTAGTCCCCGGTGAGGTAGGAGATGGTCACACGAACAACGACTCTGTTGCCCGTCGAAGGACAATGGTATCGGTGTTCACGATGGGTCATTGGTACCATTGCGGGACCGTCAGTGTCAACTCGTTAAAGGAAACCTAGTTTAAACCTCCTCCCCCCTCACCCCTCCCGAAATTTTTTTTTTTTTCCTTTGTCCGGCTCGGACTTGGTCGTGTTAGGGGGAGGGCGGGTCCTGAGTCCAAGAATACGTGAGACTGTGTGGGCGGGTGACCACCACCTCGTGCACGTCACCGGGTCCAACACCCACCCCCGGCTCTGCGGCTGTCCTGAGTCCGACGTCAGATCTCCCCTACTGTCTAGTTAGGTTCGTCTAGTCCCGCTCGACCTGTCCAGACCTGACCGGACCTGGTCCCTAGCCCCCCTGTCCTGGGGAGGGACCTGTACCGGTGGACACTGACACCTCCTCTCTGGTTCTCTGTCTCGGTACCTCTCGTCCCTGTGTCCCTCTCTACTGTTCTGTGTCCTTCCGTCTTTACGAATCTCTCATTCTGCCTGGGCGTTCCCCGTTCCTCTCTTTATGACCACCTCTACTCTCCCTTGACTCTCCTATCCGCAGTCCTTCCCTCGTATCCTTTCCCTCCCACCTCACACCGTCTTCCCCTCTTCGGACCCCGCCCCCCGTCACTCCCACTCGTTCGGGTAGTAATAAAATAATCAAGAATTTATCTACGATTCTTAAAGAGAGACCTCGGATCTCACTACTCGTGTACACTGTCGTCAAAGGTACCGTCGACGGAGGGGCCGACCCAAAGACCCCTCTACCTCGAGTGACCCCGAGACCTCCTACAGGGAAGGGGGGAGGGGGTGACGTGGTGAGAAACTACCTCTCACCCGTAACCCACGATGTATTTGTAGGGTGCACCTGGACCGTCTCACGTCCAGAGTCTCAAACTCGTGGATCTGAAAGGTGGTGAGTCGGTACAACAGTCATAAGAGTCTTGAGACTTCTCGAGACTCGACCCGGGAAGTCCCCTCTATCGTTACTGGGACCCTGGGACAGGAATTTCCCATTTTATTACGGTGGTAAAGGGTTCTCGGGTGATACACGGTCCGGGAAGGACCCCGTGACATATATGTGACAGAGATTTAAGGAAGGTTTGTGAGATGTTCTCTTACAGTAACAAGGGTATCATGTCTACTCTTTCAACTCCGACCCCCTCCGATTTAGTGAACAGACTCTAGTGTACCACTAACTCGACCCTAAACGGGGGTCCAGACAGACTGTAACTTCAGGTACTAAAAGGGAACTCAACGAGTTGAGACAAGACTTCTATACTTGTGTTTACTCCGTGTCTCCCCGGTCCTGGTCCCCTCCCCACGTTCCACTTCACGACTGAGGTTGACCTCTCCGACCGAGTCCCTGTCGAAACCCCTCGTCCGTCCCAAACTCGACCCAGAACGTCGTGACCCCAGTGACCCGGTAGTACCCTCCCCGTCCCGACCTCTGACTTGTAAGGTCTACCGACCCCATACCTCTCCCTCTGCGTTCAGACTTCCTCATTCCCAAAGGTCCACCCGTGGACTGTAACTCCCCCGATCACTCACTTTCAGCGAGTCAGCACAGGTTGAGAAACACTGGGGTACCTGACATATCGGAGGGGGTCGGAGTTGAAAGAGTAGACCTGACTTAAGAGGTCCGGTCTTATGACCTCACCCATCGGAAAGGGAAGAAGTCCCCTAGAAGGGTTGGGTCCCTAACTTGGGTCCAGAGGACGTAACGTCCGCCTAAGAAATGATCGACTCTGTGATCCCCCGATTCCATCATGTTTAAAGAGGGTCAGTCTATCTACACCTAAATCTAGGACCGAAGTAGTCATGTTAAATGAATTTCCAGAGACTCGGAGTCATCGGTGTAATCATTTTCCCCTAAGTACTAGGATGAAACTTCCCCACACCACATTCACTGTTTTCGATCTAGAAGCATCTACGTGGTCTACATTATTCAAAAAACAAACAAAACACAAACACAAAATTTACCTTCCTATACTTTAACTTTTCAGTCTTCTTCGGTCTAACCCCGTCCGACATTTTTGATTCTACTCCTTCAAACAACATAAAGTTTCCGTCGTCTCTAGGTCCCTTCGTCCCCTTCTTAGACAGAATACTTCCTAGAGTACTTGACAGTAATACGTCTCTTTCTTAACTTTTCCCTTTTAAATCTCCGTCCTCCTAGTCACTATGTCCATTCCCAACTCCCACTGGACCTAGTCCCGTCTTCCCTCTACGACTCCTTCTTACTTGACTTGATTTCATAACCTATACCCCTTACTCCCTCTCCTCCTTTAAGACTGGATGTCCAAAGACCGAATCCACAACCCCTTCAACCATCAAACCGTCCATCCTCCACGTCCCGTCCTCGGGTTCTACCACTACTGACTCAACCCTTTTCCTTACGAGGGGATCCGAGACTGGAAGTCAGAGGTGACCCTTCACCAACCCCTCCCGTAGGCCCTAAACCCATACAACAGACACTGACTTCCTCTTTCTCTCAACGGGTGTACTCAATGGACCCGTTGGGACGGGACGAAGTAAGGAAGGTGTCGGTCCCCTCCCTACACCCTTACCCCACTTCACGGGTGCTAAGGGGAAACTTCTTTTCTTCCGTAACGGAGGAACCAGTTCGTGAACAGTACCCTGGAGTCCCCACGAGAACGGGAACCGACTTGTGAACAAGGGGACTCAAAGGGTTCAGGTCCGGATACAGACGAAGTCCTGGATCGGGACCTCCCCTTCAGTTCCCTCTCATACAGTCTTTTTCCTCTCTTGTTGGGTGAGGTCCAGTACCTTACCTCTTCCAGTCGTCGTCGTGTCTGTGTGTGACCCAGGACTAGGAAGACGGGGACACTCGTCGTTCCTTCCGACATGGAATGAGGAGGGACGAACCGAGCGGATGTCAAGGACGCAAACCTGAGGTGTAGCGGAAGGAGTCTGACAAGACAGGACTATGGTTGATAAGGGAGGTGAACCGTGAGTACTATGGTAGTCGGGGAAGGGGAGTGACACCCTTCTGACAAATAACCTTGGAGGGGTCTCTTCCCCGAGGACCACCCAGATTCTCTCCACAGTACCAACGTTCTCTCTCGACTCGTCTATTTTTCCTTTGGTGGTGACAGTCGTGAAACAAGGCGGAGTGGGGGAAGGAGATTAAGTCAGATGAGGGCTCAGGGTAAGCAAGATCCCAGACATACCAAAAAGACTTGTCAAGTGTTCAGGTAGGAGAGGAGTAGGGACGGAGTTGGGGTCGAGGTCCGGTCACAGTATAAGTGGACGTGAGTTCGTTGCCACAGGTCTCCCAGTGGACGGAGGTCGTCACGAAGGAGAGGTGCGGTCGGAGTGTGGTATAGGTCTCACTAGAAAATTATGGTCAGGGAGTGAGAAGGGACATGGTTTACATGAGTGTCAAGGGGTAACATTCGGAGGTTATTTCGGGCTCTAGGATTCTGACCCTCGGGCTTGGACAACCAGAACGGAGGGGACAACAGGACACGTACACTGGGAGAGGTAAGTCAACCTCGGAAGCGGTAGAGGTGACCTGTGGAAGGGAAGGTTAAGAGTGTGACAGGGGTCCTAAGGTCTTCATCGGAAACAGAAAATCCAAAGATCCGGGAGTTTGCACTACTAGTACTAAGTCGAGTCTATCCTCGAGGCGGGAGAGGTGAGGACTACGGAGAAAATACACGGGTCTCCATTTGGGGTGACTCCACGTCACCCAATAAAGACCCGACCTTCGAGGAACTTCCGTTTCCGTGGTCGAGTACGTTACTCGTCCGCGATCGTGTATGTCACGTAGACACACTCTATGTCTGTCCGTTTAATCTATGACACCTGTTTAATCCTTCTTACACGGGGAAGCCCCGACTGTGTCAGGATACTAGTACTCGTACCGACCCAGTTGTCTCGTACCGATCTGACGTCGGGGGCAAACGGAAAAAGTGAGTTCGAGGAAGTACGTCCTGTTTTGGACGTTTTCGTTCACATGAGTCACAAACTTCCCTACCTACGGGTCCCTTTTCTAGTACTCGTACTTCTCTCTGTTCACTCCCTCCCCCGTGGAAGACTTTGGACCTTCCGTCCGGGTTCCAGCCCGGAGTGAAAGAGGTCCACTTAAGGTCTCGGACTTCACTCCGACTTTCTTCGGCGAGGTCGAAGGACCCCTTCTCCGACGTCTTCGACCCTGTTGGTGACTCCAGACTTCCCTCAGGACTAAACCCTCGGTTCGAAATTATCCACCATCTCCCCCCGACCCCCTCCATGGTCAACCCGTCTGTGGTACTTTAAAGAGGATCCCCAAGTCCGAAAGAGAAACTTAAACTGGGTCGAAAAGGATTGGGGTGTCACTGTCACACTGACAGAGGACGTCCTCAGGTCTAAGTTCAGAATAGAGACGAAGAGGTCGTCCACCGTCCACACGGGTCCTGGGACTCGGATATCCTTCGACCCGTGGAAGGGGGAGGTACGACCACCCGGGGTTCCGGTCCACTGATTTCGGCGACGACGGGGACCGTCCGGGTCTCCTTTCTACCTACCGAGCCGGTTACGACCCCGATCGGTTGTTCCGGTAGCTAAAAGTAAATCCTCTTATTAATTTATAATTAAAAGTGAAACAATTCGACTCCTCCCACTTAGTTCGGTTAGGACCGTCATAGTCTCCTTCAGTCCGGTACAACCTTCGGACTCCTACTGTCCCAGTCTCCCCGGTCCACATCGGGTAGTAGTAGACGAGATCTTGGAAACTGGGGACAGACGGTGGTCGGACCGAGTCCATTGTCACGTCACCGATTCACTTACTCAAGACCTCGGACTGATGGATCCGAGTTTCGGGACTAGAAGGGTAGTCATTGATGGGCTGGAACCCGTCAGTGAACAAGAGGTACTGAGTTAAAGGAGTAGATATTTTACACTTACGGTATGGAAGAAGTATCTCCTAATTTACTGAAACTTGCAGAGTTCACGATCCTTGTGACAGCGATAGTTATGCACAATCAATAATAAAGAGAAAAGGAAGGGTCTTTAGTGGGATCATCGTATCACGGAGTGACAGGACTAGAGTCCACAGGAGTCGAGTTATCTCAGGTGGTCCATGGGGAAGTTAACACCTCGGGACACCGACCAACTCCTCCCCTAAAAAAAGAAATAATAAAAAAATAAACCGATGGGGTCCAAAATCGACGTCGTACACCCTAGAAATCAACGTCGGATGCCTAAGAATCAACATAAGTCTTAGATCAAGGGACGTACGCACACGTACGATTCAACGCAGTCAACACAGGCTGAGAAACACTAGGATACCTGGCGTCGGGTGGTCTGAGGAGACAGGTAAGCTAAGAGGTCCGCTCTTATAACCTCACCCAAAGGTCCGGAAGGAGGTCCCCTAGAAGGGTTGGGTCCCTATCTTGGTCTCACAGACTGTCGAAGACGTGACCGTCCACCCAAGAACTGGTGATCACGGTGGACCCTTCGGGACATCAAGGGACTGGTCCCTAGTTTGGGTCTATGGGACGTCAAAAAAAACAAACAAACAAACAAAACGATATGTTATCCAGGAACAACTAATAGGTAAAACTTATATCATCACACAGGGTCGATAGGGAAAGGGGTCCGTTGGCATTCAAGTGAAAGATTTAAACAAGTGAAAGATTTAAAAAGTCAGAGATAAAACATCCAAGTAAATATAGTAAAGAACAATCTAAGGTGCATATTCCCTACAGTATACTATAAGGAGAAAGAGACAGACTGAAGGAAGTGAGTCACACTGTGAGAGATCCAGGTAGGTACAGCGACGTTTGTCGTAATAAAGTAAGAAAAATTACCGACTCACTATAAGGTAGCATATATACACGGCACAGAAAGAATATGCGAGGAGACGACCTAGGGGGCGTAACCCTCGTGTCTCAGCATCGGTGACCCGGTGGTCCCTTCAGGGACCCCCCCTAAACAAGAGGGTCTAAAGTAGAATCAAAAAAGTCACAGAAGACAATCGAAAGTCCTATTTCAGGTTTGGGAAGTGGGACCCTAAGTTTCAAAGGGGAAGGTGGTAACGGGAGACACCTAGAAGAGAGGCCAGACCGGGCACGAATACACCCCTGGGAGGAGATGTGAGGGTCGGGGTAAAGTGTGGGTAGACAAGGAGAACAGAGACGTGGAAAGGGTACTACAAGGGGTATATACCTCAGAATAGTGAACAGAGGGACTGAGAATTAAGATCGCTGTCTTCAGTAAATGAGGGTTCCCACCTCGGTATTACTGAAGATGATAGTGAGGATCATTACGACGACAATGATGATGATGGTAGTCGACTGGACATGACTTATGAATGTTCCAAACATGAAATATACTGAACCAAATAAATTAATAATATTGTCGGGATGTTCGAGTTAAAGTGTCTCCTCCTTTCCGATCGGAATCTCGCCATTTCTGAACGGGTTCCAGTATCTCAATCACTCACCATCCAGGACCTAACTGTGGGTCCAGACAGATCGAGGTCTCGGACGGATGTCTCCTAACCACTCCCACTATTCAACCACAACACCACCACCACCACCTGAAATCAACGATTCACAACAGACTGAGAAACGCTGGGGTACCTGACATGGGGAGGTCCGAGGAGACAGGTACCCTAAGAGGTCCGTTCTTATGACCTCACCCAACGGTAAAGGAAGAGGTCCCCTATAAGAGATGGGTCCCTGAGTTGGGCCCAGAGGACGTAACGTCAGACCAAGAAATGGTGACTCAGTAGGTCCTCCGGGTGTAACCACAATGAACTGTGACTCGGAAGTTCTCGGTCCGAGTTCAAGGAAGTTAATGTTCCTAACCAAGATCCTGGACTGTGGGGTAATTGTCGAACTAGTCGAGATTCATTTCGAACAGAAAAATTTTATTACATTAAATTAAAAGTATAAAACTAACGTGATCCGCCGAACCTCCTAAAATCAAGGAGTTGATCCCGAACTTGGTCCCTGGAGGTCGTCACTCACACCTCAGGATTGGTGATCTAGTGGTCTCTTAAGAGATTTCAAACAAAACAACGACCTCCCGAGACTACTACTCTTTACTTAAGAAATGTTACTCGACTTTAATTACACCGACCAAAAATATGGGGTGACTAGGACCAGGACGGGATACCCCTGTGGGTATCTTTTGGTTTAGGAAGAAGTCCTAGACTTCCGCCCATGGGTGGGGTGGTCATTATACATAACTCTAGAATGAGACACGGTCCATGAACGATTCGGAGTCAATTAGGGGGGTTATCAGGTCACTCGATTCGCAATCATAATGAGTGAGGGATATCCACTCCTTAACTTCGAGCTTACAGATTCATTACATAGACTTCTGTGTCTTTACGATTTACCGTCTCGACCCTAAGTTGAGGTCAGACACTCTGAGTTTTTGATCATAAACATTAATAATACAATACTACAGAGGGATAACATCGGGGGTGATTTGGGACAGGTCGATTTATAGGGACTAAGAAGTTTAATAGTAAGGTATTATATAAAATACAGGGATATGGTAGTTCAGAGAAAGACCAGCCGAGTACTGGGAGAATTAGGACTCCGGACCTTAACCTATATAAGGGTCCAAACCGGACGGGTCCTGTTAACGTAAGAACGAGATCTGTACAGTGAGGAACCTGTTCTCTTTGACACATCATACTGAACGAGAACCACTTGGGATCAAGTGGGAACGAGAACCACTTGGGATCAAGTGGTTCACAATCCTTGTGATCAAGGATTGTTAGTGGTGAAAGAAGGAAGTCGTCCTCCAGGACGAAACAGAAGACGGGTCACTAATCGGTAATCGGTTCCGGAATAGTTCACGGTGACTACATGTCACCGGAGCGAGGGACATCTTACTCCAGAGGGAATTGGAACTCGATTCACAAACCCCCACACCTTCCTTTCGTTAGAACCACTCAGTTCTGTGGGTTTTATCGTAATGTCCTTCTCCTAGTAGTTCCTGGGGTCTTGAGCTTCTTTACCCCATGGTCGGGTCGTCTCGGAGAGGGGACACCTAGAAGTTTATACGAGTGTGGCCACTGTTTGCTGTGGATTGCGGTACTAAAATCGGTTGTACCTGTCTAAGATCGTATCGAGTGTTCTCATTACGGAAAGGATTTTCTACCCTTACCATGTGAACCGGGTTCTCAGAGTTCGGGTAAAGAAACCTGGTCTTCTGACTTATATTGTATATTGCACATCGACAATTCCCGTGTCCATTCAGGAGACGGTCTTTCTACTGAGAAGATCAAGGACTAGGGTCGGGTCGGTGGTGTACGACGAAACCGTTCGTGCATCCCGTACAAGGGTCGGCCTCCACCAAGGGTGGGGGGGTCGGGACCACCTGAATGGGGACCGTCCCAGAAGACGAGCACGTCACGTGAGACTCGGAACTCTCGTCTCAGGGCCCGCGTCATCCACTCCTTCCGTGTCGGACCCCTCCTTCTCCGACCGAGTCCCCCGAAGGACTTTGGGGGTCTATGAGAAGGACCTTTCTGGGATAATGTGACTGTTTGAGTTCCGGTAAGAGGAAAGTTGTTCCCATGACGAAGACTCTTCGAAGAGACGGAGGGTGGAAGAGACTTGTCTCCTAGAAGTACGCGGGTACAGTGTCTGAGACCGAGGGAGTGAGCGAGGACCGGAAAACGGATCCCTTGTACACGTGGGTGTGGGTTAGTGTATAAGTACGTTAGGGTGTAGAGGGAAGGGGTGCGGTTGGTATTTAGGACAACCCCAATTTTGAGGGATTCGCCGAAACGGAAGTCGAAATTGGGGTTGGAGGGGGAAGGAAAAACCTAAGTATGAGGATTTCCGAGATTCTTAGTCGGAGTTGAGGAAGGGTTAAGTCAAAGTCTACCCTCCTCTGTCTTCTCCTCCTTCTTCCAACCCTTGGTTCGGGTCCTGGGGTGTTGAGGAAGGACTATGGAGGAGGATCAAACTCAGATTCCTTACCTAACTAAACTCCGAACCCTCTACCTTGACCGAATTCCTGTAGGATATCTCTCCTCGAAGATCCCTGAAGGTCAGGATAGGTTTCATGAACTAGATAGTTGGGAGGGTCCTGACGTCCTATCCCGGAGAATTTCACAAAAATACGGGGTTTAGACTACCCCGTATTTTAGACTGAAGAGATTTTCTTACTCATCAATTTCCCCCTCTCTTCCTCAGATTCAACTTGGTTTCCAAGTCAGGATGGGTGAGAAACAGGTCGGAGTCTTGGACATCGGACGATCCTTCGTATCCCGGTTCTGAAGAAGGCAAGGTTTTCAGTAACTTGTGAGTGAATGAGTCTTTTCTAAATAACTTATGAATGAAGAAGAACATATAATACTACCGAACTTCCATTTCACCATTGTTCTGTCTGTGTAAAGGACGGGAGTACCCTTAGCACAGTTCCTAGTACTCCCTCTGCATAGATTCAGGTGTGTTAACTCCTTACTTACAGAGTCTCTTGTGTGACTCGAGAGTTATTGTTTCCCCCCAATTGTTCCACTACCTTTCCCATCACTAATAAAGTACGTCTCTCTTGTCATGTATACTCCTGACTCACTTCTTAAGTCACACAACCCCTTTGTCTACCTTCCGGTCATACCAACTTCCAACCATTGACCCCCGTCTAACCGGTCTCTCCGTACGTCCCTAGTCGAGTGGAAATTGAAGTCCAACCTAAAACTTAAAACAGGATTCTTGTCATCTCTCGGTGATTTCCCAAAATTCGTCCCAACACTGTAATCCAGACACAAAAGTTCTTCTCGGAAGACTCATTTCCTTCCTCTTTCTGATTTCCTTCTCTTTCACCTACACCCTTTGGTAATCCTCGAACCACGTCAAACGGTGAATCTGGAGTCGTCTGACGTTTCCGTTTACCCTTGTAAAATAGGTAACAGAAGATACACCGACAGGAGAATTCCACCCGTCTATGGACGGTAAGTGACCCAATTTCTCTGGAATCTCTTGAGGACCTTGTTGGTGAATAGTATAGTTATCCTTTTAACTACGGGTCTTTCATACGGTCACCATCGTGTCCCAAACCTTAGAGGTTAAAGATCCGACTCGAACAAAAGTTTCGTGACACCGACGGGGGAAGTCATAAGTCGGTAGATTTTCTTTTACTCAGTGAGACCGAAAACCTGCAGTGACAACGACCCCTCTTCCACCTCTTATACAACTAGCCCTCTGGGAGGGGTAACTGGAACGTTTCATTGGAACGGAAGTTCTCAACACCGAACTAAACCCCTTTTTTTAGTGGTTTTGGACTAAGGCGAATGTAGGGACGAGGTAGAAGGTGGTGGTTTGGTATAATCGACTGCAGTCTTGACTCGTCCCGACCCCGGGACAGACTTTCCGAGTTCCCGGATCAACGACGGTTTTCCTCGGGACACACCTGTCCCTCACCTTCTTACCTTCCTATTTTTCTATCTCTGCGTACCGAACTCCCTGTCTACTTACCCTTTTTTTTTTTTTTTTGGTCCTTCTTAATCTTGATTCACCTCTCTCTCTTTCCTAATCCCTTGTCAAGTCTCTGAGACTACCACAAACTCACTCTTCTCACTCTTAATTTCTATTAGATATGTGAAGGAAATGATGTGTCTAACGAGTCGTTCTGGTCGAACATGAATGTATGACTTTATTTACAGATTTTTTATTCTGGTATTCAACGATACCTACCTGACCGTCAACCCGTCGACCTGACGTAATCTTCCCTAGACCCACCATACCAGAACACCAAAGTACGGAGAAATTTTTACTGGGGTGAGGTTTCCCAAATTCTACGTGACGATGTATCGACCAGGGTCTAGGAGATACCCGTATATGGACTTTGAGGATGTAATCACACGGATCCTTGAGGGGTTTCGGAGACTCAACTTTTCCACCGTCGGACTAAGGTCGAGAGTCGGGAATCCTTTTATGTACATCGACAATGGGTCCCGGGTGGTGAAGAGAGGACCTTTCTAGTACCTCCTATCAACCTCTGGGAGGGGATGAGGTGTTTAGGACTTTGATGTCGTACCACTTCCACCCCTCTATTTTTCCACTAAGAAGAGTTTATTAAAGGAAGGGCACGGGTACATACTGTACACTGAGACCGGTAGAATGAGGTCGGGTCGGACCTGTCTGAAGACGTACATTTGTTCGGAGGAGGGAGAGGGATGTCCTTCTTTCTACACACCGTCCTGTCCTGGTACCACGGACAGAAAACTTGTCCCGGACCCTCTTCTGGTGAAAGACGGAGAAGTTGAACTGGGTGGGACTTCGAGACCAGGTGTCCAAGACCAGATCCTGGTCGAACACTCCTTCCCTTTCGGTATTTCTCCTAACCCTCCGGTATTTCTCCTAACCCTTCCCTGTTTATACACCGTGCCCTCACTCCTCTAATCTCCCATTTTCTTCACACCCAAGTCGACTCTCCTGTGGACTCTACACCCCCTACTCCCTCGTGTCTACCGACCTCAAGGACGACTCCAGTCTCAGGACCTGAGTCTAGTCTTCTTCTATCACAACCCCAAGACCTACCCTTACCTCTCTGACCCCGATAAGGATTCGTTCTTCCACCTTAAACCACGATTCTCGGAGGACCCTTCCCTTAACCTAAAACACTAAATCTACCCGGACTTAAGACTTCTTCCGCTGTCAAACCCAGACACCCTAAAATCCAACCGTTAGACTTAGTTTTTTTCCGAGGTCTACAACGGTCCAGAACCTCCGTTCTTACTTCCCACGTTCAGGTTTTACACACATTTACACCAATAGGGACTTACCCGACCGTGGTCCAACCCCCACCACCCACCACTAAGTCCTTACTAACCCAGGTCCCAAACCCTCTGACTCCCACAGTCTCTGAATCTTCCACCTCATTCAAGGGTTTAAGGATCTAAACCCGACAGACTACCCTTTCTACCTCCCTTCAGGTCGACTTTCCGCCTCTGACAATCCCACACTCTCGGCTCCCCATCCCTCAAACTCCAATCTTATCTCTTGTGCAGTCCCCCGGCCTCACTACTAGTCTTTCTTCCTCCCACAGTCTTTTAAGACGCAACTCCCAAGACACTAGGCCCTCTTTCTAACCCGACTTCACCCGACCATGACCTGACCACAACCTGTCCGAGATCCATCCCGAACCCAACCCCGACGTCAACTCCGACCCTAAACCCGACCCGGAGTGAGATTAGCCTAACCCCGACCCGACCCGTCCCGACCCGTCCCGACCCGACCCGACTGGGGCGCGTGGAAACACCTCCGGCCACTCGGCCAGGAAGTCGTGGCAGTCGAGCATCTACGCCGGCTTGAGGAGCTTGTCGCCGAACTCCAGGACGAGCAGGTTCGGGGCGCCCTAGACGGGGTGCTTTTCGAACTACCGCAGCACCAGGAAGTACCCGTGCCGTCCTGGGCCCAAATCGGGCGAGTACGGCTACGGCGACAGGCGCCACGACTTTGGGTCCGCGCCCGGCCCCGGCCGCCCGCCGCGTCTGGGAGGCCCGCGGCGCCGGTATAGGGGCGGGCCAGGCGGGAGGGCGGCCAGGGGCGGACAGGGCGGCAGGGGAGGGACCTGGCCACCTCCCCCGGCCCCCCCTCCCCCGCCCTGGGTCCGCCTCTCCCGTCCCCCATCCGACGTGTCCCCCGCCCCAGGCCCACCTCCCCGCATCTTTCCCACCCCGTCCGACCTTCCCCCGCCCCGTCCCCCGCCCCGTCCGGGCCGGCTCCGCCGCCCTGCGACCCCAGACCGAACTCCAGGGGCGCGCCGCGAGAGACCCGAGGGCGGGCTCGAGAGGGCCTCGACTCGGGGCTCGGGGTCGGGGACACAAACTACTGCATTCCCGTCGACCGGCGGACCAGATGCGTTTACTAAACGTATTACTCCTTCGTTGCCGGTTAGTCTCTACCTCAACTGGCCCAAGCCGGCCCCCGCCCTCCCCGCCGACCCGAGATCGCGAGGAAGGTAGAGCGGTACCGTTGGCCTGGGATCCTACGGGACACAGACATCTCATACACGCCCGCACCGGCACCTAGCACGCACACGCGGAACCCGACGCACTCCCCTTCATCGAAACAGTACGCACCATTACAGACTCCCTCAGTCTCGATTGGGGAGAGGAGTGTGTGGTCGTGTGTGTCCGTGTGTGGAGGTTAGTGACCTCGCAAAGGACGCCCCCACCTACCCCTAAGGAGAAGAGGTAAGGGTGATGGCTTCGGTCAGGAGCCTCGTCTAGGGTGGGGCGGATAGTGTGTCGAGAGAGGAGTTGTTGACGGAATGCGTGCTCTGAGTTTTTGTAAGCAGAGGGTGCCTAGGGTGTTTTTGATTTTTATTTTAAAATTTCTTTCTGTTTTGTTTTTGAGGTTTTGTGAGGACCTTGTACTTAAGGAGGAGTCCTCTCACTCCCTTGAATATATCGGTATAAACGAGTGCGTGGATCAAGTAGGACTATGACACTCGAGTGCTCACAATAGGAAAAAAAGGTCTTTTCCTTCGACTCCCAGACTCCCAGTTCCTCCAATCCTGGTTCGGCTAGGGATTGTAGACGACCCCGGTCCCGTTTTCTTCTTTACTTTTATGTGTATGACACACAGATTTATAAATTTTCTATATTTAGTTCAATGTTCAACAATTTATTTTATACAAATAAAGAATAAAGACGTTTATGAGGTATTATTTTTATTTTTTATACACATTTTGACGAAAATATACTACCTTTCAACCGTTATAGTTTCGACTACCTTAAAAATAACGCGAACGAATACAGACTCATAAGAGAGCTACCCAGTCACTATAAACCTGTATTCATCATGTTATTTCTATTTATTAAGTATTCTATACAAATAAAGTATTAAAAAAGAACGGAAGAAAGTAATTGTAACGATTAGACAGAAGTAACTACTGACAAGTTCTCGTCTTCATCGTTGACCTTAGTTGTTTTTACAATGTTATAATTTTAAGTCTTTATTTTTAATTTTTTTTAAAAAAAAATGAAAATCGTTCAATAAGGAACATTAATGGACTAATAACTTACCAATGGTCTTATAAACAAAGTGACTCGAACTACATAAAAAAGTTTAAAGAAACTTTGAAAGAGATATTCAGATAAAAAAGTCAAAAGTTGACAAACCTCTTAAAAGGACAACAGAGAGAAAATACCTGAAGATCAAACTCTTGTATGAGACATGTTAAAGTCAATAAAATGTAAACAATTCCAAAACACTAGGAGTCTTATACTAGATAGAACCATTTACGAAGTAACCACTGACTTTTCTTATAAAAGTTGTCATATAAGACGACATTGACCTACCTCACAAGACATTTACGACTAATCTAGGACAACCAACTACCACCACAACTCAAGAGATAGAGACGACTGAAATACAGATGAACAAAAGAGTTGACAACTCTCTCCCCATTCAGAGACAGTTTTCAAATTCAGATGTTGAGATTGACACTTAAATAAAGAGGAAGGTCAAGATAATCAAAAACGAAGTGTATACAACGTCAAGAGAACCAACCATGTATGTGTAAATCCTAACGATACGGAAAGACCACCTCACTGAGAAAATAGTAATACATTACAGTTACTAATATAAGAAACGTCGGTTTCTACCTCTTCGTGATATGTCAGTCCTTTTTGTTCTGATCCTCGACTGACACCGAGTCTGGTACTTGAGGAATAACGGTTTAAGTCTGAATTTAACTTCTTGCATCCCTTTTGATGATCCGGTAAGTCCATACTGGATTTAGTTTAGGGAAATACTAATATGTCACCTTCACTGTTTATCTAAGTTCCCTAATCTAGACTCTCTGTCTCTCAAGTACTCACGGATACAGAGAGTCTTGATACCTACCTTCAAGTACTGTAACGTGTCTTCCGTCACTAGTTCTGGTAGGGGTTCTTTTTCTTTACGTTTTTCCGTTGTACCAACAGACTCCTCCGGAATGTTTATCGACTCTTTTCTTCTCTTCGATTTCCGTTTCCTCTTTTCCTTTCTATATGGGTAAACTTACGTCTCAAGGTTTCTTATCGGTCCTCTCTATTCTTTCACAAGGAGTCACTAGTTACGTTTCTTTATCTCTTTTTGTCGTCTCACCCCTTTTGATCTCTAGAGAAGGTCTTTTATTCTCTAAGGTTCCCTGGTAAAGTACGTGTTATTTCCTGTCTTTACCATACCTGGATTGTCTTCGTCTTCTATGATTCTCCTCCACCGTTGTTATGTGTCTTCTTGATATGTTTTTTCTAGAAGTACTAGGTCTATTGGTGTTACTACACTAGTGAGTGGGTCTCGGTCTGTACGACCTTACGTTTCAGTTCACCCGGAATCCTTCGTAGTGATGTTTGTTTCGATCACCTTTACTACCTTAAGGTCAACTCGATAAAGTTTAGGATTTTCTATTACGACACTTTCACGACGCGAGTTATATGGTCGTTTAAACCTTTTGAGTCGTCACCGGTGTCCTGACCTTTTCCAGTCAAAAGTAAGGTTAGGGTTTCTTTCCGTCACGGTTTCTTACAAGTTTGATAGCATGTTAACGTGAGTAGAGTATGCGATCGTTTTATTACGAGTTTTAAGAGGTTCGGTCCGAAGTTGTCATACGTTTGACTCTTGAAGGTCTACAAGTTCGACCAAAATCTTTTCCGTCTCCTTGGTCTCTAGTTTAACGGTTGTAGGTGACCTAGTAGCTTTTTCGTTCTCTCAAGGTCTTTTTGTAGATGAAGACAAAATAACTGATACGGTTTCGGAAACTGATACACCTAGTGATATTTGACACCTTTTAAGACTTTCTCTACCCTTATGATCTGTGGAATGGATGGAGGACTCTTTAGACATACGTCCAGTTATTTGTTATCAATCTTGACCTGTACCTTGTTGTCTGATTAAGGTTTAACCCTTTCGTCATACAGTTCCGACATATAACAGTGGAACGAACAAATTGAACATACGTCTCATGTAGTACACTTTACGGTCCGACCTACTTCGTGTTCGACCTTAGTTCTAAAGGTCCTCTGTATAGTTATTGGAGTCTATACGTCTACTGTGGTGGGAATACAGTCTTTTACTTCTTGATTTCTCGGAGAACTACCTTCACTTTCTCCTCTCACTTCTTTAACCGAATTTTGAGTTGTAAGTCTTTTGATCCTAGTACCGTAGGCCAGGGTAGTGAAGTGCCGTTTATCTACCCCTGTGTTACCTTTGTCACAGTCTGAAATAAAACCCCCCGAGGTTTTAGTGACGTCTACCACTGACGTCCGTACTTTAATTTTCTACGAACGAGGAACCTTCTTTTCGATACTGTATAATTTTTCGTCTCTGTAATGAAACGGTTGTTTCCAGACAGAGTAGTTTCGATACCAAAAAGGTCATCAGTACATACCTACACTCTCAACCTGACATTTCTTCCGACTCACGTCTTCTTAATTACGAAAAATGGACACCACAACCTCTTCTGAACTCTCAGGGAACCTGACGTTCCTCTAGTTTCGTCAGTTAAGATTCCCTTTAGTCAGGACTTATAAGTGACCTTCCTGACTACAACTTCGACTTTGAGGTTATGAAACCGGTGGACTACACTTCTTGACTGAGTAACCTTTTCTGGGACTAAGACCCTTTCTAACTTCCGTTCTCCTCTCCCTCTACTGTCTCCTACTCTACCAACCTACCGTAGCGACTGAGTTACCTGTACTCAAACTCGTTCGAGGTTCTCAACTACTCCCTGTCCCTTAGGACCGGAGAACCTTAGGTACCCCAACGTTTTTCGACCTGTGTTGACTTGTTGACTCGACTTGATTTACAGTAAGAGACAAGAACTGTTCAAAGAATGAAACTCTAGACGAAATAGACTGTGATTATATCGGTACGAACTAAATAACAACCAATTACAAATGTATCATATAGTAAGAGATAGGAAAAAAAAGTTGGATGAATAGGACAATATAGACTGCACTGTCCTATACCAACCCACAGCGCCAGAAACATCTGACCCTGGATCCCTGACCTCAACTGCTCTTCCTGCGTCCGCTGGGTTCAGGGTTCATTTTGTTCCCACGAAATAAACGTCTTTTTGTACAAATATATAGAAGTATGTTCCGTCGAAATCCGTCATTTTTTTTTAACTCGTTTTTGTTTCGGTTCGTTTATTGTTAGAAGTTTCCCGGTCTTTCGTAAGTATAGGACTCATTCTCCCCGTATTGACTTATTTAAAGTGACCTCATTCCAGTGACTTCCCTCAGTGACTTCGCTCAACGACTTTCCTTAGGTTCGTCCACGGGGAAGAGTACTACAGTCAGGACTCTTGACGCACGTCGAGTACGAGTGAGGACAAAAGGTCCTTGACTATTCCTTATCACTCAGGAACTCTTTGTCGTGTGTTTTCTTCTTGTATAACCTAGGGAATTTCAAATTACAGGGGACTGTCAACCCAATAAAAATTTTAAAGTCAAGTCAAGTCAGTGAGTCAGCACAGGTTGAGAAACGTTGGGGTACTTAGCGTCGTGCGGTCCGGAGCGACAGGTAGTGGTTGAGGTCCTCAAGTGAGTCTGAGTGCAGGTAGTTCAATCACTACGGTAGGTCGGTAGAGTAGGAGACAGCAGGGGAAGAGGAGGACGGGGGTTAGGGAGGGTCGTAGTCTCAGAAAAGGTCACTCAGTTGAGAAGTGTACTCCACCGGTTTCATGACCTCAAAGTCGAAATCGTAGTAAGGAAGGTTTCTTTAGGGTCCCGACTAGAGGAAGTCTTACCTGACCAACCTAGAGGAACGTCAGGTTCCCTGAGAGTTCTCAGAAGAGGTTGTGGTGTCAAGTTTTCGTAGTTAAGAAGTCGTGAGTCGGAAGAAGTGTCAAGTTGAGAGCGTAGATATGAACTGGTGACCTTTTTGGTATCGGAACTGATCTGCCTGGAAACAACCGTTTCATTACAGAGACGAAAAATTTAAATGCATTAGTTAAAAACAGAAAATTAACAACATAAATCTGGTAAATGTAAATTATATCGATAGCTATATGATCCCAAAATTTAGACGGTGAATTAAAAGACAGAAGAAAAACAAGGGAGACAAGAAGTAAAGAGATAAAAGAAAAAAGTCAGAAGGAATCCTAATTAACAAGGAACAAATCCATGTGACATTTATGTGTAGTTTCAAATGAACATAACTGTAAAATGGTCAAGTTCACTTCATATCTTTTAGATGGATGGAAATTCAGGGAAACACACACAATCAGTGAGTCAACACAGGTTGAGAAACACTAAGGTACCTGACATCGGGTGGTCCGAGGAGACACGTACCCCAAAAGGTCCGTTCTTATGACCTCACCCGTCGGTAAGGGAAGAGGTCCCCTAGAAGGGTTGGGTCCCTAGTTTGGACCCAGAGGGTGTAACGTCCGTAAAAGAAATATGATAGACTCGGTGGTCCCTTCGGTATTAAGGAAAATAGAAGGGAGTACATATTAACAGTATTGATACAGAAGGTATGTGAAACCTTTGGTGTAGTTATAATAAGTTTTTGTTAAAGGAGAACCTTTTGGGTCTCCTTGTCATTTTGGATGGTATAAATGGATATAAAAGTGGCAAAGTTCAAAAATCAAATAAAAAATGAATAAGGAGAAAACTGGTATGGTACGTCGTACACCCCAGAATCAAGGGTGTGGTCCCTAATTTGGGTAGGGAGGACGGAAATAAAAAATTACAGGTACTCTTAGTTATCACTACTGGGGAGAAAGTAAAGACTATGTTCATTAACGATAGAGGAAAAAGTAACCAATCGAACCGATCTCCAAATAACTAAAGTAACTAGAAAACTTTTTTCGAAAACGACTAAAAGAGATAAAGGTAAAAAGTTAAAATAACCAAGGACGAGATTAAAAATAATAAAGGAAAAAGACGAATATATCCTAAAATAAACAAAGATCAAAGAATTCCTTTTGAATCTAATAACTAAAATCTATAAAGAAAAATTTATATGTGTGAATTACGGTATGTAAAGATGTCACAAAAATGACGTAGAGTGTTTAATATTAACCCAAAAGTATAAGTAAAGTAAATTTTAAAAAAATTAAAAAAGAACTCTAAAAAAATTCGGTCCACAATAAGTCTTCATACAATAAATTAAAAGTTTATAAACCCCTGAAAGACCGATAAAAAGACAATAAGATCGAATTAAGGTAACACCAGAGTCTCGTATATAGAATACTGAAGTCAGAAAATTATAGATAATTCCACACAAAGTACAGGGTTTTACACCACATAGAACCACTTTCAAGGTGCACTTGAGCTCTCCTTACATATCTAAGTCGAGTGAGTACCACGACGAGTCAAGTCAATACAGTCATAATTAAAAGTGGACGACTCATCACCTAAACAGAGAAAGAGGAACATCAAAATACTCAAAAGGGGAGTATATACAAAGAGAGTACATATGAGACAGCAATCCCGTATGTGAAATTTCTAAGACAGAAGAACCTCTTAATCGAAGAAATAGTAATACATTACCAGGGGAAGAAAGAGTAAAAAATAACTTCATATCAACTAAATGTTACAACACAATATATGCTGTATATATATATATATAAATGTTACAACACAACAAAAACCATATGCCTTTTCACTAAGTCAATAAGTAAATATACACATATAAGAAAAGTATGAAAAGGTAATACCGAATAATGTCATATAAATTATATCAAGGGACACGATATTTCTTCCCGGAATGGTAAAGAGATAAAGTGTATATCATCAAACATAGACGATTAGGGTTTGAGGATCAAATAGGAGGGGTAGGGGAAAGGAAAACCATTGGTATTCAAACAAAAGATACAGACACTTAGACAAAGATAAACCTTTTATTTAAGTAAACATAGTATAAAATCTAAGATGTAAATTCACTATAGTATACCATAAACAGAAAGAGAAAAACTGAATGTAGTGAATCTTATTATTAGAGATCCAGGTAGGTATAACGACGTTTACCACAATAAAGGAAGAAAGAATACCTACTCATCATAAGGTAACATATATGTAATTGTATAGGGTGTAGAAGAAATAGGTAAGTAGACAACTATCCGTAAATCAAATGAAGGTACAGAACCGATAAAATTTATCACGACAATACTTGTGACCCGAGGTACATAGAGAAGTTTAATCTCAAAAGAGACCTATATACGAGTCCTCATCTTAACGATCTAGTATTCCGTTGAGATCCTCTTCCGTTACCGTGGGGTGAGGTCATGAGAACGGACCTTTTAGGGTACCTGTCTCCTCGGACCATCCGATGTTAAACTCCCGAACGTTTCTCAGCCTGCACTGACTCGTTGAAGTGAAAGTGAAAAGTGAAAGGACGTAACCTCTTCCTTTACCGTTGGGTGAGGTCACAAGAACGAACCTCTTAGGGTCTCTACCGTCTCGGATCAACCGACGACAGATACCCTAGTGTGTTTCAGTCTGTGCTGACTTCGCTGAATCGTCGTCATCGTCGTCCCGTTGAGATAAAAATCAAAAAATTGACTCCTCGGTGGGGCTCGGGCTCCGGTCCCCGCCGTCGACCCTCCTCGATGGGTGCGGGCTCCGGTCCCGGTCACCGGTCCTTATCGTAGGACTCCTCATCACCGACGCGTCCACGTCCTCCCGGATCTCCTCGATAGGGTGTAACTTCCAGTCCTTGTCCCCGCCATTCCTCTATGGGGAGCAGGTTCCATTCCTCGTCGCCGACACGAAACGACCTCGTCGGCACTTCTCTATGGGGTACGGATTCCATTCTCTTTGGGTTCATTCTACTATCCACAACGTTCTCCCGTAGTCTCCCGTCTGTGTGACTTTGGTATGAGTCTTTTGATCAGTTAGATTAGTGTGATCTTGGTGTCGGAACAGATTGAGTTACTTTGGTTCGGTGCGGGTGCCCCGTTGGGTTCTGCCCGCCCAGTACCACCTCTCCAGACTGTCTCACACCAGGTGACCTCTTCCCTTACCGTTCGGTGAAGTCATAAGAACGGAACTCTTATGGTACTTGTCATACTTTTCCGTTTTACCATCCTATGGTTTTCTCCTTGAGGGGTTCAGTAATCCACGGGCTATACGATGACCTCTAGTCACCTCTTTATTGAGGTCTTTCTTACTTCCCTACCTCGGTTTCGTTTTTGTTATGGGTCAACACCTACACTGACCACTATCTTCATTCTAGGTTACGACATTTCTCGTTATAACGTATCCTTGGACCTTACAGTCCAGGTACTTAGTTCCGTTTAACCTTCACCAGTTTGTTCTCTACCGTTCCCACTTGTAGCTGTAAGATCCTTAGTCGCTTGATTTTACCTGACCTTACCCACTTACATTGAGTCTACTGGTAATATAGATGATGACGCCCGTCCTTAGGGAGTCTTCTTTACCTCATCGGTAGTACCAGTTGTTTTCTCAGACTTTACGTCATGAACCTACGTTAGAGTTTTTACTGTCTTACTAGAGACAAGTAGAGGTTCCGTTTGGTAAGTTATAGTGTCATTAGGTTCAGATACGGGGTTGGTCATTGCGACTTCTTCGACTTCGACTTGCCAAAATACTTCTGGATGTTCTGGAAAATCTTGATTGTGGGTTTTTTCTACAGGAAAAGTAATATCCCCTGACCTTACGTTTTCATCCTTCAGTTCTTTGTGGACCTCATTGTCCGTTTAAACCGGAACCTTA